>JAWWEE010000074.1:69031419-69054502 GCA_035221455.1 Xenops minutus
GTTTCTAAATTTAAAGGAGAGGAATTATTCATTGGCCAACATAAATATCTTAGTTCTCCCCTCGAACTAAGACACTGGTGGCATAAGTTTATGAAATTGAACACAGGATGCAAGCATACCTTTTTATACATGTCCTGTTGAAGAGAGGTGTTTTTGACAGCTGAAGCCTTCCTAGACTTCTCTAATTTAAAAAAAAAAAAACAAACCACAAAGTCTTTTATATAAACTTAATAGTATACATTCTTTCTAGATAGAAGCCTTACAGAGCATAAGTATGTACAATGTGCATCCCAGGTCACCTCTTGCCTTATAAGAATTTAATGGAAGGTGGTATTTACAAATTACTTTGTTCATTCTAAATAGACTGAAAATGACTATGAGGAAGTTGCAAAATATTTTGTAATAAACTTGCTATAAACTGAGAGAACACTGATATAATCAAAGAAAATAACTGAATCTGAAGACTCCAGATTTGCCTTTTTTACATACACAGGTGAGTGTATATTTTTGGTCAGTGTATGTAAAATTATCTTCTATTTATCCTATGTTATTCAGAAATGATAAAAGAGTGTTTAAACCATTAAAACATATTGATACTAAAATAAGTAAAGAGTACATTATGCAAAGGAGAAGAAATATGTAACTATTTACCAGAAAAAGGGCCATATAGTCAGTGAATGGAAAATAATAAAAAAAAGATTGAAAATTATGCTTACTAATCTGCAATGACCTCTTAGAGAAATAACTTTAGAGAATAGTTCAGTGATTTTTTAAATACAAAATACAATGAGGTAAGCAAATCCATCACGTAGTGCTCTTTACTTTTATTAAGAAAAACACAAATATTTTCTTTTAATTCTCTCTCCATATCTGAGAAACTTTCCTTACTTTTTTTTCCTCCAAGTTGTGTTTGGTTTTGTTTTTTTTCTTTGTTGTTGTTGCTGTTTTATATTTGCACAGCCTGCTCCACAGCACATGGATGTTCCCTGAAGGAACTGCAGTTCATGAAGAGCCCATGCTGGAGCATGAAGGACTGCAGCCCATGGAATGTCCCACACTGGAGTGAGGAAAAAGCATGAGGTGGAAGGAGATACAAAGAAGTTGTTATGGATTGACTGCAGCCCCTCATTCCTCATCCCCCTGTGCTACTCAGGAAAGTGAAGGTAGAGATGTTGGTGATGAGGGAATGAGGTTGAACTGGGGAAGGACAGGGAGGGGCTTTAGTTCCTGTCTGTTTTTCAGTTTTTCTCTGTTCATGTCTGTTTCTCACCATCCAACTCTAAATTAATTGGAAATTGATTAATTTAATTGTCCACCGATTGAATTTGTTTTTTCCATGACAGCAACTTGCTAAGTGACCTCCCCATCTTTACCTTGACCCACCAGCCGTTCCATCTCATTTTCTCCTCCTGTCCTGTTCAGGAAGGGGACTGAAAGAGCAGCTAGATGTGCATCTGGCAGCTGGCCAAGGTCAAGCCACTACAGATTCTTTCACTCTCTGGAGCATACAGAAAAACTTGAAATCTGTTTTTTCTCTAGCAGTCAAATAATATTCTGAGTTTGAAATACTTTTTTTCAATGTGACACAATGCATGTTTCTCTCCTTTAGGCTGAAAGACAAGACCTGTGGGAAAATACCTAAACAGGATTAGTCTGCCATTTTATCTAACATACATGAAGTCAAATTATATCCATAAGCTGATGTCATAGATGTGAACTTTCTTAAAAATAAAAATGTTAACATATGTGGATACATTCCTAAAAATTTTCTCCAGTTTTGGTAAGAGAGGGTATTTTAACCCACAGAGCTCAGCTCCTAATGTATACATGTCACTGAAGCAGAATGTAAGGCCAGCTTGAAAAAAAAACAAAAAAAAATTGAGTAAGAATGGAAACTAGAGATCTAATTAGAGAAACAATGAATAACTGATCCCTGGGCCAAGTGATTCAGAGAGAAAAAAAGGTACTCCTTTTAAAACACAGTGACATGATAATTGCTTCTGAGTCTAATACTGTGGTCAAGACAGAGATCACATGTGTTCCTCTCCCAAATAGTGACACATAACAGAAAATGAGAAAACTATCCTAATCCGGACTCATCTGTATATGGACATGATTACTGAAAATGTTTAAGAATAACATGCAAAAGTGGTGACTTATTGATGAGTCAAAACCAATCAGTGAGTATGCTGCTTCTTGGCTGACTTGGGCTTTGGACCTATTTCTCTTTTGTTCCAGATTCAAACTCTTCTTATTTGGAAATACTAAATGGTCTGTATTCATTAATCAAGGATGGCAGCTCCATAGTCAGCTAACCATACCATCTACAGACACTTATTTGTTCATTTATTACTTATTTTACTGAGTACAGTGTGTAGCTCAGCTACTGAATGTACAGGTTTCAATAGTATAAGTTCAAAGTGTTTGTTATGTCTGTATGAGCGTCAGAGAAAATTATGTATCTATTTGTTATTCAGAAGTTTCTCTGAGGATTAGCAATGCTGTATTGGCCTCAACCCATGCGCTTCTGCAGCAATATTTCCTGTCCATTTGGCTTTGGAGGAACATTTTCTATCACTGTTTTGGGCATTGTGTAATAGAGAAATCTGCACAGATCTGCAGGCCAGATTCAGACATACAGAGCCATGCCCAGTTGCATCTTTTTGTCCCAGTATAATATGACAGAGAAAAGATGTTTCTAAGTAAATCCATCACCATCTAATACTGACTTATAAAATTTTAAAAACTATTTGCATTAGAAAGTAATACACTGAATTAATGTATTTAGTAGAAAAATAATAGTGATCAAACGTTTTATGTAAAAGAACTACCAAAAATGAGAAAACTTTAGCTCTGAAAATTTGAATGCTTTTGTGGCTAGTAATGGCAGAAGCCAAGAGGTGTGATGATTATACAATTAAAAAAAATACAGACACATTTTTTTGGTTTGTTTTCCAGAAGTGATTATTTTAAGGGCCAAGATCTTAAAGAGATTACTCAGCAGGTGTTAAAAATTCAGGGCCCAGCTATAAACACAGAGGCAGTGCCTTGACAGAAGAAACTGTGGTACCAAAGATGAAGTAGACAGATAGGGTTTGATTATTTACCTGACTTGTGTTAACAAGTGACCATTTGTGTGGAAAATACAGTTAAAAGCAAAAATATTTGTACATTTTGGTGCTCATGGGGTATTTCCATTGAAAATATATAGTCCAGTTTATAAATCGAAAGGGTAATTTTCAAGCTGAGGAAACATAATATTAAAAGTTTTGTTGCTCTTCTGAAAAAGTTTATCAATAACACTTCAAATATTTTTATGAAAACACATTCAGTAAAACAAAATGAGTACTTGTGATGTTGTATGGTTTGTATTAAATGAGCCTCAATGAGACATTGAATCTCCGATGTAAAGTACATATTTTTATGAGTTAGAACTGCGTATTTAATAGGATTTTTTTAATTAGTATATGTTTACGGTTTAATAATATTTTTATTTATTCCTGTGTTTGTGAGAAGCAGAGTAAGCTTCTCTTGGAATGATCCTGTTGCTGGTAATCACCTGAGCCATGGGTCTTATGAAGTCTCAGAATCAACGCTCTTCAAGAAAATTAAAAATCATGATTTCTTGAAGGGGCAAATTAATGCTTCCATGCTATAAAGGGAATCCAGGGACAAAGGCTGTACCAAATACTCAGTGTCAGGTATTTGAAACTTGCCCTTCATTCAGAAAAAGAATTTTGGATCTGTACTCTGCTGCAAGGCTTTCATGCTCCCTGGTATTTTCCACATAAAAAACATCTCAGATAAAGTAAATCCTTTACATAATATTAACTTTACATTTGTTTGCCCATTGTCCTGTTTGATAGATGAAGGAGAGAGAGCACAATTTGCTTGCAAAAAAAAGAAACGGGCTGATAGCATTATAAAGACTAAGTACTCCATTTCAGTGCTTTATAGACAAGTAGAGAAACACATTAGAATATTATTAAAGATATTAATTATTTTGTCACTTTGACACATAGCACAGACCACCTTGTACTTACACGTATTGATCAAAGTTTTCAGGTCATTGGTTTGTAGAAGTAAAAAAATCACTAACTGAAAAGTTATGTCATCTTTCTTTTCTTTATTTTATACCATATTTATGTGAATATAATTCCCTGAAGATAGTTACCATAATAAAATATATGCAAGGAATATGCCTAAAATCTAAAGATAAAGTTACCTTTAGATAGACTTGGACATGGCTTAAGGCATTTGAAACAAACACTCTGGCTATCATGTCTTCAGTGGAAATTCTGCATTTTCTTAGAGGGTTTTGATAATGAATGCTCCTAGTTTAGCACTACTAGAAGTAAGAATCAAACATTTCTTCATTAGATTGTATTTCTGTTACTAACAAGAAGCAGTGATACAAACGTGATTTCTGAAAAGTAAGGAAGATGCTATGGAAAACTGAATTTGGACTTTGAATTGATTAACTTAACTAAAAAGAAGCACAAGTAGTAGAAAAATAATATCTTTATTTGGACAAATCTTGAAAAAATAATGGAAATTATTTGTATTGACCTTCAAAGATCTGTCATTTTTACTCTGGGTAAGGCAACAAAATATTGAGGGAAGAATTCTATACTTAACCAGGCAAATGACTCCTTCAGTAAGAGAGGAAGAATAAATAGGAAGTCTATAAGGACTGTAATAAGAGAGATCATCAATGAAAACTCCATCAGAGGAGCCTTAAATCTTGCAAAGGATGTTTTAACAAGAAAAAGCTACTTCAGTTATATAAAGGGGGGAAGACCAAGAAAAACAAAAGTGGGGTCAGTATTCAATGGGGATATGTGGGAGATTAATAGTGACCTGGGAATTGCCCTCAAATAAATAAGCTTTTTTTTTTCCCCAGTTTTCAGTAGAATAAAGATGTCTGGTAGAGTTTGTCCAATAGAGATCGTTCCCACTGACACAAAGACTTTCTTTCCTCCAGTAAATAAGAAAAATAAGTGTGATAATTATAATACTGCTGCTTATTCAAATTTATAACTATTTTTGGCAACACATTAAGCTAATTTAAATTCGATCAAATTCAGTTTCACCCATTGTTAATAGCCTGAGATTACTGTAGCTGTTGAGAATTCATATATTCCCTGGTTCTTATTTTGGTGGTAAGAATCTCCAAATTCACCCTGTTTCTTTTTGAGTGTATTATTCCTCACTTCTAAATCAGTGAAAATATTAATCAGGTTTTCCAACTGAATGTTTCAATTCCTTTGTTTCCTGGGTCCTCAAAAGTCAAGTTAAAAAAAGGCCAAACAGGCTGCTAAATGGGTGATTTGAAACTTTTCTCTTTTCCCCATAGGATGTGAAAAGGTATATGGGAGGACATATCCTTTTCTTTGTGCTCAGTATGTTCAGCAGTATAAAAGCAAAGCCCCCCAAGTGCCGGAGCCTACTCTCTCAAGTCTACAACTTCTTTTGCAAAAATACTAGTTCATGTTCTACTGAGATAATTAGTTATTCTTTTAGTTGTTAGAGTCCTCTGAAAAAAGAAACCAAAGCAAAAAACCCAAACAATCCTAATACAGAGAAGTGATTATAGCACAGCAGATAATATGACAGAGACACAGACTTCTATACAGGCAGTGTAGATGTATGCATACATTTTTCATATTCTAGAAGCATCTGGATTTAAAAAAAAATACAGTGGGTCCTTGCTGCATTTTTTCATGTTTCTTTCAAAAGGGGCAGTTTCTGAAATAAGAATTTGGATATGAAAATTACCAATCTAATATTGAAAGAGAAACCAAAACCCATTTTGACTTTTTGAGCACTTTTTAAACATTTAAGGAGGGAGTAGTTATTTTCATTTCTATGCAGAAAAAAATTACATATGCAAATTTCAGGAAGAATGGATTTGTTTCTTTACTCATCTATCACTGGGGAAAAGTGAACCACAGCATTTTTAGCCAACACTCAACAATAAGCAAATCATGAGCACAAACTCCAAAGGAAACTATAAGGAGATGGAAGAAGTGAAAAATGGCATAAAACCAGTGAAAGTTTTTTAGTGGTATATTTTATTAGACCTTTTTAAAAGAAACCCTAATTAATTTTAAGATAGACTTAGGAAATAAAGGAAATAAATGAAGCAGTTGCCTATGATTGCAGTTAATTGCCCTTGATAACCCAGACAACCCTTTCCACCTCAATTTGCCGAAGACATGACATATTTCAGGTGGGGTTATTGAATCAACTAGTCACCACAACTTCCCATGGAGATTGTTTCACCTGCCTCACCCCAGTAACTCTTCAGAAATGTCTGCATCACTCAGGAGCTGCCGGAGAGAGACGTGGCAAGGAAGTGAAGAAATAAGATCTGGGACCAGGTGACTTTCCTGACTCAGTCACATAAGCTACTGTCTTACTTGGTGCACTTTTAGCTTTGTTAAAGATCCAGCACCTTACAGAGTTCATTTCTTCTGAATTGCTGAGTTCTCTGACAACCCACTGACTTCAGTGCAAGTTGAAGATAGTATTTTAAAGTCCATACAAGAACAATCCAAGTCCTCAGTGCATCACTTAGTGACATAAACGTGTAGGTTTTTTGAGATAGCCAGCCTTTCTAATGCCTCATATCCAAATCCTTGTAAATTCCACCTGTTTTTTACATCTTTCTGAGATATACTAAATTCCCAGAATGATTTAAGGTGAAACCCTCTAGTAGGACGAACAAATGCCATGAGTCTTTTTGTAGAAGCTGCAGTTAATCCAAGCTTTCACATACAAAATTTGTTCTTCCTTGACAAGACCCTCTTCTATTTGCTGCTGGATTGCTGCTTTTAAGCCCAAGAGTAAATAAATCTTTATAGAGCTGTCTAGATGCAGTACTGTTAGTGAAAGTTCTTTGAAAACTAAGTACTTATTATTGTAGTAGTAGTAGTAGTAATAATAATAATGTTATTAGGTTTGTGAGGTCGGTTGGAAAAAAATCACATCCAGCATATCCAGCATTTATTTATCTTCTAGGGAAATAAGATAAATGGGTAAGTGGCATATCATATTATGCAACGTGATATTCCCCTAACAGAGAACACAAAAGAAGAATGTCTGGTAAAATCTGCCCATAAAGAAGATGACATTTACTTGTTGATTCCACTTTGCAGAAGGAAGCAGTGAGGTTGGGAAGTGTCTGCACACCAGGGGTGGGAAGATGTTGAGGCACTTTATGCCCCCAGAGCCTTGGATCCTATCTAATGTTTTGACTCCAGGGTAATTCTTGTATTCCCCAGAATCTGGAGTCCCCCAGAAGTAGACTGGGATAAGTGTCTGATGCCTCATTCCCTACCAATTAGTGGAAAGCAGAGCTTGCTCCCTGCTGAGCCATGGGGTGAGGAGAGAGGGGAGTCCCTTGGCTCCCTCCATGGACAGCTGTTGCCCTACTTTCACTTCACTGCTGAGACAGGGCCAGTGCCCTTGGCTCCCTCTAAATTGCAATTCCTGAAGTTAAATGACCATTTATTTTAAAAATAGAGTATCAGTAAAGTTCTAGACTCCTGCTGTGGAGCAAAATAAAAAAGACATAAACTCTGATAGTTCAGTATGCAATGTAACTTTTTTCTAAAAAAAATCACCATTATTTTTAAAAGTCATGGCCTTTTGGGGGAGAGAGGAGGGAAGAAGGCAGAACTGAGCACAAGAAAGATTGATTTTGTAGTTTTTTTAAACAATCTGGTTTGGGCATTTCTCCACTGCGCTCTAGAAGACCAAGATACATTCATGAAGCTTCCTTTTGCATTTTGTGGCTTTTTTATGTAAAGATTGGAACCATAAATGAAGAATTGTTTTTCCTGCTGTTAACTGCCTGTATAATGCAAAATAGAGGAACAACTTTTTCCTCTTGTCTTGCTTGCAAAATCAGTCAGTGATAAAAATTTTCCCTTATGTATCTAGAAAAATCTTCTCTAAAAGATAAGTTAAACTCATCATTTCAGCTGTTCCCTAATGTGCAGTTAATAATTATCTGATAAGGTGTTTTTTTCCAGTGCTATTAGTTTGTTTGAATACAGTATTTTAAGAGCCACAGATATTTTTCTCTGTGTTGAAACATTAGCACCAAAATGCCATCTTTAAAAGGCCTTTTACAAAAGCAAAAAAACCCCCAGAATTAGCTATCTGCAGACAGCAAAAACACATATTTAAGAGGGAGTATGGCTATTTCAAAGCAAATATTTTGTGGCTATGACAGATCTTAAAAAACAATCAGAAATATGGCTAGAGAGAAGTAAATTATTTTGTAAAGATCAAAAATAAAACTGGCAATATCAAAAACTCTGAAGTTCATATTTATTTATTTTTTAATATAAAAAGAAAATTAACAGAATTCTTTATTTGTATTTCTTTTGAAAATTTCCATAAGGTTTCCTTTAGTCTTTTTATTCCAAGAAACATTTAAAATAATCTGGGGAGCAATCAGATTAAAAAAAAACAAAAAAACCCCTACCAAACAATAGATAGATAAAGGAATTCAAGACTTTAGGACCTCATCGTCTGTAATACACAAGAAACCTTTTAGGGTTGCTGACCCCACAAGTTTTTTGATTATATAGGTAGACAGGAGAAAAATAAATAAAGCTTTCTGATGTGTCTGAAGTCTTGTGCGCAGCCTGTTTCCAGCCAGTGGCTGAATGCTGGACATAGAAATACACATATGACTGCAATGGAATTACTTTTATTTTGGTTATGCAGTATCCTCCTTAAAACAATGCCACTTCCATTAATATTTTGCATTCACATGTGTATTTTTTGAACATTTCTACCAGTCTAACAGGGCTGAAAATTGCAATACTTTTAAGGCCAAGGTTTCTTGAGAGGTGAAAAAAAGATGAGATTTCAAAGATGTCAGAAGCCAGTTTAGACACCTGATAGCCTGAGGCAAATGCAAATATTTTAGGACAACAGTGAGCCATTTAGTATCTGTGATATACCACTATTCACTCTTATGAAGCTGCAGATTAATATAAACCCTAATCAATTCTTCAGATAAATTTTATAAAGTAATCTGTTATTTGCAGAGCAAGTCTTAAAGGAAATTAATTGCTCTAGTTTTTACTTGTCTGTGTTTATACACTGCAGAAGAAAAGTAAAACAGAATATACCAATAAATACCGCTTCTTAAAACAATATTACTGTTTATCCATCTTTTTGTGTTTAGAGAGGCTGAGAAGAAGGTTTTTTAAATCAAAATATATTTAATGTGCAAATGAATCTTGACAATATAGTATACTCAACTTTGAAAAGTATGTGCAATCCTTGGAGCTTTGAGAGCTTTGGATAACTCTGTATAGTTATGACAGCATATATGAATGATTTTTTATTTAAATTAGTAGCATCATCTGTCATAGAATCAAACAAAACAGAACTTTTAAGCCACAACTTTTACCTGCAAGTATGATCACATTCAATCCTCAGAAGGCAAGGAAAGTAAGCATCTTTTCAGGCCTAAACAAAACATATGACCACTCAAAAACCTTGGGGTTTTGGGGTGAAGAAATGAAATATTTTTCTACTACAATGTAGCTGAGTGAACATCTACAAAAGCAGGACTTCTGCAAGGTACCTAACCTTTTACAGTGAATAATTGATCTGGCTGTCAAAGTACAACAGAAAGCGTGACCTGTATGCCAAACTACTGGGAAATGCATGTCTAATTTTAGACCTGTCCTATACAAAGTAAAGTATGGCAGGTGCAGTACATACGACCTAAAGGAATATTTACATATACCCATGACTGCATAGTACACAAGTGGTTATAAAACTATTACCACCTGTGAAGCCATTCTTCTGACATTCACTTCTTTTAAATGAAAATATGGCACAGAATGGCCAATTTATCTCTTGCAATCCTAAAGTTTATAACAAGGCTGATGGAGAAAGAAGCTATGATCAGATACTCAGCAGCAGAATCTGAGCCAAAAACATTAAACTTTTTTTTGCAATATTAACTTTCTAATAGAAAGGGAGACTTCTTTAGCAATGCAGGATTTCCATTATAGTTGCATGAAAACTTACATCTCTGAAATTGCTTTGTGAGTGACCTTTCTTGGACTTCATAAGAAACCATAAACATTGCACTTCATGGGTTAAAAACTTCTCTTCCAATGAAATTAACTAAAATATGTAGGTCTTTAACTGTGGAATTTAGCTGAGAAACAAAAATAAGAAATAGAATTAGTTGCCTCACTATGTTCTATATAACTAAACTATTAAAGTCCATTTGATTTAAGACCAATAGGAATTTTGAATTTAGAGAAAAAGCCCTCAAAATTTCACCGTTTTTCTGCTATATGAGCATTTGTATGAAATAACTATCTTAATAAAATATTAAAGTATCAAATGTGAAGTCTGTGTGCAAAGATTTTCTCTGTTCCTAGCAGAAATGGTGATTTGTTCATGTTCGCAGTGGTTGTCAGAAAATAGACATACATGAATATTTTAGAGACCATCCTGCTTCAGAACGTAATCCTGTTCCTCTTATTCTAGCCATAAAACAAAGTTGGTTTATACACTGTGATGTTTTTGCATCTTTTCTTAAAGTAATAAGATATTGTAAGAGATTTTATTCTTTCTCAACCTTGCTGAAGTAATGGACCTCCTTCCTAGCCTGCACTGTCAGAAAAAATTTGAGACTTCAGATATTTGTCATTGAGAGGTTATTGTTTAACTAACACTTACTCCTACACGAGGAACTGTTCTTTTGTGCTTAAGTTACTGTTGCAAATTGTAATGTAAAATCCCATATCCATGAAAGTAAACCTGTATTTTTCCAGCAGCTTTACACACAGATCACTCTTACTGTTGTATTCCGTGAGGTGGATGAACTAGTAGGTGTCAGAATGACTCAGTAATGAGGATATCTTGCTTCCTAACCTAACTGTTCAGTTACTTTGCAGCAGAAATGTAGGATTTAGTCAAAGTGTTAGAACAATATGAGAGTTTAAATCTAAATCTCAGAGTATAAATACATTGAGTCTTGAATACTTGAATTATAGGAAATGGACACTTCAATGTCCACTACAACACAGCCTGTGTTGTTAGTGTGTCATAGTAAATTTTCCATCAAATGATTATTTCTTGAGATCAGATGTGCAAATTAGATGCTCTTTGAAGATGAATTGAACCCTTGCTTTAATGGCAACCAGTTGTCAAGATCCCAAATTGTCTCATTATAAGATCTTTCCTCTAATTTAATTTATTGTAATGAGCAACATTTAAACCATGGAAATGATGGATTCCATACAAGAAGAGTCCTGATGTCCCTCTTTTGAACAAAACACAGCACTTGGGCAAAATTCACACATTATATTCTTGTAATATTTTACAATCTTAGACATTTTGCTAATGAGAAAAAAAAGTATATGAACAACAGAAAATAGTTATTTGTGTTGAAATACATACAACAAGTTAAATGCACTGTGGCTAGGTGTAGAATTATCCATACATACTGACGAGACAAGGACCTAGCATTCTTGATTCTGGTTAGAACATTAATAGCTATTGCCAATTCATAATGTGCTTGCATTTGTGATGATCAGTTTGAAAACAGAAACAGGATTTCACCTCCAATCACAAGTAATTCTTGTTTCTTCTCCTTTAGTCTGCCATTTGTCTTCTCTTTTGTTTCTTTTTAAATGCATAAACATATCTTTTAAAAACTTATCTTTTAACTTCTTCTCTTTTCCTTGAGGGTAAAAAGATGTTTAAGGAAACACTGGCTGCATGAAAACACCAGGAAAGTACACTATAGTTTCTTCCCTTCCATCACTGTGGAGCAGATACTTGATTTTTTCACATGCCAGTTTTCAGTAGTGTTTCCAGTGTCATGGCCCTTTCCTTAGCAGCTGGAAAAATTTCTTTCAGCTAACTGCAATTGTGCTTGAGATATTACTGACCACATGGCTCCTGTTTCAGACCAAGGATACATGCAGAAGCAAGCTAAAATTCTGAAAACTTTTTCATATCCATAAGGGAACAGTAGCTCATGGAAAAATATATGCTTGACGGGATCTCCAGAGGTCATCCGCTATAACCTTCTCTTGAAAACAAGGGCTTATTCAGGGTCTTATCAAATTAAGTCTTGAATATTTGTGACGAGGAGGTTCCTTTGGGCAACCTATCCTAATTCTCAGTTGTTCCCATTGTGAAGAACTTATTCTTATGCACAAACTGAATTTACCCAGAAGCACTTTCTGCCCATTTTCTTTTCTCCTGTTGCCAGGTGTCCTCATAACGAAGATACCTCCATCTTCTCTGAAACTATCTTATATATTGAAAAACTGTGAAGAAGTCCACCTGAGCTTTCCTGTCACACACCTGAACTCTTCAACCTTTGTTTATATGTCAAGTTTTCAATCCTCTCAGTACCTTGCTGATCCTCTGCTGGACTTTCTCCAATTTGTCTCTTTTGAACTAGGGAGATCAAAACTGTATAAGGTATTCCAGGTGTGGCCTAACAAGTAATTCTTTGTCTAGGAACAGAGAACTTAAAAAGAATTAATCTTTTTTGGGGGGTTTCGTTTTTTAATTTAATGTAATTTAATTTTTATTTTATCATATTCTATTTTTTAAAATCTGAGGATTAGCATAGCAACTTATCAGAAAAAGTAGATCCATTTGCAAACAGCAGGCAGTTAAACGTTCTCATTGGTACAATAACTTTAGTACAGTTTTTCTTTTCTTCATAGTTATACATAGTAAAAAAGAGAAAAGCCATAAGAGAAAAAAGGAAAAAGCTCTATTTCAAATTAATGCAATAACTCTTGGCCAGTAAGCATTTATCCATATCTTCCATATCTTCTATTTCAAGTGAAGTACTAATAGCAGTTGCTATTCAGCATTTTTACTCAAGTCTGAAGAATGACAGCTAGGTCAAAAAGGGAATAATGTAATACAGATCTTGAAATATATTGCTGGAATATACCATGCAAAACATATAGTGTGGAAAAGTTTAGTGATTACACATGAGTGTGACTGTGTACAGACATTTGTGTGTACATAAATACATATAAATGATACACATATAAAATGATGTTGTAAGTAAGAAATTTGCGGACTGAAAATGTCATGTGTTTAACTGTTTCTGTGACTGTAGAAATAATTAATTAGCATGAACATAATAAATATACATCTAATAAGATAGTTACTGACCAGCTCACTTCTTCCTCTTATGCCTTCCTAAATATTTTCTGGTTTTGTCTTTCCTTTGCTGTTGGAGCCCATCTTTCAGAGTGTACACAATATAGAAGGAGAACTTGCCATAGAAATATACTGAAGAACAGCAGGATTTTTCTGTTTTTCAGGCTACAAAAAAAGCCTTTACTTCAGAGAATTTTGACATAATGTTAATTTGAAGGAGTGGGGAAGTGAAATTTGTGCTGCTTGTTTAGTTAGAGGTACCCTTTCCTAAGCTGAACTACTTGATTTTTTCTTTTTTTTTAAGATTGGATAAACACCAAAAAGGAACCTGAAAAATTAACTCCACGTTAAACACTTTCTTCTTCATATCCTTTGATAATGAAGTGAGAAGAGAGCTTTGTTACTTCCTCTTCAAGAGACTGGCTACTTGGTTAAATAGAGTTTTGTCTGTCCAAGCTGCAGTGAGAGGTTAATGTACATGTTCCTATGCTCCTCTCTCCTATGTTCTTTGGTTTTTCAGCTGCTAGGTTTCATAATCCCTCAGTATGGGTTCTTAGCAATATTTTTGTAAGACAGTCTTGTGTCATTGTATCTAGTGAAAAACTACATCGAGATTGTTTCCTAATGATCTCCAAGAATTTCCTTCAACCTTCCTGTTTGCAAAGCTGCGGTGTTATGTCAAAACCTTCATTATCTACCCTGACACTAACCATTTCAGGAAGATATGTTTTACTGAATGTTTCTGGATTGGATTTTCAGTTTTGCTTGCAGTTCTGTATAGGGCAATGAGATGTCAGAGACAAGTAAGTATTTCCAATTTGAAGAGTTCTCATATTTCTAGGAGATGAATGTGCATATTTTGGAATTTTGGAATCCAGAAAGCACTGTGTGGAAAACATTCAAAGGGAACTGCTACCTGACCTGTAAATGAATAACTTGCAAGAATTTAAGCAAGCACCGTAAGTTTTGCAAAACTCTGTTAGAGAATTTTCCAATAAGGAAGACATTTGCTGAGTACCAAAGCTTTCTGCTTAAGAGGTCTCTTCTCTAATTTCCTCTATCTGTAACCTAACTGAGAAGATAGAAAACAGAAATTAACATTTGCTTTAGTTTATTTCTTTGGCTCAGGGATTCTCATATTGGTGTTAACTGCCACTGAGAACAGCAGGTGATAATTTCCAATGGAAAGCAGCAGCTACTAGACCAGACAAACCTCATTTACTTACACTCTGTGCAATCCTTCTTGGGAATATTATAAACTGTAGGCCCTTTCTCATTTGTCCTTGTTTTAGCTGACATTGTCATTCATGACTATACCGTGAGTGTAAATGATGATCTAATGTCACTTCTATAATTACTTGGCACCCTGAGTAAACTGTAATCCCCCTGGGTCAATAACTGCTCTCAGTTTGACATTCAATAAACAAGGTTTGGAGAATTGCTGTAGTTTCACCTTTTTTTTTCCTTCCTGGTGCTTTCAGTGAATACTATTCAAGAATAGTTCAGGACCATTAAGAAAAGAAAGGAAACAGCTCTACACAGTGTAAAACTGCTGAAGGGATGCCTCTGATTTTCAACACTTACAAAGGCCTCTCACTTGTACGGTCCAATTAATCTTCAACGGAATTTTTGAGAATGACTTCATGGGGAGTGAGACCTCCCCAGCTTGGGAGGCTGCTCTATGTATTGTCATGAATCACAGTTTTCAGGACACGTATTATGGGTATTGTGACTATGTCTGTTGCATTCCTTCTCTATGCCTCAAAATTTTTGCCAGAACTTGACTTCTATTGCTGTAGCCTTGAATGTGGCTCCACATGATGCACTCTTGCTAGGGGCAACCAAGATTTTCAGTCATAAAATAAATTGCCTCTTTTATGCACAAGGGTGACATCCAACAAGGACAAATCAAAATGTTGCAACAGTGCTTATGTTGGTTTCTACTTTTCTAACAACCACACAATAATTGCTGCTCCATAACTACTCTGTATCTACTTCTTCACTGACTGCCTAAAGGTCACAGTAATCATGAGTTTCATTCTCTCAGTTTTCCTTTGTCCTTCATCTTCTGCATTAAGAAAACAATACCTTGTTGTACAGCATCACATCCTAACTATGTGCATGTGCCATTGTCTAAGAAAAACAAAACTAACTGGTCCCTCTATTTCTGCCAAACTCAAGAAAGACTTTTTTGGGGGGTAGGATTAATCATGAGGCAATTGCACACATAGCCATCCCTGTAAGAAATGATTAATAAATTAAGATTATGATGAAGCTGAGAAGCAAATTATTAATAAATGGCAAAGGTAAGGAAATAGACCAAACTGTCCAAAAGGTAAGGGCTGAGAAAAGTAAATCTGGAACTGCTTCAATGACTTAACCTTTTGAGAGAGCCTTGCATGACACAAAAGGTCAGAGTCACCTTCACTTCTGATCAGCATGTCATGTTTTCAACAAAGAACAGTTGTATGAATGTACATGACGATGAAGTGAAGGGGAGAAAAACTGAAGTGGTCCAGCCATTGTGTACAGAATTGAAAGGAACAGCAACAAAATGATCATAGGAAAGATGATAGATGTAGTTAGGGCATGTATTTTCCTGTCAGAGACTTTTCATTCAGTCTGAGGCCAATATTTCCATTGCCTTTTACAAACCTCTCCTATTAAAAGTACTTGTATTTACTATTTATTATTTTATTTAATACTTAGAGGTATGTTTTGCATACAACCCTACACAACTTTGGAATCACTGTTGAATGTTGATTCTATAAACAGTAATAAGACAGACACATCCCTGCCAGCAAAGCTGTGTCTCACCACTATGAACTAAAACACAGAAGCAAATTCATACTTGCCTGTGCTTCAATGGACCCATCCTGTGCTTCTTCAAAAAAGAAATACAAAGGCATATTACATTAAAATATAATGTATTGGTCCCAGATAGATCATGGACATACTGAGAAAGAGTTAAGGGTAACGTAGCTGGCACAGAAGCAAGGAGAGGAAAAGAGAGTTGCTTTTTTGGTATGTGTTGCTAAGCAGCAGAAACATACCTAAGTCTTATATTAGAGAATCTGTTGGTCTACAGACAAATGTCCTGGACACTCTAGTAGATACTCTCAGGATTTTTAGTAAAAATGCATGAGGGTCTTTTGCTTAAGATACTTTTGAATACCAATATGCAGCAAAATCCATAAAGACCCTTTCTGTGTACAATCAGATAGCAGAGGAACAATAAAACCTCTTCTAACACTCTCAGGAATAAAAAATGCAGTCTTAACCACATTATAGGTAACAAAGTCCTTAAATCGTTCCCTATAAAAAAACCCCATAGCTTTAGACTCCGCTTAAACTCCATTCCCTGTGGCTAGGAACTAAGATTGCCACACAGGAGAAAATCTCTGCAGCATCATAGCACTTACAAAGAAAAAAGAAGAAAAAAGCTTTGATCTTCTACTTTTCAGTAAGAGAATCTTTATAGGGGACAAAGTATGGAGGGGAAATAAAAGTGTAGATGGGTTTTATCACCATTTTGTCCCCTTGAACAGTCGTGTTACCATTCTTGATCAGTGTCTTTGTCAGAAACCTTTCACTGCATTCAAAGTCTAACTCAGATCAAGAAGTTCAAAGAGAAAACTGTGAGTGAGCAATGAGGAACTGAGACGAACCCACACTGGAGAGGAAACAGAAGACCTGCAGCAGAAGGAGCAGGGACTGAAAGAAGAAGAGGGGACAGTGCCCTAGGACACCATGCATCTTCAAAATGGTGTAGATAATTGCATAAATTAACCCAAAATACTATCTCTTCCAGTGCACCACTAGTAATATTTGCTATTTGTGCTGCTGTGCATATCTTCTAGGAGAGTAAGCAATACAACCCATGCCTTTAACAACTCATGCTGGACATGTGAAGAATAAAATGAAATATGCCAAATCTTTGAGGGCTAGAGCCTACATAAGCCAAGGGCTAAAGCCCAGAGAGAAGGTAGATGCCCTCTTGCTGGAAACATTCGAAGTCAGGTGGGAGTGGGTTCTGAGGACCCTGATCTAGTTGCAGGTGTCCCTGCTCAGTGCAAGGGGTTTGGACTAAGTAATGCAAGGTCCCTTCCAACCCAAACTATTCTGTGATTCTATGATAAGCAACTTGCATTCTCATCACACTTTTATTTTTTAAATTCCAATGTTTAAACGTTGTTCAAAGTTTTTAAGAATTTTTAACTTATCAACATACTTTTTTTAGTACCATGACAAATCCCTTTGTTGCTTTTCCAAGATCTTTTAGTATGTCAATGTAATTTTTTTCCAAATATTTTTGTTATCAGACTAACAGGTGGAACAGTTCTATATTTGTTTTTTTTCATGGAATGATTGAGTTTAATTTCTTTTACTTGCCCTTTTGCATGCAATAAAAATGCTAAAGATACAAAATGCATGTAATGTGTAATGTTATGTGTTGAAATAATATTCAGACTGTCCTCTCAAAGAACTGTCTGCAATACTGCATATATGACTAATATTTATCATTCAGGCTGCACATACAAAAATATTTTTCTACATAGCACACCACATAGTGATTTTTTAAAAAGTATATCTTAGTCTAACAGCTTGACAGCTGACTCTAATAAATGCCCTTATTAACAATCACTCTGTCTATGTCCAGTTGTCATCTCCCTGACAAGGTACCCCTCTAAAGACACAGAAACATGCAGAAGTGCCACATGTATTGGCCTTCATGAGATATAGGCTATACAAGGTCTTTCCCAAAGAAAGATCTTTCTGCACAAGAGCCACACTACAGATGTACCAAGAACAACTGTTTGGGACTGTGGACTTAACTGGAAGCAAGCAAGCAAGAATATCAGCCTAATAGCCAGATTTGCACTATGCCACATCCACAGACAGATAAGGTAGGAAAACTTGCTGGTGTAGATATAGGATTAGACAGTGGATGATGCTAAGTGTAATACTTTGAGACACCTGCAAATGTGACATGTTTTTTAGAATGGGGAGAATGGTGTAAATATTCCTTCTGACAATGTATTTGCATCTGATCTACAGCAGCGTGTGAGAAGATGCAAGCACTTTTCCATGGTCTGGTTCTCAAGTTGAGATGGCTCAACAGGATTCAGAGAAACAGAGACTAATTTTTCATTCTTGTCCCTACATCTAGTACCTATAGTGTGATCATGACATAATGCAGATCCATCACTGTCTTTACAACTCTGGAATAGTCTGGATGACTTTAACAATTAAAATTTAAAAAAATTGCTTCTGAGTTTTACAGTGACTGTCATTAAGAGACAGAAGAACAAATGACTGGACAGCATCCTTTGAAAGAGAATAGTGACACAGCTTGCTTCCTGTATTACGCTGAAAGACACTTGCTCTTGACTACCACATGTTGCAATTTTGATGTGCTCAATCTGTGTGCACTAACTGCACCCCTTTCTCTGTTTTTTTTTTTTTTCCTAGGGAGATTATGGCTTTTAGAACAACAACAACAAAAAATCCCTCAAACCAAACAAAAAATAAAATAAAAACATTTATGCATGACATTGATTTTTTCCCCCCAATTGTATGACCATTTCATATATTCCTCTGATTCCTCCATTCTTCTTTGGCACAATCAACTGCGTCGTAATAAGGTTGCTAAGAGCCCGTGTTTTGTATTCCCTAGTGTGCAATCAAAGCTTGAAAACAGGGGTGTGTTGCCAGCCACATCACTCATTTCTTGCTGTGTGCCTGAAGCCAAGGCTGCTCTGAATGTCTGCAGTAAGCACTGAAGTAGCAGTGAAGAAAGGCAGAAACCTGAGATGGAGAACTGTCCGTCTTCAGTCATGAAATGGAAGAATTTTCAGGTTTCACGTAATTAACACAGAAACTGGTACACATATGGGAATGATAAAATACATGGGAGCTTGATATTAAGCATCTTTCCACTGGATTGAATAGCTTAGATTTAGGCCAGGTCTGCTTGGGCCAAAATCTGTCATTATTTAGTAGTTGTTCAGTGATCTGTGCAAAGTGAATAGATAGGTTGATTCAGTTTTTGGAGAAAAGTGACTCATTTGTTTAAAGAACTTTCTCTGGTAGTCTAAAAAGTGATACCAAAGGTTGAAATTAACCAGACAACATTTAACTTATTTTTTTTTTTAAGCAATTGGAAATTAGAGAAGTGTCCTTAATTTTCTATATATAAATTTCAGACTATTATTTTTTATTGAAATGTGTTAGCACTTCATGTTGTTCACCAAATTGCCTGATTTGGATACAAAATCTTCTTTGGGATATTGAAAATAAATGTATTGTTTTCTGTTGTTATTTTGGCCCATCATTTTTATAGATGACTAATTTGGGATTGATTATTCTTTGTTCTCTAACAAAGAAAGCACAGTGCAGACATAGACAGGAACCTGAGTGGGGTGCCTGAGACTGGAGATTTGAGAGTCTGGACAGGATCATGCTTTTCATATCTTCTCTAGAAAATAAGAAGCCCACTTAACACTCTTGAGAGACAGGTAGTTCATACTTGCCTTCTTTCACTAATAGTCTTGTGTCACAGGTTCTGGGTACCAACAGCCTGAGCACGGAGGCACTTACAGATCTCTGTTCAATGAGAAGACTGATTCAGAAAATAAAATTTAAAGGGGAAAGGTTTGTATTTTTTTAGTTATCAGTCAAGAAAAGTCACTCCCTTCATCTTTTTTATTGTAACTGTTATTATATTTTAAAATTTAAGTCTCTCTACTTTCCCTTTCTTTTCTTCCCTGTTTTTTACTGGACATAATGATCAGTTTCTGCTCCAACATACAAATAGCTTTGCACCTTTGATAAATTACAGCGTTTGTCAAAAATCTGTCACTGCTTTAATGATGTCTCTGTCTTGAGACACTTCAATTCTTTTTTGCTTGTCTAGAGAAAACTTATGCTATGTGCTTGGAAGCACAGTCCTTTTACCTTTCTATACCTAAGAGAGTCTAAATAAACACTTCCAATTACAGTAATTTCAAACTGCTCTATTCAGGCAGTATGGAACCAGAATATTGTGTCTTTGCAGGAACACATTGCTAATTCTTACTTGAGTACTATCCCTCCATTCCAGCAAGGCATATACTGCAATTTCCTTGCACAATGGAATATCAGATTGCTTGTGCAAGTAAAAGCCATCATATATCTTTTAGAAAATAATGCCATAAAGGAACATTCACAGTTTTTCAAAAGTACCAGACCATGACTGACAGTAAGTGCAGTTTTTAAGAGCTTATAGCCAGTTTTGGTCAGAAAAAACCAACAAGCCAAAACAAAATAAACCAGAAAAAACAAAACCAAACAAGATAGCCATCTGCAATAGCACCACCTACTGATCCTTCTAATTTTATCGAAATTGTCAGCCTCTGATTGAAAACCATACTGTTCATCATGGACACAGTTTATGTACACTTACTTGCAGGGAACTGCCAGTATAAATGGAAAATGTTGCAGTAAAAAGAGGCTCATTCTAGCCCATAACAGTTTTATTTTTGTAGAATAGTAAGGAATTGGCAGAAATTCTTGTTTCTTTTCATAGTAGTCTGTGAGCTTTAAAATAGGAATGACTGTCTCCTTGCATTTTTACCTTAAATTAAGATTAAAACTAAGGAGTTTATGTAGTGAGTGATGTATGAAATTTATCTGGAAGGAAAATTGTATCACGTAACCTCTTTTCAGAATGTTTTTTTCTTAAAATAGAAGACACATTTTATGAAAATAGAAATTAGTTCGCATTTTTGTTCTAGTTTCATTGATTAAATTACAAAGATATTTTCAAGACTGGGTAAACAAAGACAGAATCAGACTAAACTATAAAGCATGATAAAGAAGACAATTTTACAAATTGAAAGAAAAACCAAGTGTTACCAAACTTCATTATCAGCATCAGAAAGAAAGAGAAATGGAAAGAAAAAGGGAAAGGGAAAAAGGGAAAGAAAGAAAAGTTAGAATGAGGTTAGTATAACTATCATGTTGACAGGTTCCAGGAGAAAAGGCATGAAGAACATGGAGGCTCTGTGCCCCTCTATTTATATGCCCCATCAACTGTAGTCACCCCTCCCAGGCAAGACATCTGGTTCACGGAGCACTCACTGTCCTCCTGGCTGAAGTGAGGGGTGCTGTAGCCAATTAGGGGCTCCAGGGGGTGTGGTGTGGGCAGGCTACCAGGTGGGATTTATTTGATTGACACGCCAGCCACACGGCTCCCATGTCTTGTGTGCTCCATGCGCTCCGCCACCTTGGTCGCAGGCCTTACAGTGTGGACATGCCTGGCCCCTTTCACCATCCCCCCCACCCCTTCCCTCCCTGACAATATGTTTGATTTGACCCAGCAACCAAACAACCCAGTGAGATACAAACCTGTATTCTCAAAGGGAATGAATGGATGTAGAGCCCCTGAGAGGAAGAACTGGAGGATGTTGCTTGACGAGAAACTCAGGATGACCTGACAATATGCATTTGCAGCCCAAGAAGAATGTTTCATAGACCTTGCCAAAACAACTTAAAAATAATGTGTTCTATTAAAAAATGTTGTACTGGAGTTACAGCTTTTCTCAGAAACATGTAATTATGATCAAAATGTTGGAAGTAAGTATTTTATCTTATCTTTGCCTTCTTCTTGAACATATTCAAGCAGAAATTTTAATGAAAATGCAAGAAAGGCAAACTTGAGCACTCAGAATTTTCATCAAGATTTTAATTTGTGAGATCCATGTTGAAGTTCATGCTGTTACTATTATTCAAATATTTTTCTAGCCCAGAGAGAACAGGAGGTCCTGTAAATATAACCTGTTTCATTTACACCTTATTTTTAATCACCAAATAATAAAACCCAATACACGACATGGTCATACAGAGTGGAACAGCTGTAGTAGTATAAGTTGAAGAGATAAGCTGAAGTCTCATTCGGTAGCTAAGTAAGTTGTTCAAGTGATTCAAGTAAACCTGTAGCATCCATCTTTTTCCTCATATTTCTTTCCAAAAAGACATAAGGAAAGTTCATTTAAATGAAAATCAGAATACAGAATAATGCCAATGCTACAAACAGAGCACAATTTAGTGCACAATTATTTTCCCTGCCATCTTGATTTTATACTGTACTTAGAGTAAAATAGTACTTTCATAAACAGAGGTATGTACATGTAAATTTGATAACAATTTTTGTTCAGTTTTCTGCATTTCCCTCAACAGTTAGGAAAGATCTCTCCTAAGTCCTCTACATAGAGTGAACTTGCTGACATTCCTAGTAATCGAACACTAAAAATCCTCTGCGACTTTCCTGAAATAGTGAAGTGACCACTGTTTTAAACAGAAAGATCCATCAAACAATGAGTTTAACATGTTTCTCTGTGACTCATGCTAGGTATGTTTTGTAGTATTTGTGCCATAGATGGATCACTTGTGTGGAAAGTTATTGAAATAAGTAATTATACATATAAGTGAAAATACTTATCATGTCAAAAAGATACAGAGACATAGAAATCATACAAGCTCTGACATAATACACATATAATTTTACTGACAGTTTTTGTTCAGTTTTCTCTATTTCTTTCAACATTCCAAAAAGATTTCCTGGTCCATGTAGCTCTTCTTGCATTGCAAACACCTTCTAGAGGAAAAGAAAGAGTAGCTATATGAAAATGACTCACTGCATAGCTATATGTCGCGCAATCCGTTGGTATACAAGGAGCTGTCCCACACTCACGGAGGGTGAAACAGGAGTGGAACATTTATTAAACGAGCACGAGACTTATAAAGGGTTCGGGGTGGAAGCTGCGAGAATAAGAACGGGGCGCGACAAATAAGGGAAAAACAGGGTGGAATTAGAACAAATATGGGAAAATAGGGAGTGGCTAGCCCCTATATG
>JAWWEE010000074.1:69055773-69086167 GCA_035221455.1 Xenops minutus
AACAGTCCAATATTCCAAGTAACAGTCCCCAGATCTGGCAGGTGTCCTTCTCATTTTGCTGACAGCTCGATCCACTCATGAAAATCCTGGTGTTCGCTGGACTCCCCTCCTACAGCTATACTTTGTGATATGTTTAGACCAGCTTAGAATAAGCCTTAATAGTTTAAAACACTTAGATATAACACAATATACTATTTACATTGCCAGACAAACAGACAAGAATGTGTTAAACAACAGATTAGAAAACATTCTTTTGATATTACTGTCCTACTCAAAAATAAATCTTGTGATCAGTATAAAGAAACACTTTGCTCCTTTATTCAGTGCTACTGTGTGGTTTATTTTTTTTGACACACATTTCATTTTACGTAAACTAGTTACAACACTGCCTGTAAAAGAAATCAATCTCATCAGCTCAGAGGGGGCAATTTTTTCATCTCCAGTTTGACAGGAAAGGGTACTGCAAAATGAATTACTGAAGGAAAGATGTGAGGATTACTTCTAAGTACTTGCTGACATGTTCCTCCCAGATATCTTTTGGCACAGTTTCACTGAGAACTGCCTCAAGCTTTACAGAAAAATGTGTTTACAGGGGACCAGTGGTTAGTATAATAGATTTTATCAGAGCAACCTGAACCAAACCTATTCTTAGTCTCACTATGTGCAATAGTTTCCTCTGCCTATAGGTGCTTCCTTACTAATGCAATCAGGAGAGTAAAACACTCTCACAAATGAAGATATTTAAATACAGGATTTTAATCCTGTTTTGTTTGACTGAAGCAAAGAAAGATCAGGACTGTTGGGGTGATTAAGATGTTGAGATGATGACACGGGTGACAACTAGAAATTCCAATGAGCAAACCTCACTGTGAAAAGGAGAATTACAGGGCACTTCCAAATTTCCTAAAATCCATAGTCTTCATGTGAACTACATAGCACTACTTTCTTTGCCCACATTGCAGTTGAAGAAATGAGTCTTTGGTATCTTGTTATTTTGTACATGATTTCTTCTTCATTATGTGGATTGTTTCTATGACTGTATTATAAGAAAGAAAGGCAGCTTCCTTCTTTCATGTATGCATGTACATACATATGTAACCATGTGCACATATATATTTCTTGTATTATACATCAAAATCTCTGCATCCTATGTGTATGTGAAATGCTCTAGTATAATAGATGAAGGCATTAGGGAAAATTGTTAAGCTTGGTATCATTTAATAGAAATCTTTATATGTTCCATTTATATAGTTTTATCTAGTCTATTTCACTAATTCATGAGGGAGAGTTCTGTTGTTAAGGTTACTAACACAGAACATGAGAGAGAAGAAATACCCCTGAGTAAAAACCTTATTAACAGCTATTCAGTGAATTTAATTCTTTCTGGAATACTGCCACCAATTATTTTTTGGCATGCTGACTTACACAACTTGCACAGTATCTTATACCAAGAGTTGCCATGTGTGCACACCATCAGAATTACCCTAATTGGCTGATAATTTCAGAAGTTTCAGCCTGGCTTGACCAGAGCTTACATGGACTAGAGAAATGAGAAGAGAAAAAACCACCCCCAAAACAAACAAACAAACAAACAATAAACCCCCTGACTTCAACATTATAAGCAGATACACACAGTCTGCCTATCCTCCATGAACTGCAAAGATTTTGTTTCCCTTCTTTCTGTGTCATGTTTTAAGCCTAGAGATTTACACAATTTAATTTCAAAGAAATCATAACAAGTTGTTAATGGTCATGTATTGAATGATCCAGCAAAATCAACATGCTTGTAGAAGGACTGAAAGGCATTTTTGTGGACTTTTAGGCATGAAGTACTTGTTTTATGTGGATGAGAAATTAGTTGGATGGTTGCATCCAGAAGGTAGCGGTCAACAGTTCAGAATCCTGCTGGACATCAGTGGCAAGTGGTATTCCTCAGGGGTTTGTATTGGGACCCATGCTATTTTAAATCTTAATTAATGATACAGATGAAGGGATTGAGTGCACCCTCAGCAAATTGCAGATGACACCAAGCTGTGTAGTGAGGTTGCCACACCTGAAGGTGCCATCCAGAGGACCTGGACAAACTCAAGAACAGCACATGGGAATCTCACACGGTATAACAAGACCAAGTACAAGGTGCTGCACCTGCGTAAGGGCAACACCCAGTATCAATATAGTCTGGGGGATGAAAAGATTGTGAGGAGCTCTGCCGAGAAGTACTTGGGGGTGCTGGTGGATGAGAGGCTGAACATGAGCTGACAATATGCACTCACAGCCCAGAAAGCCAGTTGTATCCTGGGCTGCATAAAAAGCAGCATGGCCAGCAGGTTGAGGGACGTGGCTCTGTCTCTCTATTCTGCTCTGGTGAGAAACCACCTGGGGTACTGGATCCAACTCTGAGTTACCCAGCACAAGAAGGACACTGACCTGTTGGAGCAAGTCCAGAGGAGAAATACCAAGAAGATTAGCAGGGTGGAGAACCTCTCCTAAGAGGAAAGGCTAACAGAATTGGAATTGTTCAGCCTGGAGAAGAGAAGGCTTTAGAGTACAGCCTTTCAGTACCTGAAGGAATCCTAGAAGAAAAATGAAAAGAGATTATTTGCAAGGACATGTAGTAATAGGACAAGGGGGAATGGTTTTAAACTGAAAGAAGGTATGTTTGAATTTGATATTGGGAAGAAATTCTTTACTGTGAGGGTGGTGAGGCACTGGAATAGGTTGCCCAGAGAAGCTGTGGATGCCCTATTCCTGGGAGTGTTCAAGGCAGGTTGGGTAGGGCTTTGAGCAACTTGATCTAGTGGAATGTGTCCCATGGCATGGAGGTTGAAAACAGATGATCTTTAGGGTCCCTTTCAATCCAAAACATTCTATGATTCTATGAGGAATTCCATGATTCTATGATGAAGCACCCATGAACCGATATTTTTATTACTCTTAGTAAAGCTAAGACCATTTTTGCTCAGGAGGTGCCACTTCTGTAATAGTTCTTAGTCCAGGCCAGCAGGGGAATTTTGAGTCCAGCCAACTATTTTTTTTTTTTCTTTTTTTTTTTTTTTTTCTGACAATAACCAATTCCATATAGGGGAAAAGTAATAATGTATGATTGTGGAGTGACATTGAGAAACAATCACATACACCCTCTTTTGAATGCTGTAAAATTGAGAAGAAACTTTGGAAATTAAGGAGTGAGAAAAGAGAGAGAGAACTAGTTACTGTGACCAAAAATCTCTCCCTACCTCCCCCTCACCTTTTCTATGCTCACTGTTTCTTCCCTACTGCCTGCTGCCTGCCTGCTGCCAGGAACTGAAACTCTGCTAGCCTGGAGAAAACCAAGACCCACCATGCTACATGTGTGAGTTATACCTTATCCTTCTAACCTTACCATATTTTTGAGCGCCAAAATGGTGCTGACCCTGTCCCACTCAGCTCCAGTCATCCTGCAACACTCCTTGTGAATGACAGATACACACCTCCTGGCTGCATTCCAGGAGGAATTCTGCTAAGACAACCCCCTCCTCACCCCCACCAGCCAAAGAGATAGGATCAAAAGTGGCAGAAACAAAGAATAAAAAAGGGCAGAAACTGCTTCTCTCTCCCCACTCCCCATATCGACTTGGTGAAAGGTAGTTTTTGGTGGTATCTTTTCTTTGTTTCTAAAAGTAATCTTGCCTTTTCCCAGCCTTATCTTATTTCATCTCTTTGCATCTCTTAGCAGTTAATAAATCAGATTTGGTATCAACATATAACCTGTGTGAGTTTTAGTTTTGTCCAGAGAAAATATTTGAATCTGAAGCTCTTTCTTCAACATTTAAGATGACTGTAACACGCCTTTCAGTCTTATGAACTGTAACATCAAGTTATTAGAGGAGATGATTTTGTTTGCTGTCCTTAAGTCATACACTACTTTGAACACTTCCCTACTTCCCTTTTTTATTGTCTTTTCTCTGATCCTGTAAATTTTCAAGTGTTTTTCTTTAAATGCTGCTTGGTTGTGCTAAGTATGCATATATATATATATATATGCACACACACATATGAGAATGTATTATATGCACATGCAGGAGTAGATGAAACATTAACTGACATTAACATGTCAGTTGCATAACATAAAAAGAAGAGACTTGCTCTATTTAATTAAGGGCAAAAAATTTTCTTTCTCATTAAGATCATTGTCAATTATTTTTATAAAATGTCATCATTAGTCTTAATGTCTCATTTCTAAAAGAATGTTTATGTGAGTCTTAGGTTTTAGTGTGTCAAATGATGATTTTAAACTGATGCCTTAAAATCTAAATTATATAGATTTTAGTATAATTCGTTTAGCACTTTTAGTAGCACTTTAGCTAAGTACCTTCGTATTACATTCCTGAAATATTTAATATTTCTTGTCAAGAATTCCAATGGACAAAGATTGTAGCAAGGTAAAAAACACTTTATCTGTAGATATACTCAGAAAAGAAGACATAACAGGCACATTGTTTAATATAACCAAGTCAGAAGTCTTGAAATTGTTCCAAGAAGGACAGAGATGATGAGGAAGAGAAAGACAAAATGAAGGGTCATTGAAACTTCTGACTCAAATTTGGAAGGCTTGTCAGGGGTGGGGCAAAGGTGCTACTGTGGGATGGACAGTTTTGGAAGAGGGTGTAACAGTATTAGGTAATATTTTGAATTATTAATTATGTAACTGAATAGAAGTAAGAGGCTTTGTAACTCTGTATGCACACCTTTGAAGAAATTAGATTCTCATTCATCTGATGTCTTAAAAGCAGTTCTGCCTGCTAAAACTCACAAATTGAGTCTTAGGGGTTTTTAAGACTCTATTTTAGGCATCAAAACAGAAATATGTATCATAAATTCTCAGTTTTCACAATCCATTTTTTCTTATATGAATTGATTTCAACAGTAAAAATGATTTTTTGTTTCTTGTTTTCCAGCGTTAAATTTAGATATCTTTCCCAGGCATAAGAGACTCTAACAAAACTAAGGCTATGGAGTATTTTATGAAAACTTCAATTAACTGGAATTGTTTATTTCAATGGTCAGTAAACATAAATGACAAAAATCTGTGCCTTCTCCATGCAGGGTACCACAGAGTGAAGTGAAGGTTTCCAAGTAAATTGGATGCAGGTACACAATTCTTATCTAAGCTTTAAGTTTTTTAGACATTTTTGATCTATTACTTAATATGTAGAATACCATAGGTTTAAAAAAGAATACTCTCCTGAGCACTAAATGAAGAGAGAAACAATCCTTGCCCTGAAGTGCTCAGAGACTGAAAGGGCTCACAACCAAAAAGCTAGGGTTGAAAAACTGAGGATATTGATATAGTAACAGAAAAAAATAATCTCCTTCAATTAGCTGAAATGGAAAGAATTTGAGAGAGGGTTCACTGGAAAAAAACAAAACCACACTGTAAAACAATAGTGTCAAAAAGAAATTTTCTACTCAAACACACATACACTACACTCACTATTCTCAGTGAGAGTTGTCTGCCCATTTCAGAGGGCAGAGTTCATCTTTAGCAGCTTAGGCACGGCTCCTAAGTGATGATTTGTACATTGTACAAAGCTTACGTTATTCTTAGGTTGACAAAAATAACGGACAAGATTCTCCCCTGTCCTCCTTGGCTTTTTTCCATTATACACATTACTGAAACAGATTGTCCAGTGCTCATTATAAGGATGAGGTTATGTTTTGTGCTGGAGTTTTGTGGTTAATTTCCTGAGTGAATCAGGAACGTGTAACTCACTTAAAGCATGTTCCAAAATCCAGTGAAATCAGAGGGCCCATGCAAGGAATGCTGCTCTACACCCTGTATCTCTTACCAGTTAAGAAGAAAGAGGTGTAGTCTTTCAGCCCCATCATTAAAAGCAGCATCAAATGCCTTACCCATTGAGTTATTGCAAGTAGATAACACATAAAGAGAACAGAAATCAGAGAACAGAAAATACTTGCTAATTTTGTGATAGGGACAACAGTATTAATTTTTTTTTCTCTATGAAGCCCTTTATACTTGTTAACATTCAAAATAATAAAACATTTTCATATTAAAGATAAATTAAAAATAAAGCCTTTGGGAACTGCAGTTTTGAATATATATGAAGAGTTGAAAGCTCTATTAAAATATCCACCCTCAGCTAATAATATGTTCATTGCTTTCAGTTTCAGGGAGAGGAAAAGCTTTCTATCCTACAGACCATACTAAAATAAACAGACATCAAATATGTAAAATTTTATGTGACAATGAATTCAGTAGAACTTGCTAGCAATCAGGAATTTACCTTATGTTCCTAAAAAAGAACAAATAATGGTAATAATAACAAACTCTGAGAAATAGTCTCAGAGTGGGCTACCAAAAGGATTCTCAGGAAAACTTGGAAGATGATTATTTGAACTGAGAACTTTAGAACTGAGTCACAAACTGAAATGCAAGGAAATATTTGTGTTTCACTTCTGGATGTTTTTTATGTATGTTTGCACTGAAAAAGATAAAGTTCTTAGTGGAAAAAAACATGGCTGATTTGTTGAGCCTGTGTATTTTCTATTTTCAAATGTCCCATCTACAAGACAGGAAATAAACAATACATGACACCTACCTTCAGTGTAGATGTGAGCTCAGTATTTTACAACAAGAAAAAAATTATCTGGAAACTCTGTCAAACACTTTAATCAGAACTAAAACTGACTGAAAGTTGCAAATATATTTTAAGGGAAAATAAAAGAAACTTAGAGATACCTTCACTGTAAATAGGTAGAAATTACATATTTTCTTTTTTTTTTTCTTTTTTTTTTTCAAAATCATATAGATCATCAGAAAAAGATTAATTTAAAAGACAGCTAATTTTTACAGTTAAAGTATGTTTGTGTACAGGTGCATCCATATACATATCTATGAATATTTATGCCTGTGTCTATAGAAATTTATTCTCATTTTCTTACTTGCATTCAACATAGTAGTGAGATAAACAGTCTTGTGTATAAATGAGAATGAGAATTTCTGTTTTCCAGTGGGAGAGCATGGATCCCTACCATGCTGTAACATTTGATATACTGGACAAACTGAAATACACAAGAACACATAGATGAATTCTTTTTTAAGTAAGGAAGAGCAAAAGCATCTGATCTCAGGGAAATGCTTCAGGTCAAAATCCTTAGTCTACATGAAGAATGTAAAGCTCTGCTCTTTCTGTGATGCTGTTTTGCACTTGCACTCAGGGCAGGATTTATGAGAAAATGACAGAGTCCTTCAAAGGTTCTGGCTTGCTTTTTAGGTTTCTATCCTTTGGCATTCTCTCTTAAACAACATAACACTAAAAAGACTATCTCTTCCTAATAAACAGATGAAAGACTTTTTGCATGGAATGATTGGTTTAAAAATAAGAATAAATTCTATATACAAAGAACAAGTAAAAAGTCGTGCACTCCGGGAGTCTTACTCCATTTCATTATTTTGCTGTAAATGGTTACTTAGAAATTTTACCATGGACAGTGGCATTCAGCTGAAGACCAGTATAGTCTGTTCTATAAACCACTGTATTGGATTTGATAATAGACCTAAAGAAACTTATGTGCAAAGTCTTGTCATATCTACTACGCTGTCGCACTGTGAATATAAACCTGACTTAGTACTTTCAATTTATGGTCAGTCTAAGACTCAGGTGCTCTCTATTTGTGTCAGCACAACCAAAAGAATGCAAAAGAAGGAAGTTATAGGGTCACAGAATGATTTGGGTTGGAAGATTTCTCTGGACACCAACTAGTTCAATCCCCCTGCTAAAGCAGGTTGGCCTAGGTCAGGTTGCACAGGTTTATATCCAGGAAGGTTTTGAATAATTCCAGAGAAGGAAACATCACAACCTACCTTGTAAATTGTTTCAGTGCTCTGTCACCTTCACAGTAAATAAGTTCTTCCTCACATTCAGATGGAACTTCCTGTATTGCAGTTTGTACCTGTTTCTCCTGATTCTGTTAATGGGCACTGCTGAAAAGAGTCTGGTCCCATTCTCTGGCCACCTGCCCTTAAGGTATTTGTATGCATTGATAAGGTTTCCACTCAGTCTTCTGTTCTCCATGCTATACAGACCGAGCTCTCTCAATTTTCTTTGTGACACAAATGCTCCAGTCCCCTAATAGTCTTTATCTCCCTCTGCTGGACCTTCTCCAGAAGTTCCTTGTCTCGTGTTTTTCATGTTTTGTTTCGTTTTCTCTGTATGTTCTTTTTTAGTTCAATGTCCTACAGTGAACCTGATAATGTAATCTGTTCATTGGTAGTTCTCATATGGGGTTGCTCAGGAGTTGGTACTGGCTCTGATACTGTTCAACATCTTTGTCAGTGACATGGACAGCGGGATTGAGGACATTCTCAGTGAATTTGCCGACAACACCAAGCTGTGTGGTGCAGTTAACATGCTGAAAGGAAGGGATGCCATTCCAAAGGACCTTGATAGGCTTAAGAGATGGACCCATGCAAAACTCATGAAGTTCAACAAAACAAAGTTTTGGGTCAGGGCAATCCCATCCACACCTACGGGTTGGATGGAGAAGTGACTTGAGAGCAACCCTGTCAAGAAAGACTTGGGGGTGCTGGTTAACAAAAACTCAGCATGGGCCAGCAGAGTGTGCTCACGGCCCAAAGAGACAAACGGAATCTTGGGCTGCATCAAAGGGAGTACAGCCAGCATGTTGGAGGAGGTGATTTTCCTCCTTTGATCTGTTCTTGTGAGAACCCACCTGGCATACTGCATACACTTCTGGTGCCCCAACATAAGAAGGACATGGAACTGCCAGAACAAGTCCAGAGGAGGGCCACAAGTCTCCATACACAAATGCATTTTCTCATTCAATACTTAGTGTCATAATACTGATACCTAGGAGCAATAACTGTCAGAGAATTATTTCCAAATTAATTTTCAGAATAATCCAGAAAGAATAGTTTCTGCTGTACAATTGTTTATTCATGTACATTTTGGCATGTCAAGAAAACGTAATATCATAAAGACTAATAGCCAATGTATTGTTAATTTAGACAATTTCAATAATTCTTTTTTTTTTTTTTTTTTTTTTTTTTTTTTTTTTTAGGTTAGATTTGAAGAGACTTGGAAGTATCACTAAGGGAATATTTCACAGTGGAAATGAAACCAAAACCAATTTAAAGTTCTCTGGAGTTAAACCTATATTGGCATATCTATTTATTGGCATATCAACATTATTGACTCTTCAATGAAAGGCTAGGTGAGACTGCTGAGAGTAGCTCTAAAATATGTTCTGGTCATCCATGTAGGTTTCATTTGAATCTTCAGTATTAATTCTGCTATTCAATTAAAAATGAGAATTCCTATAGTCATTGCAGAAATATATGCAGTATATATTACCTGCAAGATTCATTTAGGTTTCTTGAAGAAATCATTTACTTTCAGTTAGACTTGAGTTGATGTACAGTACTCTCTTAAATACAATAAGAAAACCACCATATTTAAATTTTTCACAGCATATAGTGGTTACTATTTCTAACTCTGCTTAAATATTAAGTAAGCTTGCTCCATTATACTTGAGACTGACTTACATTTTATTGATGAGGATTTTGATAGAGCTTTTAGGCTTACCCCTAAAAAAGAAAGACAATGATTAATTCACTCCCAAATTAATACAAGAGAGAACAAACATTAATCATAAAGTTATGTGATTCATTATAAATGTTTTCCTAGTCTCTTACTGTTAAAGTGTTTCTTATATTCTGAAGCAAAAGGGTTTTATCCTTTCCAAAATTCTCTCCTTTCTAGTCTGGATCTCACATCACTGAAGTCATAGTAAACCCATTCAATCCAATTGTTGCAGGGTCAAACACTTAATCCTACTATTACACATTTTTATGTTCTTATCCATGTAAATGTTAAATCCTGTTTTCAGTCCTGATAAGCTCTTGGCCTCGATGGTACCTTCAGGCAATTACTACCCAAAGCTACTTGTGTGAGAACGTACTTCCTTTTACCAGTCATAAAGTTGTTGCATTTCAATTTTCCTGAATGTCTAGTACTGTGATAGGTGAACACATCTGCTTTAATTTTTTTCTGCACTATACTAATTTGTCCATTTCTACCTTTTTCAGTCCTTTTTCTTAAGTAAACAGTTCAACCCTTTTCAGTTATATGGAGAGAAAACTCCATATCTTTCTATTGAAAGTCATGCTGAGGGAGTTCTTGGTTTAATTGAACATTAGCTATCAAGACTGCTATTTCCACATTCTTATCTTGTATGACAGTTTTTCTTGATGGTATATTTAATTCGATTTTAAAATAAATGTTAATTTAACTATTTTGGGAAAGAAATTATTCTGATGTATGGGGAATGTTTTCCACTAGCTATGGTTCCTAAAATATACATGAAAAAAAATGAACTAGGAAAAACAATTCAGAGTATAGAAGCACACAAATAAATCAGAAGAAATTGTGGGCATATTTATACATTTTATATATTTTAATTGCACTGGCATTTCATTTTTCTGTAATTGCACTTTAATTGCATATATTTTTCTAAATTTAAAAAAGTAGTTAAAATGGCATTGTACTAGATGAAATAATTTCAGGCACTTACTGCAGCTGTTTTAAACAATCCATGTGTGGAATAATTTCATAGTTTTATTATATAAGGCATTTAAAAATTGCACTTGAGCAACTCTGCCTGCAATCAGCAAAGATCCTATAATATTGTTTTTTAGTCATCAAAGAAAGCAAAGCTGAAAACTGTGAACTAAAAAAGTCTATTCCTTTTGCCTTCTGGGAGGCCTCTTGAGGCTCTGAAGTTTGGAAAATCATTTACCTTAGATGCCTCCTTTTCAATTTAGGAGACTGTTGAAATTCAACCCCAGCTGGCATCTAAGCTCCATTCAGCTCCAACTCACACACTCTCCTGGTGGGACTGGGGAAAGAATCAGAAGGGCAAAAGTGAGAAAACTCACAGGCTGAGAAAGAGGCAGTTTAGGGAAAACAAAAGCCTGCATACAATCAAAGCAAAACAAGGAATTCATTCACTGCTTCCCATAGGCAAGCAGGTGATCAGCCATCCCCAGGAAAGCAGGGCTCTATCACCCGTAACAGTTATTTGGAAAGAGAAACACCATCACTCTGAACATCCCCACTCTTCCTTCCCCGTACTAGCTACTAGGAAGAAAATTTTCTCTCTCAGACAAAACCAGCACAGAGACTAACTCAAGGAATTTTGCTTACAGATATGGCTATTACTGTTTGTTACTTTCTGATCCATTTTCATATAGTACCTGTCTGAATATTAAGCCCTTGAAACCAAAATCTGTGCCAGGATTCTGTACATGGATAGTGCTTTTGATTCTCCTATGAGAAACATCTTACAACACATTTCTTGAAAATGTTGGTCTTCCTTTGAGTACCACTAACATATGTAATGTGTATTATGCTTGGCATTGACTACAGTCAATTTGTGGAACCCAAGACCGCATTTCAGTTTAGAAGATTTCAGCCTTTGAGTTCTACATAATTGCAATGATCTAGCAGGCTGCTAACACTGCAGCAATTAATATTACAATTAATATAATTTTAGTAGCCAGGCACCACATTGAAGGTGAAGACTCAAAATGTATGAGGCATTAACATACTCTGCAATTATCTTTGAAGGATTTGTTATTGAATTTAAAACTCTAGGCAAATGTGGCTGTGACAGACTCAAAAAGGTTGAAATCAACAAATAGCATCTCTGAAATCTATTGCTGTATATCTATGGATTTTATTGAACCTTCAATTTTTAAGTTAAAAGAATGAGTTAATTTCTTGGTAATTCTGCTTAAAAGTAAAATACTTCATTATAGCTCTTCAGATTTGATTTTTACTTTTTTGCAGTTATGCATTTTGTTTTTAATAATACAGGCTGTGTTTAGTAGTTCATAGGCTGTTTCCTCTGGCTCTGCACACGTTATTTATACAAATTTAGTACTGGTGAATCAATAAACAGTTTATAGGCCATTGCTAATGAGAAACAATTATTTGTTGTTTTAGATTTTGAGATGTTTATAGACACAGCTCATTGTAATAAAGTTTATGAAACTATTAAGTTTTTCACAGCCCAGTGATGTAGACCATTAGTGACTGGCCCAAAGGTACTGGGTAAAAAAAAAAAAACCAAACACAGACAATTACAGCTGAATAAGCATGAAAACTAGATAGTGAACTGAGAAACATCCCTGATTTCATATATACAAGAGTGAAATGAATTTACCATCTTTATTCTGTTTCTGACCATGTAAAACTCTCTTTTGGCTTTGATAATGGAAACAGATGGTAGGGCACAGAGCAAATGTTCGAAATACCTACATTTTCAAATATGAGTTATCTACTCATTACTCTTTCCAAGCATAAACATAAGAAAATAATGTGCAGTTTACTCTAGCTTAATATATAATAAATAACAGCAATACCATTTAGAACTTTTGTAACACTTTTCATCTGGAAATCTCAAAGCAGCTTACACAAGGGGGATTGCAGAGTACCTCTGCCATCAAAGGGCCTTTAAAACTCACACATCATCCACTGACGAGCATAGAGAACACAAAGTCTAAATAAGATGCTCTTCCCATAGGCAAAGTTTCTGCTAAATCTTGCATCAGTGGTTATGTACTGAGTTTATTTCAGAAACAATCTAAAAGAAGTAGAATTGGTGCACTAAATCTATGAAGATGTGTGAAACTGACAACCTAAAGTATCCAGACTTTCACCAGAAAGCAAAAATTGCATTCTAGGGCAGTAAAATACTTGTCACAATGCTTTGATATCAGTCACACAGGTATCTCCCATTCACTAGGAGACAAGAATGGCACTAGGACTGAAATTATACCAGTTCTTACTGTATGTTGTAGAAGAATCAGACAAGGAATAAATCAACAAACTTATTAAATTTACAGGCAATCAGTTTCTATATGGACAGGTAAAGGAAGAAGGAAGAAGAAAGAAGTTAAAAAATATTCAGCAGAATTTTTTTACAATGGGAAGTTCTAAACAAAACCCACACATAACTTTTATTGGGCAGACAGTGCTGTTAAAAAGAGCAATCCTCGTATCTATGTTTGTCCTTATTCTCCAGTTTTGGTTTCTCTATCTCTTTTCTTAGCCTTTTGCACTAGAATAATTGGACAGACTGAGTTTAAAGGGGAAATACAGAAGGAAAAGAAAGGAAATTCAAAATATTTTATACTGATCATTTTTTTCTTTCATATTATTCAAAATATTATCTGAAAATTAAAGTTTTTCACTCTTTTAAGTAAAAGTTTTCAGGAATGTCATACAGACCACAAAAAGCACCTAATATATTGTTGTGGATGCCAGTGAAGACAAATAGGAACTTGATAATTCTGACATAAATAGGTTTTGAACTTTGCACTCCTGGTGTTTTTGCCTCACGTCTTGTAATGCTCCATTTGATACCTGTGTAATTGTCTGATAACAGAAAACAGTCAGGAAAGATCTCCTGCAATTTCACTCCTGTTTCTCTTTAAAAGGGATAAAAAAAAAAAAAGCAGGCAGCTACATTCTAGCAACTTATGGCACATTTTTCTATAATTTTCATTTGATTTCTCTTTTGAAATACTCCTAGACAGAGAGCAGGTTATATATCAATGCTTCTTTGATCTCCTACATTTAATTGGGGACACCAACAAGATCTTTCATGTTTAGAGGCCAAAAATAAGTAAAAAGCAATGTTTCATGTAAAGACTGACAAATTGTCTTTTCTTCTTTTTTTTTTTTTCCTTTTTTTTCCCCTTTTCTTTTAGTTGCCTTAAAACTGTCAACTTCTGTCTCAGAGATTCAAAAAATGACACTAATATGAAAAGCAGAACTGTCATTTCTATAGAAGAGTGACTAATCTGAATCTCTGCTACTCTTTCTACTGGAAGCTGGCAGATGTGTTAATTTGTATGTGCACTGAAATCACTCCACCTTATATAAATGTAAGCAATACATTTTGTGGTTATGGTAAAATGAAAGTAATTCCTTTTTCAAAATTCTACCTCTGTGTACAATGAAATATCGTTAATGAAAATCCAGTGCTTGAAAGGCTCTGTACACCAAAGATTTTCAAAGAGCCAATGGAATGGAAAGGAAAGTTTTTCCTGTGCTAACCACCTGTAGAAAACTCTGTACTTTACCATCTTTCTTTGTGCTTCAGTTAAAAATGAAATCAGAAGAAAGTTTCTTACTTGAAAAAAAAAAATCAAATAAATTTAATTCCATCTGATAAATTAAGGTGTTAGCAAACCTTTTAGGATTAGATTATCTTGTATCCTTCAGACTTATACAAATGCATAACAGATATTAAGGACCTATTTTTTATTGCCTCCATTTAGATCTTGGTATTGGATGTCTAGGATGTTTTATACAGTGTTACATCCTAACACCAAGTGAGTAAAGGAGACTGTGTATACAAAAATTAAATGAATAGCCCTTATGTGCAGCAGATGCAATCTTGTCACATACAGAGGTAATAGTGAGAAACCCCCTATAGTGTATAGAGTATAGTCACCTCTTTATTGTGACCTTTTTTCGGCTGTGCAAGAATTCTCAACATTTTGCTCAAGTCATTGTTTGGCTAGGTAACTAGCAATGCCTATTTTCATTAAAGCTCCAGATATTATTGAGCAGTCATTTTGGCTGCACTGAATTGCTCTTCTAGCATATAAACACAAAATACAGAAATATTTTTTTTAGAACAGTTTTTTAAAACAAATTAAAAGAACACCAGAAAATTATCTGTAATCTCCTCCTTTGATATACACTTTTATTGAACAGGCAAGATGATCTCATTCTGGCAGAACATAATTTAACTTTTGGAGCTGAGTGGTGTTGATTAAGCAATTGTTCCTGCTAAAGCAGAAAGCTTCATGGTTAAATGGGCTATTTGAAAATTGACCTTTTTTATCTAGTAATCATGAAACCTGATTGATGGCTTTTATTTTCAACTTACCTATTGCTAATAGGCTTCTTTGTGACTGTCTTTTTAGAAAGATTGCATCTTTAAAACAGGTAAATTTAAAGTCACCTTATCAAACGTTTTGCTATTGACTAAAATCTGTAGTCAGCCAATTATGTTTCATTTATGCATCTGCCTACCTGCTGTCCTGTGATTGCCCATAAACATTTTTTCTGAAACATCTGATTGCCTTTAGAAGCTTGGCAATATTTAAACATACACAGTCCTGAATATCTCTTCTCCTACCTTAGATCACATTGACATCAGGCCATAGGAAGCTGGTGGGATTTGATCTAATACCTAATGTAATGGGTGAGATTCTATACTGACTAAAGTTAAAAAAATAAATGGTTGAAACTCAATGAGGCCAAATGTTCACTTGCAAATTCAATTTCTAGTTAAGAAAACAGGCAAACCGCCACTTACATCTATTTGATCTAGCATCAATGAAGTTAACTAGAAGAGCTATCACTGACTTCAAAACAGTTATGGATTTCTTCCAAAAGGATTTCTTTTAAATGTCTGAAGACTCCCCTGCCTTTCAATTTCACTTCAGGCAGAATGTATGCCAAATTTAAATGGCTCAAGAGAAAAGTAGTTGTCATATTTTTTGTTTGTTTTTTTGTGGTTTGGTTTGGTTTGGTTTAGTTTTTTTGGTGGTTTTTTTTTTTTTTTTTGATTGTTCGGTTTTGTTTTGTGGGGTTTTTGGTTTTGGTTTTTTTTGGGGTATTTTTTGTTGATTGATTGGGTTTTTTTGGTTTTCTGTTTTTTTTTTGTTTTGTGGCTGGATGGAGCTCACTGAATGAATGGAAAAATGAGTGATTTCATATTACCATGCCTGCACGGCAAGCTTTCTCTAATACTTAAGTAATTCATGTGGACTGAATTATCAGAAGTGAAAATTGTCTTCCATTTGTGGCTTAAAATGAAAAGCCATTGGGAGACATAATAACCTGTTGTCGTTTCTAAGGTTGGAAACCAGAGCTGGGAGCACTGAGATAAAAGTGAAGTATAGCTATTACATTACTGGCATGTAAAGATCATCACCTTGTATATGACAGTGGTTTGTCATTATTTAGGACAATTACAGGAGACAAGAAAAATATTTTATGAGTGTATCGCAAATGGAAGACTTGCCTATGATGGATAAAAGGCAAAGAAATATTAGTTTATACTTGTTTAAATCTTTTGACATGTTCCAAGTTCTTAGAGGAGGAGATAGCTGCCTGGCTTCCTGCATATCCTGGTACATAGGATCTTCTTGCACTGCATCTCAGCTTGTCTATAGCAATGTCGTAATGCTAAATTTCAACAGGATGTACACAAAATATGGGATAGAGCCAGATTAATTTCACCCACTGTTAAGGCAAGCAGGGAAATATATCTGTCTGAGAAAGCACTGCATCATTGCATAACAAGTTAGCAGAAAGTGCTACATTCTGAATATTCAAATTTAATTACCTGAGATTGAATTTTTCTGGTTTTGATAACAGAACTGAAATCTGATATCTTTCAATAACTGAATTCTCTGAGAATTCTCTGAGATTCTCTGAGAATCTTACAAAGCACTGAAAGCAGTTCAGCAGGCTTTGGGGAACACAGTCCAGCCTGTTCAATCACAGAAAGTGGCACAGATGATGTTTCAGAAATATTCCCCCTCATGCAATACCTACATTCTTCCACAATCACAGATGGTTTATCACCCCAAATGAAATTAGAAATATTCAATGTATTTTTATGTTATCGAATCAATAATAAACATTACAGTATGAAATTAAATTTCAATATTAAATTTCCTATTTCCTACAAGTTTCACATTGTTGAGAAGATTAACTCCTTTCATTATTATTATTATTTAAAATGTACAGCCAGCTAAAATTTGGGATTAAAACCCAGCACAATCTCCTTGGGCAAATCTTGCTTGGGTAATGAAGAGCCCTGGTGTGACTCTTACAGATCTTATTGTAGATCCAAAATTTGGAATTTCGGTCAATATCATTAGGTCTTATAGTCAGTTTAAGGGAAGACTTATAACTGCAATGGCATAGGAAAAAAACACAAACTGATGACTCCCAAGCCCCACCCCCCCACCCGATGAGATTTCCAAAATCCCACAGTTTTAACAGTGTCAATGTGTCTTGCCCATCTTTCTAAAAGAAAAAAAGAACACATGCAAAATAAATTAACAAAACTAAAAATTTATCGTTATTGCTCACTGTAATACTACACAAAAGTAATTGTCAAAATAATTTTACATACTTTAATAATAAAAGATTTTTATTTTAAAATTATTTGTGTAATTTATTAGATCCTGATACTGTTGCTATGATCAAACTGTTAATTGCTTCTGGAGGAAACCCAAATAATCCCAAATTAATTAATCAAACATTAGCTGTTGATCCCAATTCTTTTTCTAACGTTAAAAAAAAATAGAGAAGCAAGTTCAGATATCAAAATTAATAAATAAAAGATGCTTTTGAAAAACTTGCCTCATACCTCCAAACAGCAAAATAAAAATAGATTTGAAAAATCCAAAGTTTCTAATAGACTGACATTATAAAACCATGTGTGTTGGGGTTTTTTGTTTGTTTGTTTGTTTGTTTGTTTGTTTGCCAAGAAATGATATCCAGCAACCTAAACAATTCAGAGGGCAGAGAAAGAGTGCAAGGAAAAGAAGTATATTTTAGCATTTTGTCACAGAAGTTGGACAGAGAGAGAAAACTGTGTCTGGACAGATCAGTAAACTGGAGACAAAACAATGGAGAGATAATTGAGAGAAAATTAGAGATTGCATGAAAAATTTCTTGTCTATTCCCAGTGTTTAAATAAATAACTAAATAGATAAATATTCACCAAACCCTGAAAGACTAAACCCACTTGCTCTGATCATAAACTCTTCTCATATGATTTTTCTTCTTCAAAGAAATGTGATTGAAACAATGATTCTATTTAACGAATTGTCTCAAAATGACACAAATGAATCAAAAAACAATTTCACTAACATGTGAGTTAAAAAGAGAGCTCTAAATAACTTCAAACAATGGTTCATGTTGGCTTTTATTTTATCGCATTTTAGATGCTGTATTTTTTGTTGATGACACTGTTTCACCATCTTCATCTTTAAAAGAAAACTTCGTATAACTTGAGAATAACTCTGGAAAAAAAAGGCAAAACCAAACAAGGAAACAAACAAAACCCCCAACAACCTGCATTTTCTGATGCTCCAATCTGTTGTTCTCGGTTTGAAAAATGGACACCTCTCACCTGAATTTTGAATTTACTTTTGAAGACTAGGACAAGAGTTTCTAATTCTGCTTGGGTCTAGTTTGTTTGTACATTTTTTTTTCTCCTCTACCTACTAGATTTATATTGAAAGGGTAGGTGCAATAATGAAAGAGACAACACCAGATAAAAGCCGAAGTCAAGCAGGCCACATTGGGCATACTGCCAGTCAGAAGGAAAGTTCTTACATTTCAGGGAATTAGAACTCCTAGCGTTAGGCTTTTGAGTTCTCACATTAAATAACACCTATTATTAGATCAGACATACTTTCTGGAGTATGGTTGGTCGATTTTTCCATATGTAGTTTACATCAAGTCAAGTTATATGCTTCTGAAGTGTTAAACATAATGAAACACTCACTTTTTGGTGACAGAATCCAGATGTATCTATTGGAAATAATGTTGAAATTTTGAGCCTTTCTGCTGTAAACCCTAACAAATCAAAAAAACATTATTTTCTTTTCCTGAATCCCACTGGCTACTGTGCTGCTGAAGTGTGTTTAATGCAGCAGACAAAAATCACTGAATATATTAAGTAAAAAGAATGAGCCTGAGAGCCATCTCAAAGGCAATATCTTGATGACCTTACAAGAACCTTAGAATGAAAATTTTTTATCAGCTGTTGTTTGATTGGTAATTTATGTCTCAAACAGCCGGCCATGACACAGTCATTATTCTAGACACTTTGCAGGTAGAGTAGTTTCAGTTATAGTTCCTAATGTATACATAAATATATATATACACACATATATTTACATATTTATTCAGATTGTAAATACATTTGGTTCTAATACAGTGATAGCTGACTAGAATGAAAGGGTTCTGAGATGTCAGCATTTACATGCTTTTTTAAAACTTCCTGAAATTTGAGAGAAATATGGACAGGTAAACTTTTCTCTTTGTTTCGTCCTCATATCTACAACACACATCAGCTGACCAAGGATTAGCTCTCAGTTGGGATGGGTAGTAGAGATCTGAGTTTAGGTCATTCAGCCCTTATTACACTAATTCATGTGACTGTGGTACCAAATATTTGAGGGTGCTTCACTTTTTTACTAGAAAGTGTCTCAAGGATTTGAGAAAAGCTCACCAAACAAAACACTTGAATTTTCTGCTCATACTGCACTAACCTTTCGCATTTAGTATAATTGGAGTACAATTATAGGAAGAAATTTTAACACAACTAGCCACATACATACCTACATTCAAATTTGGGCCTAATGTACTATCTGAATGTGCTTCCAATAAAAATCTGAAATGGCTTGGGGACAGGTTAGAAGAAAATCTAAATGGATGCCATTCTGAAAGATAAGCAGTAATTAAGCCTGAAGCTATGGGAGCTATGGGTTTCATGAGGAAAGCAGTGTGACATTTTATGATCTGAATTATGCAGGAGATCTTATTAAATTGTCTGATTTCATTGTATAATGCATTGCATCACATGACTGTATGAATTAAAATGTATCATTCAAATATCTCTCTACTAGAAAAAGTTGTCAGAATAATAGTAGTACAAGTTGCATACTTCCATGGAGTGAAACTATCACAAAGCTTAATTATACATTTGGGTTGGTGTTACTACCATCTTTATGAGTGCAGGTACCAAAAGCAAGATTTAGAGTTTTGTCATAGTGATGTTCACTACACACATGCTCCCCTCTTTGTTAGATCCCATTAGTCCTTCTCTCCACTGAAACTATCAACATGTTTAAAAGCTACATGATGCATGAACAAAAGACCTCATGTTAATGTTTTTCATTACCTTCCACTGTTTAGTTGGTAGTCTTTTGTGTTAAGTTTGAGTCCATTTCTGCTCCTGGTGGGTGTGATTGTTTATTGCACTCTATTAAATTCACTGTGGATGACTGGGTAGCAAATGGACAAGCTATAAGCTGGAGTCATAGGATTGTTGTCAACGCTGCAGTAAGCTAGTGCTTTATCATCAGAAACCAAAGAGTGCTTAAATGATACTGGCTATAGTTACGGGCATAATTTATTGGCCTCAAATGACTACTTACTGTACAGTGCCCTGCCTTTTCTTCTCTGAATTTCTGTTTTGCTGTAGTTGGCCTTATAAAATCTCAGTTCTCTCATACAAAATCTTTATATCGGTAATATAAGAGATGGCAAAAAAGGGTATGCAGCAAGGAGGTGGAGAGGCTAATAATACATTGTGATATTGTGAAGTTTTATGTAAGGCTTTTGTGGAAAGAAACACTGATCTCTTCAGTCAATATTGAATGAACATGCCCACCTTTTCTGACATATTTTCCCTTGTAGTGTTTTTCTAAAAGGTTTTATTTAAACAAACCATTTTATTGCATTTGCATTTCAAGTCTATGCTTTGAAAGAAAATGATAAGGTTTTGCAAAGCATTCCTAAAACTGGTCAAGTATTCATTATTTTATAAAGATGACACCATCTTACTTTCTTTTAGGTTTTCTTTCTGCATTTTTTTTTCCTGTGAAAACCCAGCAATATTTGTGGTTTTAGAATTTTCTTTCCTTAGAAAGTTATTTTTTTCTTAAAAAAAATAATTCCTTCTTAATTTATTTTTGTTTCTTCAAAACATTAACTGTTCCTTGTGGTCAAGTCGATGCCTAGGGATTAAATAAGCAAAAAGATCTTTAGAGTTAGGCCCTATGAACATGAAATGAACTACACAGTTCTGCCTCCGAAAACATTAGCATCTAAGAGTGAAGGTGGAATAATTGTTGTCACAAATATGCGCTGTTTCTGCTGAATTTTTTCAGTTGTTTTGTATTGGTTTGTTCTTGCTAACATATAGAAGCATCAAAATTTTGCATCCATGACACTATCCAATTGTCAACTATATGAATGAGTGAGATCAAGGGACATCTTGTTACTTCATCGGTCATCATTGCTTTCACAGATGTTTGAGATAAGCAAGACAATATAATAAAAAAGAAGGCGATGAAACCTAGACCTCTTGCATTTCCATTTAAATTAATGCAGCTTGGAATTTAGCATAGAAGTAGGGCGTTTTAAAGCCCAGTATAAAATGTCTGGAAAGTCTGTTCAAGTTAGTTAATGATATAGTTCTTATCAATTATTTATTCTTAAGTCGTCTTACCATCCTAGTCATGAATCAGACTGTCGTTAGATATCTTTATTCCATGGATCCCCAGAGAGTTTTGGTGAAGCAAGCAATCTCACTTCCTCTGAGAGGATGCCCAGCATTTTTTTGTGCTGTAGCTGAACTGAGACCCATATAACACAACTCACACTGTATGAGGACCTGAGCTCTCAGTCTCAGGGCATTTATCTGCATGTATGCTGTGGAAAAAAATGTGCTTAATTCACCCACACATCTATGTCTGCCTATCACTTACCTTGGTCTCCTCTTAGCTTATCGTGTCATGAGAACAAAATGTTACTATCACTTATCTTACTATCACTTTTTATTAGTTTCTCACATTTATTCATATTTTGGTATTACATTTTTCAGCACAGGAAATTAGCTCTTTTGGTGCTCTTTCCTTCTACTGACCCTTACTGTCAACAGCTGTCAAGCAGAAAAGGAAAGACAAAAATGTTTTTGGCTTGGTTTAGTTTTCTGAATAATGGTGTTTAATTTTTTCTCATCCAGTTGTTTTTATTCCACACCTGTGTACAGCTTTGGCTACTGCAGCTATCATTTAACTTCAGAACAGAGGTGACCATAGCTTCGTTGGTCCCATAATGATATGCTATTGTGTTGACTTCATCAAGGATTGGTTAACACTTTTTTTTTTTTTCCCTCGTTATAGCCTTTCCTGAAGTTAGAGTTTTCAGAGTTCCCATTTCCTGGAGAGGGGAATCAAGAGCCTTTGTAATTTGACATAACACCACATTTTCCAGGGTGTCCCAATGTATGACATACATATATCCTATATATGTCTCTGAAAATAAATTTAATACGTTTCCAGTTACCAGAAATTTTGAACAGAATTACTGTAGGTAAAGAAAAACAATGCTTGAATATGCCTGGATGCTGCAAGATCAAGGTCTTAGTTTTAAAATTGTATTTTGCATACTGAGAATAAATCACATACTTGATCAATTATACAATTTTTCAAGATTTCTATGGAAATGGCATGTTTAAAACTTTGCCTGAAATTCTGGCCTTACCACAGTGAATAGGAGTATTCTATTAGTGATAGCAGGGAGAGACTGTAGCCATACCAACATTTATAGGCTTTCTGCCAGATAATTTCTACTATTTTCTCAGCTCTCTGGCAGAATTCTGTCGTAAGACTGGTAAAGTACTAATAATCTAAAAACGGTCCTTAGCTGTGTCACATATTTAGTGTGTGAGGTTAGAAAAGGCATGTAAGTTTTACATTCTTATTTTTTCTTTTCCTCAAATATAAAATGTCAATTGATTCTAATACTTGATGTTAATGGGACATCACTGTTCCTTTAGAATTTGTGTTTCCTCAAACAGAACCTCTTTATTGCTATGTATAATAATTTGGGTGTTGTTTTAATACCAATATATAGTGAAATCCCAATGGCTTTTTTAAGAATCAAAAGAAAGGTTTTATTTTCTCATTTAGATAATCCTATAGAATTAAAGCTGAGTAAAAATCTGTTCTCTTATCACCCACAGTGACCCAAGAAGAATAAAAATAGTAATTCTACAACTAAAACCATTAGAAATATTTCATAAAAGATTACAGGGAATACTACACAATTGATTACTGCCAAAGTCTTAAACATCTGTTCAAAACACTCTTTTGCCACTCTCCCTTAAGCAATCACACAGTTATAAGTCCTTAAAAACTGACTATTTGAGGGTCTTCTATTCCATTAATGTGGCTGTTCTACTTTAAATGAACATATCAGATTAAGGATTTAAACCTAAATTTCTGGAGATCCAAACAGCACCAAACAGACTAAAGCTATTATACTTTCTCAGCCAAATGCCCACATACTAACCGATTTTTTATCTACATCAGTGTGTTCCTTTAAAAGGCTTTTTCTTAAATGAATGTTCATTCTCTGGGAAAAAAAAAAAGTCATAGAATATCATCAAGGAGCTTTCCTGTTCAACTAATATAAATTTGTATGCAACGAGACAATAATTTTCTGCAGAGACTGGGCTTTATGACCATACACCTCAGATATAAAAAGTTCACGTAGTGTGCTCATGACAACATTTTAATTTAGATAACCAGATGGATCTGAAAAAATCATGGATCTTTGTAGAAGAAAGAAAGGTTGGAACAGATGTTCTTGAGAAGACCAGCTACCAAAGACAAGATGCCATTATTCTTTGACATAATTAAAGCTAAAAAGATAAAATGCAGAGTTTCTCATCTTTTGCAAAAATTGCCACGACTATATCATGTATGAAGTTAAAGAAATTCTCAAAGTAGTTTCAGGATAAATGAAGAAGAGCTGAATATTCCCACTTCTAGGACTTCAATAACTTTGTCCTTCAGCCTTCCTTACCCAGTTGGTTGACTGACAGCTTCGTTAGTAAAATTTCCCCTCAAAGTCTAGCAGTTTTATAAAACACACACTATGTTATGTGCTAAACTCTGTCTAGAAAGTTATAACATATCTAGAGTATAATATATCAAGGCATTGCAAGGAGAATCACATAATCACAGAACGGGTAGGCTTGGAAGGGACCATGGTGGGTCACAGCAGAAGAAAATCCATTTGTTGGAAAGCCAAAGCATGCCTGATTACTCCTAATTGGTTCTTCATCTTTCAGTGATGTTAAATGGGCAAACATTCCTAAAAAGTGCAGTGTGGGACTAGGTTTACTACAGACAAAGACAGAAAAAAGGAAAAGCATTCTTGGCTCACCCGCTGGTTGCTGACTACTAAGGTAGCCAAGATAAATCTTAAATTTTACACGTACAATTTCTAGTGAAAATAGCTTTTGATTTTCTGCACATTTTCAACATCTGTCCAACACATACAGATTTCTTTGGAATACAGGTGGCTGAGAAGGGAAATAACAGCAAGAAAAATTCATGACAGCCTTTTTTTCTTGCAGTTCTGGAATTCAAGCATAGGATATATATTCTGATGTGTTCTGCTCAGAGGTTGGTGATTACATGTCCAAGATGAAAAGCTCCTCTGCATTATGAACGTTTTGGTTACAAATGAGCATTTTTTGACATGTATTAAACTTGACACATTAACTCCTGGATGAATTACTTACAAAAGTAGCTGCTTAAGACTATTAAGTTATATACAGTGAAATCCTAGGTGCTAAGCAGAGTTAACATTCTTCCAAAGTGTATTTCTTTTTAAAGTGTCTGGTTTAGCTTAAGTTTCCCTCTTTAATCATGCATACTGCCCCAGGCTGCCAAAAAGGCAGCCATCAGCATTGCTTAGTGAAGGCAGCTTAGTTCTGTCAGCCATCTTATCTCCCCTGCTGCATGGCCAACAGCTTTTATCTGTGAGTATAAACATTAAAATGGAACTATAATCCTACCTTAGTCCTACACAAGATTTCCAGCTGTCTCTCAGATATGAAGAAACTCCTCCCATTACAGAAAGGAATATATCTGTTTGTGCTTTTTTGTATGTATGTATGTGTGTTTGGACAGTAAAAATCATGATGAGCAGGAATTTGGAAAAAGAAATTCTACTATAGGAACTCTTTTGGAAATAGCTAGCTAAGCCAAGGAGTCAGTTTTGTAACAATCTCAATCTAACATCTGGAATGCAATGTTAAATACGTAAGTATACTAATAATGTGGCACCGTGGCATAATGAGTTTTAAAACTTTATTCTATTTAATATACCTTCCCCCCACCCCACAGGGCTTTTCCTGCACAATACCACAGACAGTCTGATTAAAAATGGAAATAAAAGACAGCAACAACACTAGTATATGATATCCTAAAAGTAAGTTTGTTTCAACATTATTTTTGAAACAGAAAGAAAATAATTGTAATAAATATTGGAAGATAATTTTACCATTTCTGCCTGTGAACTGGAAATTCTTTCCTTCTGCATTATCAGTTGGGCACAATAACATTTTCCAAAGCATTTTAAGATTAAATAGGCAAATCTAAAAAGTATTATTTTTTTCCTAAAACCAGGAAAACCATGTAGAATAGTTTAGAGTTATATTTTCTGTGCATTCCTTTAATATCTTACTCTGTCCTCTTGTCACTGTCCCTGCCTGCAGCTGTAATTATTAGATCTTTTGTGCTACAGAATTACAGTTTGGAACAACCTCCTTATATCTTTTCTACTGCCACAACACTTCTATTTTTTCTGACCATAAATTATTAATTTCTTACTCTTAGTTGCTTTCCTCTGCTGTTAATGGTGTATGAAGCTTAACTTTGGGAATAAAAGGAGCCCTACTTGCTGAGCTGGACTTGACAGAAGAGAAGAAAAGATGGATAGTACTGGCCTGTGTCTCCTTTGCTTTTAGTTTCCTCAAAACAGAGTGTGAATCAGACCAGGGAACTGAGAGTGTGAAGATCTCATTCATCAAGACAAAAGATTCCCATTTTCCCAATTGACCACTGACTTCCACTGAAGCTTTTGAAAGGCTCCTACTTCATTCAGAGGTTCTGAATTAAACCCCAAATTGGATGCAAATGATGAAAAAGATGGTTGTATGTTTAACTGAACGAGGATAAGTAGCTGTCTTAATGTCAACTCAAATGCTTGAAGCAGAGTTCTTTCCTAAATATTTATAGGAGTCCTTAAAATATTTCTGTTGGGTTATCAAAGCCATACAAAGGGGTATGATTCCCATTTATCATTAGAAATTAATTGAAACAGGGTATTGAAATCCCTCATGTACAGTTCTGAATATGCAATGCACATAATGTGGATAAGCAGAAATTAATGGGAAATGGCTGCCCCCAATGCACTGAAAGCCGTAATCTTGGCTTTCACTTATACTGAAAATAAAGTATTTTTTAAAAAGATTTTTAACAATTCTGATGTTATTCCCTAGCACTAAAATGACAATGAAAAACTCAGCAACAAATTATAGAAATTTAAACTGTCACATTTTAAAATGTCAAATATATGTTTATATAACAGAGAGAGATACAGGGATAACCTCTGCTAATGTAAAAAGACAGAGCACATTTCTAATAAAAAAGTACACAGAAAAGTATTATTATGTTTAATAGAATCTCTATGCTTTTTCCTTCTTCTCACTTGATAACTTTCAAGGAGCTCTGATTGTAGTTGTTTTTAAGCCTCTGTAGAAGCATTTGACATTCTTACCATGGGATTTGATCCAGAAATGTGCTCTCAAATCAAGACAAGTCTCATCAGACTGGGATTCTTACTGCCCTCGCCCACTAAAATCAATAGTTTATACCAACTAGATTAGATCAGACTAGATATATGAACTGTTCCTTGTGTCATTGCTAACTGCACAAAAGTATATGCATTAAACTAACTAAATAAAAAAACCTTTGACCATTCCCATTTGCAATATACTCCCTTGATGAAAAATACCTCAACCCACTACATTTGCACTGAATACTTTATGTATATTAACACAAACACAGAACTGTCAAATTATTCTAGCCCCTATTAAAATCAGAAGAAAAAAATCCCTTTCTCTAGACCTTGGATCAAGTTCCTTACAAGCAGTTCCGGTGAAAACAATGGAACTGCTCATGTCAGAATTTGGCCAGAATTTTAATAATTATTCTGATACCACCTGAATTAAAAAAAAAAAAATACAGTGGATTTTTTTAAATCAAACTCGGGGATTTTTTTAATCTAAAATCTTTTCTTGAGATGATTAAAATGGAACAAATTGTTAAAATAGTTCCCAACTTCCTACTGATACTGAGTGAGGGGAAAATTTTACACTGAAGAGATAATTGGCATATTTAGCTAATCTTTTATTAATGTAACACAATTGTAACATACATCTTGTCTCAGAAAAGTCAGCATGGAAATTTTTATGTCATTATGCTATGGCCCCACTTTTTCATAATCCTCTGTAGGTTAAGTTTTAAGTTTTTAAGTTAATGAGATTTTTCATTTTTGTGTGTGCTGTATACTCCACAGTATTCTTCAGTGAAGGAAGAGCAGGTTCCTTTCAGTACTAAATCCTTATGCAACACATTTCTATTGTGGGAACTCTGCAAAACTTTCAGTTATACATTTTATTCTAAAGAATAATAATTACCTTTTATGCTTTTTATATAAAGCATTTTATACAAAATCATGTTTTATGAAATGTGTAAAAAAGTATATTCTCAGTCACAAAAAGTTACCAAGAGCTTTATATCATCCCCAAAAGCTATAAAGGTATCAATTATAATTCTTCATTATGTTAATTTGAAAAAAATGACTCCTAAGTTTGAAATCAGTATTTCAGAATAACATCTTTCTCCAAGAGTAAACCAGTTTATGTTATAAGTTAATAATAGATATAGATATAGATATGTATACTTGACAGTCACTGGACATAAAGAATAGACAAGGATTCCTTATTTATGGAAGGACAAATAAAATTTCCTCACTCACCCAAATTTGAAGAGGATATGAGTATGTAAGTTCCTCGAGTGTCCATTCCAATGGTTTAGAAGGATTGTAAATAACCAAAAGGAAAACAGTGTTACCAGAATCCATTCCATATTTTAAATGTAGCCATCTAGGACAGAATTCAGAGAATGTTGTTAGTGTTATATGAATACTCACACTAGAAAGATATGATCAATCATGTCAATACCATTGCACTTCACTGATTTTTTAGTGTCTGGAATGTAAGTACTCAAATTAATTTGGAGTAAAATGCTCCAAATCTTTGAGCATCCAGAAAGGACACATCAACTAGAAACAGCAAATACAGTGCTGGTCTTTATCATTGGTCTTAATATTTAGGTATTATATGTATGAAATTATGTCTTTAGAATCATAGAATGCTTAAGGTTAGAGGAGACCACCAAGGTCACGTAGTCAAAATCACTGCTCAAAGCAGATATTCCAAATGCATTTTCACAACTGCTGAGTAGAGGGAATGGATAACCTCCCCATGGCCCATTTGCTACATGCCTACAGCCCAGAATGCAGTAAGCCCTATTTTCTGCAAGGCACATTGCTGATTCCTCTTCAATTTGCTCTTCACCATGCCCCTTCAGTTCTCCTCTGCAAAGCTGTTTCTTAATCAGTCAGTCCCCATTTTGTACTGTTGCATGAGATTATTCTGCCCTAGCTGTAGGAAACTGCCTTTGCCTTGTTCATTTCCATGAAGTCCCCATCAGTCCATCTTTCCCAGCTTGTCTAGATCACAGTAGAAGCCCTGACCTCCAGCATAACAACCATGATACACAATCCAGTATTTACTGTGAACTTTCTAAGGGTACATTCCATTTCATTTTATGAATTAATGACATTTCATTTCATGTCATTAATAAAGTTGTTCAACAGTTTTGGTGCCTGGATCAGTGTCTGAGGAATATCAGTAAGCGATCAGCCACCAGACATCCTTCCAAATTTCTCTTATCCTGTCCCTATCTCAGGAATTTGCCTGTTATGACACCATGGCAGATGGAGTCAGGAGCCTTACTGAAATCAAGGAAAACAACATAATTCTCTGGGGTTTCTTTGTTTGTTTGTTTGTTCATTTTTCTTTACAAGATAGAAGGGGAAACAAATTTTAGCCAACTCTATTGTGATCAAAAACCAGAGGTGAGGGTGCAAAAATGTGTATTTTTCTAGATTGCCGACATTAAAAAACTAGCAAATAGTCAATCAGCTTATTTCTCACTAACATGAAGTATATGCCCAACAAACATGCTACTTATCAAATATGTATAAATAAAAAAAAAACAATTACAAAAGGCATGTTAGCATGGGTGACATGCATTTGTTAAGCACTCTAAATTGTTACTTTTCTTGGCCAATTTGAAATAATTCTAGAGCAGAACAAACAGATTTAAATTGGGCTATGACAGTTCCCCACTTCCTCCCTCTCCTTTTGTAGCAGCTCCAGCATTCATTTGGCCTTCCAATGAATCAATTCCACTTACTGAGCTTGCAGGAACCTATTCTATTTCTTTTTTGGGTTAGTTTTCTGCTGAGTTTGCAAGTGAACTGACACATCAGAGAGCCAAGATAAGCAAATGTGCCAGAGCAAAGGGTACACTGACATTTATGCTTACTTAAACTCTCATAAAACTGCATCCTGAATTAGTATCCGAAATATAATGCTAGTCTAGATATTTAAAATTCTGTTTGTCTATACATTTTTTTTTATTCTTTCTATTTAGTAGCAGTAGCAGCTAGAAGTCAGTTAGAATTGCCTGTGAGATATTGCTTAAATGAAAAGTTCAAGTAAAGAAATTCATCCAAATGGCCATGCCAAAAGAAAGACAGAAAAATGGAAGTACAGAATCTTCTCTGAATAGTGTTGGTAGCTTAACTGAAAGCAGAGCTCAGGTCTTCTTAATTCAATTTTAATACCTGTCTGCTAGACAGAAAACAGGATTATGAGTGCACTTTGTGCTCAGAAAAATCAGCTCCCTGCATATGACTATTGGACTTGTTCTTTCTGGCTGGGAAGTATCTTCTAAATACTGATGAGGTATGACAGTCCTCAACAAAGTCAATATCAAAACTAGAAATTCACTTCCAGCTCCAATTTAGTTTAATAAAACAATCTCTACTGAAGCTTGGAGTGCAAACAGATAGGGCTCCCTGTGCATGACCATCAGTGCAAGGCAAAGGTTAAAAGCCAAGAAATAATAAAACCCCTGCTCTTTTACAGTCAGGATTCAATTTAAAGTGGACTCTGATGAATAATATTTATTTCAACACAAAAAGTAAACGTGGGATCTTTCTAATTTGTGGCTTTTTTGTTGTTATTGTTGTTGGTTTTTTTTTTCTTTCCTTTAGCCTAATTTGTTCGATTAATTGCTAAATTTAGGGAAATGCTGTTTGAGCTTTTAAAACCCTGGCTACATAAATTTAATGCAGCATTTATTTTAATGCTGGAATATTATCTTCCTAGGTCTCCAAGAGGAAAGATAACCAAAAGCACTGAAATCCATGAAAATGCTCTTTATGTGGCAAGGTGTTGGATCTGGCCCCAGCCGGTCCCAGCGGCTCCAGCGGCCCCAGCGCAGGGCACGGCTGAGCCCCTCGGCCACGGGCGGGCGGGA
>JAWWEE010000074.1:69086926-69112573 GCA_035221455.1 Xenops minutus
GAGAAACAGCCCTGCGAGCCCCGGGGGCAGAGCGGGAGGAGGCAGGAGGGGAGGAGAGACCCTGTCAGGGATGGCCCTGTGGCCATTTGAAAAATACTGAAAGCTAATTATTAAATACACTGATACTATGGAACATTTAAGTTCTCCAACAGATGCTATAACCTATAGTTTTTGCTCATTCTTCAAGAGGTTGAAAGTAGTTTGAGAAGCAGAAATACTAATTGATGTTAGAAATTAGGAGTTTCTGAAACTCATTTCTATTTCGTTGGTTTTACCGTTCAAAACTGAATGATCAGCTATAAAGTAAATAGAACATAAACCCACTTTAATTCATTGATTGATAGGAATGCATTTAAGCATATACTTAAGAGATTAAGCCTTCACTGCTGAATTACAGATGTGTTGGGACTTTATGGCAATAGTAGCATCCTTGATCTTTGATACGGATACAAATAGTTAATTACTGCCTTAGGGGAGCATGTAAGATTTTCAAGCTCATTATAATAAAGCACTTTCCCTCATTATTTACAACCAAAATGAAAGTACCTTGAAATATATGAATTCTTCAAGGTGTATATCTGTAAAGAAGATGGACTAATCTAACCAGGTGAGCATTAAAAAAAGTTCTTAACAATACCCCTCTGATTTTCAAAATCTCAGCTTGCTAATGATCTTGAACAAAGTAGAGCTACATCAGTGATGCAAGAGAAAGACTGTGTCCACTTATAAAGTTCTAAGGTCTTTTTCAGGAGTACACCCCTGGGCTATCAAGCCAACAGCAGAACATACATTAATTTTGAAAGGGCTTAGGTTTCACAATGTATGCCTAGAAATCATTATTATACATAGAAAAGTTCCATCTGAAAAAGGAAGATTTTGCTTTAGAAGTTTGTCTTCTTCTTAGGAAGAAAGGTTGGCCTGGATGGATTTTGGGGGAAAGAAACATAGCGACAAGTACTAGAGAGTCTAGGATCATAGTTGTTGACCGAAGCTTGTTTGAGCTTCACAGTAATACAATGATAAATAAGTAGCAAATACTACCTGAACTTTGAAATTGAGGTTGGATATCTTTCTCAAGCATATCTTCTAATACTACAGTTTGTTTATTATGGAGCAGGAATTAGGAAATACAGCTCTGGAGGCCAAACAATGTCCAAAGGTCAGACTAGTTCATTGCATGGTTCTTACAGCATGTAAAATCTATGAGCGTATAAGCTTTTGAGCTGAACCTTGCTTACCAAAGTATTTGTTCTCCTATGTATAAAAACAAAGCTCCTTTTTGTAAAAGACTTGACATAGAATAAAGTGCATCATCCTTCTTTCTGAAATATTATGTATTGGATCCATTGTGAGAAAATTACCCTTTATAGCTCTATCTTTGTACATATTGCATAAAATGCCAGGTTTTGCAAAAACTTCTCTTCTTTACTGTGATATAAGCTGCTGTTGAAAAAGATACTGTGCTACTTCATCTTTACAGCACAGAATTTTAATGTGCATTTGATAAGATTTGAGCAGCAATGACGTTTAACACTCTTGTACTTTACAATTATTGCTCCTGAATTTGTAGTTGCATATTTTATTAGTTACTCATTTTGTTGCTCTTTTTTACTTGCAAGCTGCTAGCAACTGTTTATACTGTATTTGATTACACATTTAGACAAAACAGTTTAACACAATATAGTGTAATGAGAAATACTCAAAAAATCAACTTAGCCTTGATCTTGTAAAGTCATGACTGGTCTAAATGTACAACTTGCCCTTTTCAATAGACATTCTGTAGCAGCAATATGCATAAACAGGTATTTTGTTTTATTCTTTCCTTTTGTAAAGAATGAGTAAACTAAAATGACAAGACAAAGCCTATGTGAATGTTCCCTAGGGGACTTTTCAGAAAACTAAAAAGAAATCTGATTAATTTCTGCTCCAGAGCATAAAGAGAGCTGGGAAGTTTCAATGCAAAGTTAGAGAAGAAGGACTAGATGAGTAGAACTAGAAAGGTTCAAGTAGAGCTCTGTTTGGAGTTTTATTTTACGAAAGATTTTTTGTCCCTTGTCAGAAGACACTTGTTCTATAATAGTCAAAGTTCTCCACGCAGATAGTTCAGGGACTTATGTTAAAATTATATGTGTTCCTTGGGACTAGGATAGAACTACTTGGTTTTGGAATCTGTTTCTTTCTCAGTCCTTACTTAGAGCTAAAGGATCAGAGCATGTGACTTTATGGTTCAATTACTGCAAAGGTTACATGGTCAACTAGGATGGCAAAAAAAATATAATGGTAGTTACTTGATTTTCAAGGGATAACAAAAGGGCTGAACAAGCCAGGTACATAATAATAAATCAGCAGTTGGCTGCAATACTTACAGTGAAATAACCAAGTCTGAGTCTTCCACTTCCTATATCAAGATCCTACTTACCAGGATTTTTGGTATTTTCACTTCTGCATAGTCAATATCTAAAACCTTCAAAATCTCACTCTCTTCACTTTCCTGAATGGAAAAACTTTCAAGTCTTGAAAACATACACCGAAACACGAAACATTTCCATCACAGCTCTAAGGACCCAGATAACAGGAAAAAGAAGTAATTTAGTGCTAGACTTGAATGCCTGAAGCTGCCATCACCTAATTCCTAACAAAAATTCAGTCACGTTGCTTGTTATTATCAGTAATTTTTGCACTGATAGTCTGAAGAAACATCTGAGGCTTTGCTTTCTTTTTCAAAGTTTATCTGAGTCTCTTTAATCTGGCTATGCATTTTTCAAAACAGATTTTTACATGCTATTGTAATTTTATGTTTTAGAATAAATCAAAAATAGAGGAAGAACAGAGTTTTCCAACAATTTATTTTCAGATTTTTGCTCTTCATCCTGGGAAACAAAGAAAACTAAGTGTAACACAGTTGTTTCAATCTCTAAAAACTTTAGCGTCATTTTGAAGAGCCAACACAATTTCAGCCTTAGAATATTTGTTTGCTCCTTTTACAGATTCTTCAGCAAATGTTTTCACAACTCTTGGGCTACTGTCAGAGCTACATGCTTCCTGCATGAGGATTACAAAATGGAAGAAAAAGCTGACTGTTTTGAAAGGTTTTTAAAATAAGTCTTAGATCTGGTGGCCACCAATGACAATTTCTGCTACTGTTACTCAAGGTCAGATAATCACTATAGTAAGTAGATGGCAATCTTCAAACTTGTTTCAAACACAGATGTTATGTAAAATAACTATTATGTGAATTTTCACGGATTTCACAGAATATTCTGAGTTGGAAGGGACCGACAAGTGTCATTGGGTCCAACTCTTAAGTACATGGCCCACATAGGGATTGAACCCACAACCTTGGTTTTATTAGCACCATGTTTCAGTCAACTGAGCTAATCATAAGCTCCATGAAAATGACTCCTTACTGTATGTTTCTCATCCTTTTAGAAGAAATTACAGAGAATTTTATTTATAGCGCATTTTACATGAAAGTGTTAATGGCCTTTTCAATCTCCCTCTAACCTAGAGCTATAAATACAGGCTAAATCGAGAAGCTGTCAATTTTTCTCTAAAGTTACATTGGCATAACTATGTCAGCAGTGCTTCAGAGGAGACAGTGTGTACATTAGGAGAAGGAATTTCTCCCTCAGTAGTTTTACTACCTCCATGGAAAATGTACTGTAAACTGGCAAAACTATTCTGCTAGAAAAGCAATATTAATATAAGGGTTTCCCCCCCAAAGAATGTTTTCATCTGGAGTATGGTTTTCTCACATTATAAGCTGACAAAACTAGGCAGCAAAACTTTTGGATCAAGCTTAAGTATTTGTCCTTGCTTTCTTGGTTCATTTCCATCCATCTACAGTCTTTCTGTCAGTAACTTTGCTTAGCCAATCTCAGTAGAAGGAGTCTAATTTAAAATCAATGAAGAAGAACAGAAAAAAAGGATCCATAGGCATGGTAAGGCTTTAAGACAGCTGAATGCTATGAATTTCCTAATTTGCATCACCAGCCACATGATTTCTCTTAATCTCATACATTAAACCATGTACATCGATATTTCCAGATATGTTTCCTAACCAGTATGCAATAGAAACAATAACTATAGTTCCTAAACCACTAAAGGTCACAATTAACGTTTAAGTTAAGGAAAAATTAAAAGAGGGGAGAATCATATATTTGCACTTTTTGCAGTACCAACTTCTGTGTCAAAAGTAAAAACAAAGTACTTACAGCATAATTGGTGAATGTGGTTAATGTGATCCTTAGCTGGCTTACTTCAGCAAGAGCACTGAAATTCAGTCTCTGCTGTATTTTCTTGGCATCTGTATAAAGAAGAACAGGATTTCATTCAAAACAATCGTGAAAGTCTTCATGGCTTTCAAGGCCCTCTCTGTCATTATATATCAATGTATATTTTAAGTAAAAAAATAAATGTAGCTAGTTTGTGTAGCAGACTGATAGTATTGTGTGATATCCCGTGCTTTTTGCAATGTTCTAGCTGTGGTACATTGTCATTTCTGTTGATGTACCCATTTTTCCAGGCAGCTAACATTTCTCAGAATGGCCTACTGCATAAATTTTGAGAAGTCTGTGCAGTTCCAACCTCAAGTGTCTCTCAACTATCTTGTAATTTGTCTTTGATACATTATTGGAGTTCTCTCATTTCATGGTATTAAGCCATTTCCTCAGGCACAGGATGCCTTTTTTCAACTTGTTCCTTTGAGATCTGGGCAGCAAATTTGGGTTTAATCCACTTCCATCTTCATTGCAGTTTTACTGGAAGCAGCTGTTACCACTTCTTTAACAGTTTGCTGGCTGTCAGGCAGCCTGAGGGACCCACCATATGACATCCGTCCTTGGTTCTAAATATACACCTGCACAATGTGTTTTCTTGGGGCAAGAGTAGAGCAAAGGGACTCTCTCTTCCTTTTGCACAAATGTGTTTTCATATCTTGAATGAAAAACTTTTATTTATTCCCTGTAGTTATACTTAACAACTTTTTTGTCTTTTGAATAGAAGGGTTAGTTCTTTTAGTACAGTCTGAAAATGTAGTACTGCTTCATTGCCTGTTTTACTAGACATAGACATCAACACTGCAAAACGTGAATGTGTTACTCCTTAAATCTCATTTCAGCTTAATACAGAACTTTTAGGGAAGTTTTGGTTAAATTAATGAGAAAGCCTGTGGACATAAGCCATGAGATTTGACCTAAGTATTATATTGTTAGAAGCAGGTTCAGAAAAGTCTGTGTGTAAAATGGCAACAATTTTGCACAACAGAATATAACAGTAAGATTAAGCATGAGAATGAACATGTCAGCCACAAATATGAAAATGTCAAAAAGCAAAAGAAAATTCTCTAGTATGGTAGGGACAAAAAAAGACACTAACAATACAGAAACCTGTTATTACATTTTTAGTGTCCTGGATTGTATGACAGACTGACAGGTTGTAGTAATGGAATCAAGAGTGAAGACTAGAGAACAACCCTCCACAAAAAAAAACACAAAAAACCCCAAAACCAAAAAAAGAATTAAAAGTCTAGAAAAGACAATTCTGAATAGATGTGATACATATTACTACTTGCTAAGTTGAACAGTGAGTTTATATTTATTTTGTACAAGGTTGACTCAGGCTTTAAAGACATACTCTCAAGTCCATATGGTGCAAAAAATAGACAATATTTTAAAGAGGGTGGAAAAAACTATTACAATTTACTCAACACCTTAATGAAATATACAATAGATATATCAAATTAGGTGACTCTATAGTAGCTTATCAATAATGTTATTTACCGCCGTTATTGGGAAAATGCATACTTATGCTGATATTAGATATTGGAGATGGAACTGACCAAAATTATTAATTGGAAGTTTATCTTCTTTATCTCTGTATTTTCAGTTGTGACATGCAGACAAAATAGAATCTATACATTGAAATTTTATTTTAGATTTTTCAAACAAATTTGTTTTATTATTAAAAACAAGAATTTGTTTGTGCAGATAATCGTAAATATTAATTTGACTCTTGTAAGCTTATTTTTGGCAAGTCTTTCTACAAGCTATCCCGGTTAGTTCGTAAGACTGCATATCAGTAGAAAGCTCAAAATGCTGCCAATATCTGCTATTTATAAGATTGCAGGTGGAAAGAGTTCATATAACTAACTACAAATCTCCTTCACATTGTTCCTTTTGTTTATAAAGGTTGTAATCCAGTGAGTGAACAACAGCAAGAGCATATGGCTTAGACAGCACCATAAAAGTAGCCAAAAATAAAGGTGAGGCAAATAATTGTGAACTGCTTGAAAAAGATATATTGAGCTGTAGTATAGGTTAGGCCTGCTTATGCAGAAGTATAGATCTCTTGTTCTATTTTCATGACCAGGCTGAGATATTTACATAGCACAAGTGGTGTCAGGGATCTGTAAAAATAGCTCAGAGCATACATTTATTCCTGCTTAAGCTGTGAACACCTTCATCCACACTACTTATTTTCAAGAGCCAGGTAGAAATCCACTATGATTTTTATGATCCTGAAGACACAGATCAGGTATTGTCCTCCTTTTGAAACCTGATCAAATGCATGCTAGATAATGCAAACAAGAAGTGAAAAAAAAAAAAATGACACACACAAGTCCATCTAGTTGGTATTTAAAGCAGCTAAACCCCAAATAACCAACCCCTCTCCAAAGAACATAAAACCAAACCAAAAGAGCCATAGGAGGCCTAAAAGGATTGTTTTAGTCTACAAACAGCTATAACTGAATGGACAAAATGGTCAGCCTAAACAGCTGTTGCTGCACTGGGCAATTCACAGTGAGCCTCAAGGTATGCTGTTCTGCAGGTAGGTGTTTGCATTGGGGGGATGATGTTGCACACCTTTTGATGGGAAAAAAAATGTTTGAACACAGAAAATATTTTCACATATTCTTAGAAGTCCAGCTAAGTCATATCCAAAAAAACCTGTTTCACTGAGCAACATGCTTTCAAGAATATTGAGGAATTCTCTGTCCTTAGCATCTGTTTCTCTAAAGAGTACATGATTTTTAGAAAATTTGAAACCTCTAGTTTCCTCTCCAAAGTTGGACCTATTTAAGATAAATTCAAGTGGGTAACAAAACCACAAATCATCAGCTATCTGTATTAAAATGGAGCCCAGAACAGAAATGAGTGCAAGTACAAACGCATGTTGTCGAAGTAGATCAAGCCCAGAGTCAGATTTCCAAATGAAAAAGTCAAAGGAGTATAGCTCAGAGCATGAGGAGTCACACTAATAATTTGGGTTTGTGAACCTAGACGGCTGGGCTGAGGCTGTGGTCTGGAATTTTTCTACAGTTTAGTTCATCTTTTCATTTGGCCTGACTGCTAGCAGAAATAGGAACACATGGCTAAATTAATTGCCATTTTCTTGTTTGCCAATACTGCTAACTTTAATAATCTAGTCTATTTTCAAGACCTACCAAGAGTATATTCATGTACTTTTTATCTCTTTACACCAGTCTAAGACTTTCTGTCAATTTGCCTTACCATACGTCAGATACATAGCTACACTATTTATTGATTCCTCACTTCCACCCACAAATGGCTTATAAAACCTCTCAAAACAAAGTGTACGATTTACAAGGCAATCTCAGCAAGAAACAGCAAATGGTCTCATACATTCAAATGCCTCTGTAAGATAAGTGAATACACTGAGCAAAATATAAGTTGTTCTGTATGAGCCTGAAGTGTATACTTCAAGCACTTTTTTAATTATGGAGGTCATCAGGTGACCTAGGCTCAGGCTGAAAAATACTTTTTGTCAGGGACCAAAATCAACATAACAAGTGTTTCTTACTTCCCCATAAAAATAATGTATGAGAATATGTGATTGGTAAGCTTAGTTTTGTCTCAGATAGGGTCCACTTCCTGCAAAAGTCATTGTGCTCTAAATTCAAGATGCGAAGTTACTTGGAACATGCTCCACTGCATGTAGCATAGAATAGAAATGTTTAAATGGTGTTGTTTTGAACAGTGATTCAATTTCTATAAATTTTGAGACAGATTAGTGTAGTCACAAGCTGACATGCAGTGTCAAAGTATTAGCTTTCTGTTAAGACCATGGATAGGTGGCAACAATGAGTAAGAAGTGAAAAGTCTTCAGGAGCTTGGCAGTAGTATGCCCAAGGAAAAATATACACTGTGATACTCTTCTTGGCCTAAAATTACTTTCATAGTCGGCCTATGGCTCCATATGATAATAGGAAAAAAATTATACTAAAGACTATGTACATTTTTTACTCTTTGTCAAAATTTATTCTATCCTATCCATATTTTTTCTATAAAATGAAAAAATAGTGAGGCTTGCTGAGTTGTACTCAATATGTAGTATGCCCTGCATAGTCACATCTAACATGACATCAGGCATTTTAGTTTTATTAGAAAACACTCAATGGTGCTGGTGACCAGGAATCCAAAATTTTAGAGCAGGAGAATTAATTCAAGTCCCTAAATATATGTTTTGGCATCTAATTAAGGCCTTGTGCTGGTTTTGGCTGGGTTAATTTTCTCAGCAGATAGTATGGGTCTATGTCTTGGATTTGTGTTGGGAATAGTGTTGATAATATGTTTTAGTTATTGCTGAGCAGTGCTTACACAAAGTCAAGGCCTTTTCTGCTCCTCACACCACCCCACCAGCGGGGAGGCAAGGTACGTAAGCAGTTAGGAGGGGACACAGCTGGCGCAGCTGACACCCAAAGGATATTCCAGACATTGTGGCATCATGCTCAGCATATAAAGCTGGGGAGAAAGAAGGAAGGAGGGGATGTTCAGAGCGATGGCATTTGTCTGCTCAAGTCTCTGTTGGCACGATGAAACCCTGCTTTTCTGGGGATAGCTCAACACCTGCCTGCCCATGGGAAGTGATAAATGAATTCCTTGTTTGTTTGTTTGTTTGTTTTTAGTATTTTGTGTGTAGCTTTTGCTATCCCTATTAAACTGTCTTTATATTGACCCATGAGTTCTCTCACTTTTATCCTTCGAATTTGCTCCCCCATCCCCTCAGGTGAGGAGTGAGTGAGAGGATGCATGGGGCTTAGTTGCCAGCAGGCATTAAACTATGGCAGACCTACTGTTTATAGAAGATAAGATGTGTAGCTTTCTGTCACTAGAGTGGGCTCGTAGTTTCTTTTAAAAAAAACATTATGACTGAACAATATTTCAGTGTTAAATCTCCAAAAAGATATTTAACCACAAACTATAGTGGAATTCTAATTAACACAATGCAGCTTATTAGTGCTTCTAAGAATCAGGATATTAAATAAGTCAGGCTAGGTGTGTAAATAATGTACTTGCTAACAAGAAGTTTACTTGGTCCTAAGAATAATTAGTTTAAAGTAGTGGAACAATGCCAAAAAGGTGAAAATATACTGCAGAGAAAGTATAATGAAAAATAATGTGAAATATATGAAGAAAATAGACATATTAATGCATCATTAAAATTTCATTGCAGTAAATAAAGTATGTTAAATATCACGCTATAAATATGTAAACTTATATAGCTTAATTTTACTCAAGGGAGTGGAGAATATTTTCAGATTTAACTCCTAAACAGAAAATATATTTGTGTTTTTTTTAATGCCAGGTTTAATCCTGAATTCCATTCAGGAATCTGTGGCAATACAGCAAGATACATTCAGTGATGCCTATGATAGCCCAATGATTAAATTTGCTGTATAGACAAATGCATGCTGTATTCACTTTTTATATGCTGTGAGCAGAATTTAACACTTCTTTCCTTTAACTTTCAACACTAAATGACAAAATAAATAAACTAGCTGTATACAGGGTTACATGGGGATGAAGAGAGTTACAATTCCATTTACTTTCTTATTTTGGGGGATATAAAGGGATAAAAATCAAAGGAAACCTCTCAACACTGATATTATTGGACAAGGAAACTTTTTTGAGAGAGATTACAAATTATTTATAGATATCAGCAACACGTAAAATTCCAGGGAGGCTTTAACATTAATCAACTGTCTTAAAACTTTTCAGAAGAACAAAAAAATATATGATTTTAACCAGTTATTCTCTCTTGCTGAGTGCATCGTTTACTCAATGTTCTATATGATCACCACTTTGAATTAAACACCTTTTCACACCATTTGCTGTGCAGATGGCAAAGTGCTCTGTGAATGACAGCTGAAACCCCAGGAGCTCTGAGCAGTGCACTGGAAATACATCACAATAAGCAGATACCTATTATCTACTCTTGACTTAGCTGTAATCTCCTCATCCAAATCCTTGTTTTTCTGCCCTTTCCTTTGACTTTTCTCTCAGAATACCCTACATCTGCACCTTTTTTAGAGGGCTTTGGAGAGGAGTTCTCTGTCAAAGTCTAAAACACCCTCCATAAAGTTCAAGTTTGACAGTTTGCACCTCCTATCTGGCAGCCAAAAGTGGGTATCATCTCTTTTGTGCTCTCAGCTGTGAATATGTTTGTCAGTGGTGTGAGAGAAAAAGATGCTTAAAACTGCTGTAAAGCAAGTCCTCTGGTGCTCCCCATGCCCCTGGGCCATCCAAATTCTGCCAATTGCTGCTTTGGAAAAAGGGTACAGGAGCAGGGACATCAAATCACGTCTCTATGTATCCTCCTGATCCTATGGTTTTCACACCTCCTTTACAGCTGCACTCATTGCTTTATCAGCTTTCATATCTTGCTTTCAGTTTAAACCCTCCTAACAAGTTTTCAAATGATCATTTCCTAGCCAGATCTCAAGAATTGTAGTCTATCACCCTGCTCCTTCTCCCCATAAACCACCTTTGACAGTTAACCATATTCTTCTCCATGAGATATTCTCTGTTACATTGACTTCCAAGTCTGTGCCCTTTCCCATATCTTCTAGCTTTTTAGTCACTTGTTACTTAGTGTGCCTTTTAAAGGTCTTTTTCTTTTTCAAATTCCTATATTTCCTAGAGTTCAGTCACAACTCTTTATTCTCTATGCTTTCATAGATTAACTTCAATCATAGATGTAGATTTACCTTTGAATATTTTGCAGGCCATGTACTGTTTTAATTCCATATTCCTGAAGTATATCTTAGATTTCTCAGCTTGTCTCTCTAACATAAATGACTATCACTTCAGCTTTCCTTCTTTCTCCCAACCCATTTGCCATGCCTCTCCTCACTTCACACTTCAATACTTACTTTGGCATCATCAGATTTTGACATATCTCGTCATCCACTAATCAAGGTACTGTTCAATATATACAGATTTTCTGTATACAATTTTCAGCTTTAGCTTTTGATAAAATATCAGTTTGTCATCTCCTTGCAATGCTTTTCACAGGTATAAGAACAGAACAATTTTCAACTACCATTCTTCGGAATGACACTTAAGGATTTTCATCCCAGCTTCAATCTTGCCCATATCTCTTCTGGTTATGTCTTTTCCATTATATCAAATATACTACTGGATTTTATCCCCAGAATTCTCTCTATTGATTTCTTTAAAGGAAAACTTTGACTTCTCCTTCTACAGAATTATTTTCTATAACATCTTCTTATTATTGGAATAGTCTATAAACATCTGGCTTTATCATACTTTAAATCCATCTTAAAAATCCTTCTTTTTAAAGGCATTTTTAATGAACAAGGGCCTTATAAGAAAGATGCGGACAAACTTTTTAGTAGAGCCTGTTGCAATATGATAACAGATAATTGTTTTAAAAGACAGTAGCGTCAGACTAAAAATAAGGAAGACATTTTTACAACAAAGTGGAAGAGGTGAGGGTAGTGGAACACTGGAACAGGTTTCCCAGAAAAGTGGTAGATGCCACATTCCTGAAAATATTCAAGATCAGGTTGGACAGGGCTCTGAGCAATTTGATCTAGTTGATGATGTCCCTGCTCAGTGCAGAGGAATTTGGACTAGACGACTTTTAAAGATCCCTTCCCATCCAAAGTACTCTATGATTCTGTAACATTAAAATTTTTTACTTCTGCTATACCAAGATGACTATCTTTCTTGTGCTTTTCCAATTGATTGTCTCACATCATTACTTCTAGTTATATTCTATAAACTTGAAGATTGAATGGTCTTTGCATATTATTTTGAGTCAGTATGTTCCTGGTTCATGACAATATTCCTCCCCTTCATGAACTGCCTTCCAAAATTCTTCCTTTGACTGGGCCATTTCTCCAGGACAAGTCCATAAAGTGTTTGTCATTTCCTCAAGATTTTAATTTATTACTTAGCAAATATTTTTACAATAGAATAACATAATTTAGTATAGATTTCTGAATTAAAGGTTCAGATTTATTACATGGGTGAGTTATTTTCTGGAGGCCAAAATTAAATGCATAATGAACACATCTACATATGGATTCCAGAAGAGAACTGGAAGCTGATCTTGGCTTGCTGGGGAGTTCTCAGAGACAATTCATACAAGTGACTGCTTATGGGCATAAGTGACTGTTTATGTGCACTTTAAGTAGTAATGGAGTACTCTACTGTGTTGTGCAGAAGAGAATGAATTCAAACGAAATGCTAAGGGAGGGGAGCACTATGAAAAGTTAAAAATAGCCTGCTACTTTTTTTTGCTAGGGGAGAAAAAAAGACAAATTAAAAACACTAAAGAAAGAAATAAAAGATCCTATTACAGATATTTAAAAATGAAATAGACCTGAGTCCATCTATATTCCGCAGATAGATGCAATAAGTCAAACCTGGTATTGTGGAAAAATTGTATAAACTTACACGATTGAAAAAAAACACTTGCAAAATTACTTCTATCAGATTTAGAAAAATTGGCACTAAAAAGACCACCTTTTAAAATGCTCTTGTTTGTAGGAACTTACAATTAATACCTCATTATACCTTTTTTAGAAATCTTTTTGACAAAAGTGGTATGTGATATGAGCATATCGTGTTGCCCTCCCCTCCTCCAGTGTGAATATAGATTCTGAGAAAATGAATCATTAAAAAGCGATTTAAAATGACTTTTGTTTGCTTTTTGGATCTGAGATAAAATTATTGTCTACAAGATGAAGGAGATAAAAAGGTCAAAGAAGTGCAACTAACATTTGCAGTAAAATACTAATATATCTAGTAAATAGTCTGGAAAAGAAATTTAGAAGTGCAACCACAGTAATTAGCAGTGACTTAATTTACAGCTATTGCAGCAATAAGTTAGTGAAGTACCTGTGTTGGCCAGTCATAATCTACACGTTCCCACTTTGGGGGTAGAAACTGAGACATTTATTGATCACTCGCGTTACAATATATAGAACCGAGGATCGGGGTATGTTAATGAGGAGGTAGGACACATTAATGAGGGACACAAGCTATGTTAACTAGGGCTTAGGAAATGCAGTTACTATATTTCATCATACTGTAAGCATTTCTCCACACCAGGACCACCTGGGGGAAATAAAGGGTTTCTGCATGTGTTGCAACATCTCGTAAAGTCCTGTATCTTGCAAGGGAAGACAGGGCTAATATACATAGATAGCTGGGAACAGTCCTGGTCTTCAAAGTAGCCTCTCGTGGCAGGCTCCTGTCTTATCAAAGGGAGGAATCCCTTTCAGTATCTGCCGCCCAGGGCTTGCTGGACAGTCCCTTCAGGTCTCCTCCTGTTAATAATTGTTTTTCTTCCCCAGCATACCTGGGAGATTGTTTTTATCAGACTTCTAGCTTAACAAGACAGATTTCCTCTTTCTTTATATGATATCCATGAATCCCTGTTAGGAAGAGAGAACTGCATAAAACTGTATCTACTGACAGGATTCTTTTCTAAACAAGGTCTGAGCAAATTCAGTCTGAGGTCTTCTTATGCTTGATGAAACAGCCTGCATCTTCTTTTCAGGATGTTCTACCTCCCGGTGCCTCACATTGTGTAAGCATATCATTGTCAGAATTGGTTTTGCTGTTTGTTGTAAAGTAATTAGCAGTAGGGAAATATAATATCTTTTTTATTTCAAGTGACCCTACTAGCTTTGCTCAGGTCTAGATATTAATCTGAAATACTATGCATCATTACTAGCTATCCTAACAGGAAGGAAACCCTCTTTGTTCAAGAGCCCATATCTGCCAATTCACGCAATAGGCAAGACAGATTCCTACTGCATACTTTCTTCCAAGACCAACACATAGGTGTTTTCAGACATGATCTACCAACAACTTACAGCTGAGGCCCAAGGACAGTCATCATTGTACTGAAACAGGGTAGGTGCCACTGAATGTGGCTTCATCCACAAAGAAAATCTAATGGGAGAACAGATTCCATGGGAAGAGCAGTAGGCTGCAGCACCCTCATACCCACTGTCAAACTGGTAAGTCTCCCCATGAGTCCCTTTGGGTCCATAACTGGAGTAGCAGAGCTCAAGTAATTTATACTGTATGGGTATATACACTGGTCTTAAACTCCTGTTAGAATGCTAGCAACAATCTCAAAAAACAGTGCAAGTTTTCATGGAGATATGCTGTTTTCCTTGATGAAATAAAGCCATTTTTATGTCAATGAAGAGAAATAATGTGATTAATCTGTACCTAGATGTCTACTATAGCATGACATTAATTATTTCCTGGAAGCATTTGTTTCTTTTTAATGACTATAGAAAAGGAGCCTAGGGTGATTCCAGTGTAGAAGTACAGATAATATGCTTGGAAAAGTGAATCTCAGATTTGCATGGCAGTCAGCTCCCTGTTGAGTACAGCTCACCTGAAACAAACCGCTTAGTCAGATTAACCATAACTCACAAACTGGTTTAGTAGCGCTTTACTTGTGTTCATTCAGCTCTCACATTTGTGGCAGTGTCAGTAAGAAAAAAGAACAAAAATATATCCTTCTTGAGGAGCCCAAGACTGAGTCATATCAAGAGAATCTATGCACTGTAACTGGACACAGCCAAACCTCTTACCTAGACTCTGCACCACACAGGAATTACTTTTTAGTCCTGCCCAGCTCTAGAGTGGTACGCTCTCCAGCATTTATGGCCAGATATGCAGGAAACCCACTTCTTTCATCTCTTTGGCTTGTGGAAGGATGCAGGTATCACATGTAGGATCTAGGTATCTAACTGGGGAGTAGAAGGGTCTTACCATTAATTTAATCATGAGTTTGATCATGACTGACAGTAAGTTTATTAGCCAATGGCTCAGTGGTTAACAGCATGAACTCAAGAGCAGTATCTCCATCTGTCAGTACCTTGTATTACTGAAACAAAACAGATGGTAAGGCTAATGGAATGAAAATTAAACTCCTCAGCCTAGCTTTACACGTAACTGCATCACCTGTTACAGCCTTATGATTGGCCGCAGAGGGGGAAAAAGCTTAATATTTTAAATTTGTAAAGCACCAAAATAAAAGGAATGGTAAAGAATACTATTGCATTACTCAGGCCACATGAGAGGAACTGGGCAGCTGAGAAGATGTCCAACATCATTGATGGATCCTTAGCCTTTATTGAGGCATTAGCCTTTTTTTCCCTCCACTCTGGGTGTAAATATGATGACTCAGTTAAGACAGAGCCAGCTGTAAAATGGAGAGGCATTTTCACCCTTTCTTACAGTCTCAGCCATACCATTTTAAAGTGATTGATTTTTCATCAGAGCTCAACACTAAACTTGATCACAGGCAACTTTAAAATAAGTAGATTTCTTTTTAAAGGGAATAAAGTTATACAAAACAAAACCAAAACTGTTCATTTCCACCAATTTAATGGATTATTTACTATGTTTTACTCTGAAAAAACACCTGGAATATTCATTATATTTTCAACTCCCAGCAGTCTGAACGGGCAAAATTTAGTTAATAATTCCTATCATAAAAGCCTAAATGCTATATGCAAAGGGTTCTTATCTTTCTAATTCTTAAAAGTGTATATAGATGAAAAATTAATTTGTGCCATAGAGATAAATTATGTAAATTTTGACTGTGGTATTTCCTACCTTGCAGTGGGATTAGTTTTTCTTTATAGAAACCAAACTCAGCATTGATTTCAAGGAATTAGTAAAAGCTCCGTATTGAAGTTCAGTGTTTGTAAAGTTTTGGAGTATTTTATCTGTAGTACAATCATATCTCCAACATTATTTGCACCACACAAAATATAAGCATAATAACATAATATAGTTCTCAATTTATAATTACTTTTGCAATTTGTAACAGAACATGACTGTTTTTATAGGTGTGGTCTAGTGCTGGGTAGTTTTGATTATCAGAAACATCACTTAATCTGGTAACTATAAAATGTGTCTGATCTTCCTTGAAAATTTGCTTTGTGGTAATTAGTTAAAGCAAATCTGTATTTTGCTTTAGGGGGTGTTTTAGTTTTCTTCTATATTTCTTAATGAAAAAAAGATACAATTTCATTTTACCAATTTTAGTGGCTTAAACCTTATGTTTCTTGCTTGAGTTACTGAGATTTCCCCACTAGTCAAGTCTCAAGATCCTTATCTCCAGATAAAAAGGAGCTTTGAAAACTAAAATGCTAAGTACTCTTTATTTTGGAATGGCTAAAGTTAGGGAGCAAGAATCCCATCTGGAGTCACACTTTTTAAAAAATCATAGACTTGGAGCTTTTCTAGTTTTTCTCTGTTTGTCTAGTGTAACATCTAAATACACTCTGGACACTACAGTAGAAGGATTCTGCAGTATGGTAGGTATAATTGGGACATATTATTTCTTAAAACTCATGGAGAATATACAAGGAAAATATCCAAAATAAGTAAAACATCATTCCATATTAATGTCCTACACTCCTACTCTCCAGTTGAGTGCTTTTTGTGTTTCATTTAGTTTCGGAATGAAACATGAACTATATTTTACCAAAAACATACAGAAAAATCTATTTTAATGAGAAGTTAAAGTGTATTTTAAGTTGCAAATATTTTAAGGTGGTTGCAAATATTAATTTATTTTAATTTTGTCATTGTTTTTATCATCTGTTATGATACATAACTGAAAAAGAATTCTTTTAAGCTTTCCGGAGCAGTGGTACCTCAGAATTGCTAACTGTGCTACAACTCTTAGGGGAACCTGCTCAGAATTGCAGCAAAAGGGTACCTATGGGCTTTCCCTGCCTCCTGATGCAAAGGTCAAACCATGAGGAAGTTTCTGATAGCACTCACATTAATTGAGACTGAATGACTGTACTGTTGCAGGACTATTTTTGGCTTGCCCATATTCTTTCCTCCTTAACTGCTGTAAAACCAAGTCCCCATTCCCTGATAATGTTTATCCTGAGTTTGTGTCTAAATTTAAGAATGAGCTGTTAGTGTGTTACCACCTTTTTATTATTTATCTCTACTTCCTCCCAGTTTGTTTATCTCTGCAATCCCTTGGATGCTGCAGAAAGGAAAGACAGAGTTTTTTTCTTCATAGTCTTTCTGTCCTTCCATGCATAAAGGGAAGAAATAGATTCCCTAGAGAGGTGACTGTACTCTCAAGCACCAGGACAGCTCTGCTGTCTCACAGGAGTGAAGCAACACCACAGCAATGCAACCTGGCCAAGTGCCAGAGCCCTGGGTTTTATCGTGGAGGTGAAGTCAGTGGCAAAGACCACAGCAGCCTGAACTGATTACCACCCTGGGAAAAACAACCCCCAAGAACATAAAAAAATCACCTGCAAGTACAGTGATGACTTTATATGAGTATAAATATCAGGCTAACAGGTTGACTGTCCACAATTTAGCTTAAAAGGAAAGGAATCAAATTTCAAAGTACTTTGTATGCTAAGAACTGCCTTATTTAAAAGGAAAATAGGCTGCATACAGGAAAGCATTCTTGTGTTTGTTTTTTGTTTCTTTGTTTTATTATCCAATAACATTTAAATATGTGCCTCTACTTGCTATTTTTAGTGGCCACAGGACTAAATGTTTATGCTGCCATATACCTTTTATGAAGTCTATGGTTATTCTGATATTTTGTGTTTTTTTGGCAAATTCAGGAGCTCATTGTACAGTGTCTGAACAGACACTGCAAGTTCACATTGTTAAGCTTTGCTCCACATGAAGGCTAGAAAATTACCTTGAAATATAGCCTGGGATTGTGATGCAATCTTGCAATCTCAAAACACAAGTGGGACTCTATGTTCAGACTGTTGCTTTCAGCTTGTCTTAAGCTGGAGGATGGAAAATTATGTTACTACAAATGAGAACTACTATTTCTACTGCTGTGCTCCTATGGAACTGTCCTATTCAAAGTAATACTCGTCATTTTGGTTGAGGCTTCTGAATGTTTTCTCCTACTCTTTGGATGAAATTTTAGAAATTATTATCTTTCACTTTGTGTGCACTTCTCTGTTGTTATCTGTGTGTACAGAGAGAGAATGCATGCAACATAACCTGTATAGTAAGAAGAAAGTTCTAAATGGTGTAGTCTGGTAAATGAGTGGAGAATAAGAGAGCTGTCCTGAATCCTCCTAACAGTAATGTGGTTTATGTGATGCAGAAATGCCAGCACAACACACAAACAGCCATAATATCTTAGCAATTTTTGGAGCACAATAATTGAGAAAATACATATTTGACTCTATATATTATTACTCAATTTTTCAATCCTTTTCCCACAAGGAATAATCCATTCACTGTATATACATGGTTCATACCCCACTGTACTTTTATGCAGTTAATAAAGTACTGCAAAGGTGAATTCCAATGGATAAATAATCTCAGCAAGTTAAAAAAAACCCAAACCAAAACAAAAATCAATTACCATTGCCTCCTTTGTGTCCCTCAAAAAAAGTTGGAATGAACTCAATCATTATTTGTGCTGGCATCTTTTCATACCAGATCTGTACTGTATCAAGTCAGTTCTCAAATGAGTGATGTCAATGGAAGCTGAGTCCTCTGTTTATTCCTGGGGGTCTAATTCCCCTTTTACAAAAGAACTTATGGCAAGGTATTGTTCCAAGAGGCATGTTAACACAAGATAATGTGATTTATGCTCAATATCCATCATACTGGCAGACTTTGGTCAGATATCATTGTTTGTAAAACCACAGAGTAAAATAAAGCAGAACATTTTAATCCAATAAGGATATTTATAGTTTCTTTTGAGAGTAATACCACATAAAACTGTCTATCACAGCTTATCAAGGAGGCAGAAGAACAAAGACTGAGAACCACCTCTACTCCAGAGAAATTTCAGGAAAACTTGTGTCACATAAAATATTCCATGTGCTAGAACTCAGGGCAGCATAGGTAGTAGACAGACCTTGTGCTCTCTCTTCAAGATGGTAACAGAGGAATATCCACTGCTTTTCATCCACCGTGGAGAGATAGTCATTGCACACTTTGTACTGACACTCCCTAGGTAAACCATGTATTTCTGATATGTAGGAGGGGTTATTTTCTTTTCAGATACTGATATTTATTGTCTCTATTTGAAGTAAGAAATTTGAATTAAATATATGTTCTATATTTTAAAATGTATGTAAATAGAATTATATCTATGCCATAATTTACAGTAATTACAAAATGTGAACTCAATGATAAATATTTACAAGATTTTTTTTTTACCCTCGATTAGAGAATAATAATTAGATAGATTTTTTCTGCATAACTGACAAGTATGTTCTGTAGGATTACTGCTCATACATTTTACTTAAGTCTTTTCCCTAAACAATATCTTCCTTTCTGATCTGCATTGTTACCACTGTGACTTACCTATTCTCCAGTGGTATCCAGATTACTAGGAATTTTTTCTTTCTTATTTTTTAAATGGGTCTGCATTTCCCTAAAATTCAACACCATCCCCACAAAAAAAAAAAAAAAAAAAGGCAAAAAAAGGCCCCATCAAACTACTGAAAGAGCCAAACAAACAAAAAATAAACTCAACAAATATATTCCTCTTTTTCTGAGTTTAACTCAGATGAAGGATGTAAAGATTTTCAAATGGGTTTGGGATTAAAAAGTTAACATTGGAAAAGAGAAACCAAACTTAGGGCCAGGTTGGATGGGGCTTTGAGCAACCTTGTACGGTGGAAGATGTCTCTGACTCCTACAGGGTGGTTGGAGCTAGATGATATTTTAGGTTGCTTCCATCCTATACCATTCTGAGATTCTATGAAAAGTAGTCAATTTTGCAAATGAGTAAGACATTTTATTTCTGTATAAATCCTCACAATCAAAGCATTGTACCCTTCCACTCTTAAAACTAAAATACCTTTGAATTTCAGAGGTCTGAAGTGCTAAAAATCTCATTGACTTCCTCATCAATAGGAAGAGTACTGGTGCTTGTGAAAAACTGGGGTGCTCTTTTCAAAAGGTCATTCTTTAGAACTGCTGTGGTTTTTCTGATTTCAAAAAGAAAAACAACATAATTTTACAATGCTATTGTACTATATAAATGGCACACATGTTTTTGAACTCTGGATTTTCATATGTGCCTTACAATTTAACTGTATTTTATTATTCTAGGGAAAACTCAGAGGAGGATAAAAGATCTATCACAAAACTAAATAGTTCTTTGAATGTGCTGTCCAATACTAAAATAAGCATATTTGTTTCTTCACACTACTGCCATTTAATGGGAAGGAGGGCATCATATTAAGAAAATGTAGCTGTCTCAGTACCTATAGACAAACAACTGGAAACAATCCACTTGGAGGAGGAAAAAACAGTGAAAAAGAAAGACTGTAATGGTCTTGCATTAAGGTAACAATTCTATGCAGCATATAGATCTGAACAAGGCTTCTGGGAACAGGGTAAGTCCTAGGACTTGAACTTGACGGTTGGGTTGGTTTTTTATACATCCTTCGATAATTTTATTTCATCTTCCTATATTGTTGCTTTTTGTATTCATTAAAGGTAACATTTTGATAAAATGGGCCAGAAAATGGAAAAAAAAGTCTTTGGGACTGGATTGTTTCCTAACACTCTCTTCCTCAGGAAGAGCCTAGTCCATTTCCAAAGCAAATTATTTATTTCATGTTTCATGGAGGATATTTGAAGGTTATATAATATTTTTTTTAAATTATTATTATTATTTTAAATGATGTTTAGAGTAAAAACCCAAAATAATTAAAAGGGTTAATTTACCTCTTGTCTAGATTTTAAAGCAGAAAAGCTGCTGTCATTGACAATGGACTTGCATTTGTATCTGTCTGTTAGCTCCATGCAGATGTGAATAACTCATGACCTGTTTTATTAGAAAACTGAGGTTAAAGGCCTTCTTTCTGTTAGCCCTCCTACCACAAAGTTAAACCAATCTTGTCTTGCTACAGCCTTGCTATTGGAGTTCTTCATGTTCTATTCATCTCTCTGATGAATAGGCAATATCTGATGTTCAGTAACAAAGTGGTAGAGAAGCACCTGTTATTGCACTCTGGTGTCCTGATAAACAGAATATGGGCTGCTTTACTTTAGAAAGGGAGACCTGGATTACTTGAAACATACATTTTTTTTTTTTTTCCTTCTCTCTGATGAAGATTCAATTATCCAGGAAATTTTGCTGAGAAACTGACTTAATGAAATACAGAAACCTGCTAACAGAAACTGGGAGTCGGCCGACTGGTTGACATACAACTATGACAAAAAGTAAAAGCAACGTGTAATTCAAATACTCGAAAAGGGCAGAGAAATTCGTTCTATCAAAGGTGACTGTTTTTCAAGGAAAACTTGTCATGAATGTTCTTCATCTTCGTGTCATGAACAATCTTTTTCTTGAACAGCATTACAGTTGGAATGTTAAATTTTGTAATGGTTTTCAGACATGTCAGTCTCTTAAAAAATGCGTCAGACCACTAAATATTCATGCAAGTAGAGAAAAGAATGATTAATGGAAATGCTTAAGAGTAAAAAAGAAGTATTTCTCATTTGTGATATGCTCTATTATTACCACAGAGGCAAAAGAAATCTAGCAAGATCTAAATCCAAGCAAAATTAATTTTTCAAATGAGGTTCAGGAAACTGGACTTGGCTCTTTAGTTAGCTGTCTATTCAGAATTAAAAATATATGCCTAGGAACAATTTAATAATATTTTTAGGAATTGAAACTAAATTTTAATTTTTCATCCGGTTCTAATAATAAAATGGCAATGGCGCTGACATATGGCAAGATAGCAAATGGTAAAACTCTACAGGTGTAGTTTTCAGTAGGTAAATGGTCTCATTTAAAAGGAATTTACCTTCAGGCTTTTGAAACTACTGCCAGCTGTGGAGCCATGTGGAGCTGCAGGGTTTAGATATTTTGCTGAATCCTGGGCGACTCAAACTGTGGAACCTCAGTGCACGTCCTGTCTGATTCCATTCCAGTGTGAGGCCTGCAGTTATCCAAATTGCCTGTCTCTTGCTTCCCCCAGTCGGATTTCCATCAAAAGGCAGCTTAGAGACACAGGTTGTTAGGAAGTTGGACTTCTTAGAAAGTAGGTCTAGAGGAGTCCATCATCATGCCAGGGCATCCATATGACCTGTAAACCAGTTGCGGTATAAAAGTCTCCCACCTACACCTTAAAAAATTCTTAGCAGTTATAAAAGCAAGGAAGCTGTATTCTATACAGCAGGCTACTCCTCTCCTTTGTAAATTTGGAATATTATGAGCAAGCAGTGAAGTTGTTCTAAACTGATTGTCAGGGCTGCCTGGTCCTTGCAAGCTGAACTGAAGAATCCTTCCTGGCCTTTCTTCTAGCTCAGGTGTAGTACTTATACGAACACTTTAGAGCTACCTATAATTCCCCAAAACACAGTATTTGCAATTGAAAGCCTTACTTGCAACTTGGATGTAGTTTGTGACCACTGTTCTGTGGTTATTTGAGATTAGAGAAACAGAATCCCCAAGGGTATTTTCCACCAACAAGCACAGAATGTTTGCTCAAATATAACAATGACAGCCAAAGCAGTGCATGAAACTGACTCAGCTGGTTGTATTCTTACCTACTTATTCCAAAATATATAAAAGTGCAGATACAATGAGACACAGCACACTTGGGATTACACCAAAATGGTGTTAGACTGCAAGCAAAAAAAGTAAAGACAGGAAAGTGTGGAAGCTGGCAAACTTCTTCATTGCTGTTTTGTTATGTTTTGTTTTTCATTAAGGGACATGTCTACATATGCCTCCACTCTAACAAAACTATTACAAGTGAATACAACCCTTTCCTAAACAAAATAGTGTAATCAGTACAGATAGAGGAATTGATTCTCCTGCATTGCTACAACAGTCCTTCTACCATGGTAATCAAATGTGAATAAGCTATTCCAGTAAGAATGTTCTTATACCAGTTCACCTATAACCACCCTAGAGCTTGTAGTTTATATAGCTAAAGTGGTGCAAACACCACATATAAACAAATCTTTTAAAGCCCATGGGGAAAATGATGTCTCTCCAACTTTGATACGATGAGGAATACTCAGCTGTGCAATTTTTCCATTTATTGGATAGGATTAACAATGTTTGCTTAGCTCATAGCACTTCAGGGGACATTAATTATTGTCTGTATGTTTTCAACCTTTTTAGGATGAAAAGTGCTACACAGATACTAACCACCAGAAAAGAATCTGTAATGACTACAGAACAAGTTACTGCCTAGCTGTGTCATGTTTTCTACTGGAACTGGGTCTTCACAGGCCTTAATCCCTCCCTGAAATCTAGAGAGTGAATGCTTTCCAGAGTTTAGGGGTTTTTTTAGGTCTGAGCAAAAGCAACGGAAATGCTACTCGGTGTGCAGTGAGTGAATAAAACCCTAACTTATAAAATTGTTAATTCTGTCTCTTCCAAGATGCATCAGTAATTTTGTGAAAAGACAAGCTACATTCTCCTGCCCTGTCCCAAAGAAACTCCTAGGCCTGTTCCCCCATATTACACATTTGTTACCTCACATTGGGCAGGACTTTATCTTCCCACTGAGAAGCAGTAAGGGCTTCCCCTGACTTATAGCAATGACTATTAAGCACACAGATATCACTGGGTTTTTACACAGCAGTGCCACCCAAATAACTCAGAAATTTTACTTCATAATACTGTAAATCAACAGTTTCGTTTTCCCAGAAGTTTTACAATAAACAGACTTGGAAACCAAACTTGCATGTGCTCCTGATCTGGCTTTGAACATGCTATTATACGTGAACACCCTTCATGTTAATAATAAAGTACAAAGGATACAGATAGAAAAATTAAAAAAAAAACCAAACAAACCTGTGTCAGAAAAAATACTTACAATAATATTTCTTTACTATTTTTCTTCTTAGTTTTGAAAAATAAAAGGAAAAGCAAGAGTGACAGGATGTGAGGTTTCCCATGAAACTACAGAATTAGATCACCAAAGCAACTGTAACATAAAGGAAAAAAATGCTGCTGCTGAAGGAGTAGCTTTGTGTTGTTTGACTCTGACTTTCTTTTGCTTCGGAGCAAATTTTTGCTGATACTTAGATTTATAGCTCACTGTTAAATATTTAAAATATACTTGTCTTCAAGGAGAGTCTATTGCTACTTGAATACTGCTCCATTTGAAAGGAAAAGTGATTTTTCAATTTATTTTTTATTGTTTTATTATCTTACTAAGGAGTGCAAAACTATACAGATTTATTTTTTTTTTTAACATGATCTTAGCAACCATTCCATGTAGAACTAATATTCTTCATGTTTTCATTTAAATATACTTTTATTGGTTAGGGTCTGCTGCCATTACTTTGCTTAGGGATTTAAACATTTAGTGTGCACACAATTTCTATTAATGCTAATTAATAAGTATTGATTGAAAAAAAAGAACAACATAATTGTTTCTAATTTTAATTTTTCACAGAAATTGTTTCAACAAAGTATTTGTTACTTTTAAAGTGATAGAAATGCATTTCCATTAAACTAAGTCAACAGATGAAGATTTAGATATGCATTCTTTTTCCTTTTTCTTCCCATATTAAATATATAAAATTCACAAAAATCAATGAGGTTGGACTGACCATGGCTTTCCCTGGCATCAGCTGAGGTGTGAATTGCATCTATTATATCTGAAGATATAAAGAAATCTGTAATATTTATAGTTCTAGCATTTTCTCAAAGAAACCAGACCAAAGTCCTAGAATTTTAATTCCCTTGAATTCTGAGGAAAAATTCAACATAGACAGGCCTGAATTTCAGCATGCTTCTCTAGCAGCTAATATGGTAAAAAAAAAGATGCATTCTGCTCATATGTGATGCTACCTCGAAGTGAAAATCTGAGTCAAACAGAAAAAAGGTTCCAGAAACAAGAAAAGTAGCCAACTCTGGTATCTGGTATTTGATAGTTTTACAGAAACAGTTAATTGTTGATTCCACTTCTGCAAAGAAAGCCTGTGTTTGGACTCATCTGAGCAGTTGAGAGCAGGTGTTGCTTGTACAAAGAACTTCCTTTACTGCTTTTCTGTATGCATTGTTAAATATAAGTGCACTGAAATGCACTAAAAATTCCAGATGTTTCTAACAGTTTTGCCTTCATATTCCTAAACAGTTTTAATTTTCTCTTATCTCTGAAAAAATTGATTGTAAGACAATCAAATTTCACCAGAAATGGGCCTTTTTAATGTTATAATTTCTTACACTACATGTATTCTGTATGTATATATTGTTGCCGTAAGGTTTTCATGAATTTGTAGATTTTTATACTTCTATGAAGTTTCTTGCATTCAGAGCAGCTAGCAACCTCTCACCCTGTGCTAGCTGTCTTAAGGTCAGATAATAGCTGGAACACCATGCCTGAGAAAC
>JAWWEE010000074.1:69113231-69179474 GCA_035221455.1 Xenops minutus
TTTTTTTTTTTTAAAAGCCTGATAAATAATCTACACAGATTTATTATAAAACACCAGAGGTTTGGTTATGAAGCACTGTGACGGTGGGCTGATTTGTCTTAAAAATATACAGTTGATTTTAATTACACATTTCTGGAAAATTCATTTTAGCATCAGTGTGCTTTTTCTAGAGTAAAAGTTGAAAATCTGTCTCAAACTTGTAGCAGTATGCCAGAATGGCTCAAAGTACGAACCAGTGTTATAGTATCAATCCATTTTTCTCAGGTTATCAGTACTATTCTGGTTGAAATGGCTGTATACATGTACTTCACAATGCCATGACAAGGTTTTTTAATGAATGCACTTTAAAGAGTAGAAAAACCCCACCAACTTGCTGCATAAGATAATATATATAAATTGAACTACAAAGACATGATAGACTGTTGTGAAAATTGAAAGTTAGTTCCCTTCCCCATCTCCCCCATTATATTCAAATGCAATATTATTAAACTAAAGCTTGAATGAAGTTTTTGGGGTTTTGTTCCTTTTTTTTTTTTTTTTTCTTTTCCCACTTATGCAGTGAAAAAGCATTTGGATTTCTTAAAAATACAGGTTTTTAGCTTATATGTTGTTAATGTTTTGGTTTAAAAATGTGTAAAAATAATGTAGATGAGCAGGTTAAAAGTACACTAAGAGCTTAATCTCTACCAAGGAAAGTTAGCCCAGTGTTCCATTCCTAGCTGGTCCTGTCTCCCTTCAGAATATCCTACAAACTACACAACTTTTATCTTCCTATTTGGGTAAATCAAACCAGTGGAAATAAACTAAGTAAATGGATCTAAAGCTGTTCATACAATTCATGAATTTGTCTTGAATAGGTATTCCATAACATAAAATTGCAGTGTATGCATAAGACTAAGGGGGTTTGTCTATTCATATCAGCCATAACAATAGAAAATTATGTTTTTATTCTTTGTAAATAAACCCACAGTTTTTAGCTGTGTTTGCCTCTGTACAAATATGTAAAATTACTTAAGAATATGTATTTTGATTTCTAGTCATCTTCTATATACTAAGCTTTATTTCAGAAAATAAAACAAAAATCCATAAAGAATATTTGAAAACAAAATAGCTTTAAGACATGATTTTAAAGAACAAGACAATTCCCAAGTATTCTGAGGATCTTAAAATTTACATTTTTAAATTAAAACATACTGAAAGAAGATGTGGAAGAAATTGAGAATGTACTTTAGAATCATAAAAAAAGGAAAGAACAGATCTTTTGTTGTGGATCATACTTTTTAACAACATAATGAAATTTCCATTCATGTCCTTGAATCCACATGTTCCAGATACTTATTCAAATATATTTTTACTCTGAATGCACACAATTTGCTGTTCTTAAACTAGCCACTCTTAGATAATGCAATTATAAATATTTACACTGTTCTGGTAACTATTTCAAGACCCAAATTTTATGAACTTTAACATCTTCCAATTAACTGAATAAGTTCAGCAATAGCTAGTTTAATTTCAGTTTTTTTCCTCCTTCTCAAATGAAGCCACCTGGTAGCTATTTTTTTTTTCCTCAATTATTTGTAAATCAGTATTTGAAAAGTTTGGAAAGAAGTATGCTGATAAGAAGAGCAATATCAAAAATATTAGACTGAGGAAGAAAATAAGTTATTCAGAATGCTTCAAAAGACCCCTACCATACTATTAACAAAATATAGCACATTCAGCAATCACCAATAAGGAAAGACCAAATATTTATATTCTCTAGATTTCATTTTTTCACCTCTTGTAATAATTGTTTTCTTTGCGCTGTTTGCTATTTATTTGAAAACCAGAGTAAAAGAAAACACAGATTCATGTCAAAGAGATGATTTCCAAAGCAACTCTTCGTCTTTATAAATGAAGAAAATACACAAAAGCACAGACAAGTGTATTTCTGTTAACCAACCTCCTGAACACCTGAACAGGATGTTAGTAAAGGCTTTGTGTCTAACAGAAGACCTGTTTGTCTCCTAATTTTCTATCAAAAGACTTCCTGACTTCACACTTCTCCAATGTGTGGGGTTTTTTGTTTTGTTGTTGTTGTTTGGTTGGGCATTTTTTCCCAATACTGTTTTGTTTTTTTTCCCCAATACCCTTTTTTTTTTCCCCCCCCTTATTAATTTCCAAAGTCTTAGTTTTGGAGATGAGAAACAGAGAAGTAAGGAAAGCCTTTACAGTGAAAAATTACTTATCTAACCAAGATGTTTAGACAGGAAAAGAGGTGCAAATTATTAAAGTGTTTTCAAAATGCAACAACCAAATTTTGCATAACATATAACAGTTAACACATAACAGTGCAATATAAATACAATTATGTGTGTTCAGGACAGGGTACCAGAAACCTTCCCTTACCATACCTTGTCAGACAATATCTGCAATTCTGCAGTCTACTCAGAGATTATGCACAGAGAAGTGGACACGCCCTGTACATATGCGTGAGCTGGACATTACTTTGCCTAAACCCTTAAAGCCTCCTACATACCTCTTGATATTTTTTGCAACAGACATTACTTCAGTTACAGTTTTCAGTTTTCAGTTGCAGTTTTTTGCCAGCTTTCTGAACACACCGGCCAGCTGTCGGCTGGCATATGGTGGAACTAAGCTCAGATTTTTCTAAGGTAATCCCTGAATTAAGACCTCTGCTATGGCAAAGTATAAAGATGAAAACTACTGAATCATGAGCGGTTCAGGCCTAAAAACCTCTAGCTGATTTCCTTTATCTGGTTGAAAACCATACCTGGCCCTTGAATAAACAGAGCAGCAATGACTCATCCAGCCCTGCAGGTTTCAGTGGATCCTGTCAAGACCCGTATTTGAAAGCATGGGCTACATAATCTCTGGGACCAAACACATTTTCCTTTCTCCTCAAATCAAGACAGTGGGGGTAAAAAATTTAAACTTAGGGAATAAACACTGGACTTCACTTGCAATATCCCCACATATTTGCAATGGCTAACAAAAGACAGAAATTATATGTAGAGATGAGTTTAGGGATACAACTATAAAAATGTCTGAAGATGGAGATGCTTAAGACCAGAAAGGAAGACACTTTCTGAGATAACTATAGAACTTTGAAACTCATGGTTATAGGTCAAATGTTTACACCTCTCATTTTTTTTTGTTTGTTTGTTTTCCTTTCTCTCTATAATGTCCCTCAAAGAAACAGATTCTTTTTAGTGATATAGGTATTCAAACAGTTAAAAGAGGGAAAGCAGAGAAGGAAAAAAAATATATTCAAGATTCAAATTAAATATTTTAGCTCCAAACCTAAGTTTACTACAGTCTTCCTTCTGAACAATTAATTATAAAAGAACAAAACCAACAACAACAACCCCAGCATCAAACCTTTATTCATGCCCAACTGAGGATATTAACATTCAGAACCTTTTTAAAGCTGTTTTGCTAGCTTCATAGAAAAGTGCATGGCATGCACTGCATATTCCTGGTCTAATCAAAAATTATTTCATTAAAAAATTGCTGCATAGGTGTTTTTTTCCACTAGACTACACACAGCACTTTAAGTTATCTATCACTTTTTCCCTTTGGACTTTAATACTTACAAATGAAGTTTCATGCTTCATGAAACAAAGACTTTCAGGCTGCTTAGGCAACCACAAGCAACAGGACAGGAAGATGACAATTTGGGTTAGAATCTGAGATCAGGCAAAACCACATCACACTAGGAGTCTGTTTGTGACACCTTCAGTGCCCATGCCGCAGGATCAAGGAATAGTAATTTCTGTGATTTGAGTGTGAGATTCCTTACAGTTCTACAAGTCACCGGCTATGTACATTGTAAAGAGCCAGCTTCTGGAGTCATAATATTATAGAAAAGATTGGTTGTTTCACATTCTTTTTTTAGGTATCCTGTTATTTTTAGAAAAAGTGTTGCTATTTCTTGTGTTTGGCAGAGAGTACTCATCCTTGCTGCATGGTCTTATCCCCAGTGACTAAAAGTTGAGCCCAGGGATGACTCCCTTTGAGAGGATAACAAAGAGGGTCACTAAGAATAACATGAATGAAAAAGATTATTTCTTCCCCAATGAGCAGAGCATTGCAGACCCTGAGGGCAGTGCACAATTGCTATGTTGACTCACTGAAAAGCAACAGAATTCATATTGTCTTGGGGGAATGAACCTCTAGTAGCCTAACATGCACATAACACATGCTTACTCCTTTCATATTCAATTCAGTTCACTGCCTAGTTTTTTTTCTGGAAAGAATATTGAGTAGAAACTTGATGTTCATGCTTTGTTTCCTGTTAAGCTAAAACAATAATAAAAAATTCCTTGAACTCATTCAGATAGAGGGGAAAATACAAATTCCTCACACAGCAGCAAAAAGTCTTGAATGTTGTCCTTTAAATACATAACTGTGTTTAATAGTCAAGCATAGCCTGGACTACTGAATTGTTTGATATGGCTTTCCATTAGAGTGATGCTATTGAGATAGTTGAATCCATGCACTTCTAAGCTCATGAGGGACCACCCTGGAACAAAGCTAACAGGATGAATCAGAAATTACTTCAAGATGAGGAGTAATTAAATTCACAGTGCTGGATAATGTAAGAGAAAGAACTGAGCCAGACAAAAATAGTTGCTCACTCAAACGTAGAGCACAGCAAAGAATTAACCTGAAGATACACAAGAACAGCATTAAGATCACACAGAAGTTACATATATATATTTGACATAACATGGAGTTGTTTTACACATTAATGTGAAGGATTCTGCTTGAATAGAGTATACCGTAGTTGCACATTTTACAATGAGTTGTCTTGACAGTGTTACTCCTCATCCGATCACTGACCTGGTCTCTGGAAAGCAGTTCACAGCTTAGCAAAGCTGAGGATGAAACATGGAGCAGGCACTGCTTAGGCTGTTCTTCACAGTATCTCTACTGGCTACACCTATCAGCATACGCAACTACATGTAACCATTCTCTCTCATAAGGGCAGTGATTTTTATTTATAGAGACAGTAATGTGAAAGGAACCAGAATAAATGCTTTTCCATAGTGACACCTCATGTCTGTATTCCTGTAGGAGTTATGTCTGCTCTTAGAGGTCTCACACTCCATTGAATTCATATGATTGAAATTGCTCTCTCCACAAAGGTCTTGGATAATCCTTTGTATCCATCATATTTCCTGCCTTTTACTTCTCCTACTGTTTTATGGGTGGCTTAAACTGGTCTGTTGACAGTTTCTCCATGACCCTGTATCCTCATGTCTTCTGTGGGCAGGCACCTGAGAGAACCATGACAATAGTGGTCACAGTGTCTGGACCATGTAGCAAATGGGGCTTGATGGCACAGGACTCGCAGAAGCACTCACCTAGGATGATATAATTGAGCCTAGTCTTAACTGTAACATTTGGGCATGTTGCTGGTGGCAGTTTAATAACTATTTTTAAGGAAATAAATTAATCAAATCACAGTCATAGCTCTGCTACTTGAATACCATCATGCCTAGAGCAGTGGGGTGCAAAACATGGGTATTAGAAGGATGTTCATATACTTCCTTTCTGAAAAAACTGATATTCTTTTCTGTGCCCAGAACTACAAAAAAAGAAAAAAAAAAAAAAAAAAAGAGAGGCTTTCACAAACTACAGTGCAAATCTTGCATTAAACATGACTGAATTGCTGTCTTACTTCAGTGGTAGAGATTTCTGCAGATGTCAGTAGGAGTTTGCAGCACACATCAAAACATACGTAATCTACTTGTTTGGATTCCCACAGCCTTGCCTAATTCCCATTGAGTGACTAGAAACATTCTGACTGACTTAAATAGCTTTTTGATCCATACCAGTTTCCTTTGGAACAGCCAAATTCTGTTGAATGAGAACTAGCCCCCTAAGAGTTATCACAGCATGCATCTATATCCTTGCTTCATGAAACTTTTCTTTCCCTGCTAGCACCGTTAACTTTTTGAAATTGTACTAAGGGCTCTTCTGCTAACCACAAACCTTAATGTTAAATTCTCTCTACAGTTATCCAATTCCAAATACAGAAAGAGTTTGATTAAAAAGATAAAAGACACTTTTTACAAGAAAATCCATTAGAAAAATATTACATGTTCACAAATTCATCAGCATCTTTAGTCAACATTATTTTTCATAGTGTGAGTGTGTTTTTTCCCACCTTTTTTAGGTTCTTTTCTGACTTTGCCTGTGTATTCCTCTCAAAAAGAACAAAACATTAGATTACAGACTAATGGCCGCTTGCCTACTACTTCCACATGCAAATGCAGCATAAATTGACCCAAACCAGTTTGTATACTGTGCTGTGCTTTTGAGGTGAAAATTTACTTTATAAAAATTGGACCTTTTCTATATTAGTCAGAGATCTATTATCAGCACCTGTTTGTTAAGAAGCACTATAATCAAGTAATAGATATGTAACAAAATTAGTTTCTGTAATGAATGAACACAGTTCAGCCTGTGTGGTTAGTTTAGTCTACTTTCTCTGAGCAGAAATTTTCCACATTTTGAGGCATTTCATAGTCTTTCATGACAAGGAAAGTGACAAGTAATTTTCTTCTATCAGATGTTAGCAAAAGAAGAGTTCTCAAATATTATCATTAATGCTGTAATGCCTATACCAATCATTCTTTTTTTCAAATAATACAATAATCATATTCAATAGTGTCTTAATATTTCAGCATTAAAAATTGTATCTGTTCAGGATTATCTCCTCTTCTAACAGCACAGTTTATAAGTATTGCAGTTTTTCACTTTCTAAGTTTTTTGACACTAGCATCCTTTAAATAACAAGATTAATACATTCTAATTAAAAACCTTCAGAAAATTGCAGTATCTTATAATTGATGATGATCTACTCTGTCTAGGCCAAGGTGATGTCACAGTGGTGTCATATTAAATTATATTGCTGTTTTTCATGCAGGATATTGTATTTACTCCAAAAATGGACTTTTCATATAATGAAAATACGAACTTTTTTACCAGTTCAATTACAATAAGTTATGTATTTTTCTTTCTTTTTGTACTGCAAGTACACGCAAGTACACACATTTATTTCTTACAAGTTTTCTCCTCTGAGGCACACATGGCTAAACTGTGTCATTTAGTACCTGTTTACAAGTGCATTGCATTAGGAACTGCAACCTGTGTTCACAAAATAGTTGTAAAGTGGTGGGAGAACTTTTCCACTCTCCTGAAAGCATGTAGATGCACATGATGCTCCATATATACAAAAAAAAAAAGTAGTTCCCACCTAAGGAAAGCAATCCTTTAATGGAGTGTCTAGCAGATCCAAATACCCAGCCACATCCAGACTAGAGGCTTAAATGCTATTCCCCAATATACACTGAAGACACTCATGAAACTTTATACATTTCTCTTTAGACTTTTTGAAATAAACATTTAATTTTTAACAATACTGTTAGAATTTAAAGCAATTCTTTTCAATTGTAAATGAAAAAATAGTACTTATATTTTGTATTTTTAGAGTTCAGTTTTACACTTTGCCTTCCTTTTTTTCATTTTACTGGGAAATAAACCAAAACAACTAACAGAGGGTGAAAAAAAATTGCTGTTTTACAATATTTTTATATTTTAAAAAAAACTTTCTTCTGCGTTATTCTAGCTGGAAGCCAAAAAGTATGGAAAGTGGATCTTTTCATGTTTTTCCCTTTACCTTGCTATCTTGAATACTCTTCATTGATGGCAACTGATTTTTCCCAAAGACTTAAAGAAAAAGGAAGGGATAATATGCACAGTGTGGATAGTCATAACGTAGCCTGGAATCCCTTCTGACAGTATTTTAAAACAGGAAAGAACAGGAAACATGATAATGTTCAGTATTCTTTGCCATTCCTGCCAGATTATCTGCCAGAAAACTAAAGTATATGTGGTAAATATTATCTGGTAGGAGTTGTCATGAACTTCTCTAAGTTGTAAGTCATCTATAATCAAGCATATGACTGTGATATTCTGCTAAATTTACTTATATGTACTAAACTATATATAGAAATACCATTGTTATGAATACAGCCCCAGGTAGTGTTGCATTTTTTTGTGAGTACAAGAATATAATGGACATTTTATGAAAATTTCATTCATTAAATAAGAAAACTTAAACTTAGGCCCTGCTTTCACCCCACAAATGTAAAAAAAAAAAAAAAAGTGCAAAGTTTTATTTGTTCAGGTTATAAAATGTTGGTCAGGAATAGCAAGGAAAACAATAGGCTAGTTTTAAAGCTGTGTGATGCTTTTCCACATGGAAAATTATTGCTTATTTGCATACATATTGTCTACTGTAGAGCACAGTTGCTTCTAGCGAATCTCAAATGTGTGTCTCAATATGCCAAAGTATGATGAGCCATACTTTCAGAATAAAATGCATAATTACAAAACAATTGCAACCTGTGGTACATAGACGAATGCATCACAGCTGAGCTACCTCCTGCACCTACCAGCAAATAGGTATCAGCCCCCTGTGCCCTGCCAGAACATAGAAAGGAAAGCCAAAACTCTATAGTCTATTAGGAATACAAATGCATTATATTTCTCCTAATGACTTTTTAATTTCTATCTCATTTATGTATAGTAGCTACAGAAGGAAAAAGAAATATATTCCTTATTCTGCCACTGTCTTGCTTATTTGACCTTAGTCATATTACAATTACTTTGCTGCTTAATTGATTCTTCTGCATCATATGCATAATTAAAACTAGTTGTTTCTTAGGTGTTAAGTGGATCTGAGATTAGCTTTCACTTTCTGGGAGAAATATTTTTAAGAAGAAGCTCAAATGAATATGATTTTTTAAATTTCATATCGTTACTTTACTGTCCTGAGCTCAAAATTAATTCATTAGATTATTTAGTTTTGTCCATGAGCTACAACTTGCCTTAAAATTTTCAATTCTAATGTAATTTAATTTAAATTTTCTCTTTAGTACCAGAAATATTTTTCTCCCTTTGTTCTGCCAATTAATAAAAGGAATGCACAGGCTAGGAAAGATTTTTTATTCTTTTCTTTTTTTAATATACTATTTAAAATACTGCCCCAACTATTGAAAGAAAGATCTTATTCAGAGTTTTATATAAGGTAAGTAGGATTGCAGAGTATAGATCAAAGTATACAGAATCTTCCTGGAAATTAAGACAATGGAAACCAATGGTGATTGTAGTGGCAATTTATATAGAGAAATAATCTTTTTTCCTCCTAGATTGGATCTTACTTTATTAAATGAAACTCTTGACTTCTGTGTGATCTTCTATACACTAAGAAAATAAGGCCATGGTGATTTTATTGTGCCTTATTGTGCAGTCTTACTCCAAATACAAACTGACCAAATATCCAAGGCCATGTGGGATTCAAGAAAAAAATACGTCAGTACAAAGGGCAAGGAGACTGTATATAATATGTAGTGACTGGATGCTAAGTATAGAATATATAAATTTTGGTAAATGGTGTGTTCTGTGATGAATGGTAAGATTGATGAGTGACTAGAACAGTTACTGTTGCCTACACTCAACACTTACACTAAATTTACTTTGAAATGCTGACCCTGACATTTCTCTTGTGGGTAAGTTGTACCTCATTGTCAGTTCTGTGCTTGTCGCAGTGTAGAAGCAATCTTCAAAGGCAAATATAATTTCAGATGCACTATATGTACAACAAGATGTAAATCAAGTCTTTTTTCTAGATTCCCTTGTTTTTCCTCCTTGTGGTCCTCTGCAAAAAAGCAGTATCTCTTGTCAAGATAACTCACCTCTGTCACTCAGCCTTCATCTTAGTGACAGCAGTAAAAAATATTGAAGAGTGAACTGCAGAAGACTTTTCTGGAGACAGGAATACAATATCAGTGCTGTCTGTTCATGTGCTTGCTTATCAGCTGACAGAACATTTACTAAATACAGAGTATGCTGTGTAACAAATCTTAAGTCATCCATGAAAATAATGCATGTCAATTGGTCAAAAAGGAGAATTAGTATGAGTGTTAATAGGTATTTCACAGATATATGATACAGTTTATGATCACCATGAAAACTGATACTATAAGAAAATTTACACAGAAATAGCAGAATATATCTATTTTCACTAACTTTTGAAAAATCTGTGACAGGATATTGCTGAAAACTCTCCTACAATGAACGGACACTGCTTACATGATTTAATTCTATTCTCTAAACTGTGCTGGAGTGTCCATCTGGAATCAGAGGCGATACCTTGCACTGTCATAATTTCTCATGTGCAAACTGAAAATATCCTTTTCAGCCTACTAGCAAAAAAAAAAAAAAAAAAAAAAAAAAAAGACACCAACAGATGAATTTGCACAAATTTAGTGTAATTTTCAAAGACATCATCACTGTTGAAAGAGGTACTTAACCTACTGATATAGTATGTCAGTTGTCAAAGCAAACAAATAAATTTCAGGGAACAGTACTAGTTTTGCTTGTCATAATGGTGTATACTGTGGTTCCTTTAAATTACAGAGCATTGTGAAGACCAGAACCTCATGTGACAACTTTGTTGGCCCTCCCAAATTGTAAAAGAGATTTCTTTGATACCGAGATTACAGTTACAGTTCAGTGCTCTGATTCTATCTCATAAAACTGAATGGAACACAACAGTATAAACTATGGTAGGTTTTTTGGTATACCACAGACAGAATACTTACAGAAAATAGTGAGATAACATAAGAATTCTGAGGGCTTAATTTAAACATGAATTATTTAACATTACAAGCCTTAAACTTGCATTGCTTGGGACTTTATGGTAAAACTCATGCTCAGTCTGATTTGAGCTGCTTGAGTATGTTGAGACTAATAAAGCTGATCTTGTTTACAAATTAAATTTTTAAAGCTGGTAGATTAGTGTGACAGTAGGTTTGATCCATATAAAGTGCTGAAGCTTTCCGGATTCACTTGGCATTAGGAGACAAGCCTTAAATAAAACCTTTTTCTAACTGACACTTGTATAGACTCTCAAAACCCAATTAGGCAGTGCTGCTTGAAGGTGTGACTTCTATTGCCAGCATTACCTCTAAGTCTATCAGATAAGTTACTTAACCTCTGTACATATCATTTCTGTATTTTATAGAAAAAGGATATAATGTTCTCCCATGCTATTGAGAGTCTTTCAGATCTGGGAATGAAAGATTCTATGCAGTCAAAAATCAGTTGCTAATCATGGCTATCAATTTAAGAGTTTAATTTAAGCAAAGTAGAATATTGCTCTGTCTCTGTTCCATTCTATCATTGTATACCTGTTAGAACTGTTGTATATGATCTCTTCTTGTGATAACTTGAGGTATCTCTCGTGGTGCAAGTTGAAAACTTGAAGACCATAATGTTATAAGGTGTATTATGGAATTCATCTTCCCATCACCTTTATCTAAAGTAGCCTCATAGAATACCCTTTATCTAAAGTAACCTATACCTTCAGGAGTAGGATCAAGCCTAGATATAGATAAATTTATCTATTAAATTTCCCTGGCATTGGAAGACAAGGAGAGTTCTGACATGAGTGAGAGAAAAGGATACTAGAAAAACTGCAAAATACCAAACTACCACCATCTTTAAGTGGCTGATTCTTTGTGTGCTTGACTACTTGCTGAATGCATGTCCATGCAATGTCTGTGGTCACTCTGGAGGTTATGAGATAAATTTTCTAGAACTTTTTTACTCTCCCTCTACACAAAGAAGACAGAAACCTAAGACAAGTATTTCCCAAGAATTTTTGCAAACTGTTTGAAAATTAAACAGGGAGCCTGTATGGACATTTGAGCCATGCCACATGGCTGTCTTTTATACCACTTCTGACTTGCATTAAAAGCAGTGTGGTGCCTTTCCAGACATCTGCTCTCAGAACAATCACATATTCCCACTCTCCAGCACAACTAAGTCAGCTGTTCTATCAGAAGATTGGGATGGACCTCAACAGAGTGTGACAGACGCTTTCAGAGACATCAACAGTAGCCTTCCAGGCAATGATTGATCCACAAAAACACCGAGAGTATAACAGCCTTGTCAAAAGATTGGATCACTAATTGATAATAGTCAAATATGGCCAGCTGACACCCCTATTTTTTTTTTTTCCTACCAGGATGGATACTCTGCTAGACACATGCTAGTGATGCACTTTAGAGACAAAAAATTTCCCATGGCAGAAAAAGGAGAGATCCTGGCCATCTATAGCATTGTCTTGGCTGGTGTGCAGCATGAATGCAACAGATCTTACAGATGAAATACAGGACTGTGGCATGGCACTATGCAGGTCAGACAACCTTAGACTGCTATCATGCAAAGTACTCTAAAAAGCATCCTGTAGCTATGATACCTCTATGATAGCATGTATGCATAGCCAGAGAGCGATTCTTGGGTCAATGCAAATCTAAAATGATTATTTTGTTCCTTTTTTTTGTCCCAAAGACAAGTTGTTTAATACTGTCAAATTGTCTGGCAAGTGTCACAGCAAAGCTGGTGTAGGGTAGCTTTTATTCCTACCTGAATTTCACTCCTTCTTGTATCCATTTTTAGCGGGTCCCCCTGAGGTGGCCAATATGGACCTGAGGCCTAGAGGTAACAGAAACGTCAGCAGAAGATAATGCAAAATGTTGCACCTTTGCTGCTGCTTTTTGTACAACATAGTACAACAGCTGCTTTTGTAACAGCTAGAAGGAATCAATTAACATAGCAAAAAGACACGTTTTAGTGTTGAATCACAAAGTCTTCAGCAACTAAGACCTTAGGCTTCAAAGATCCAGACAACTGAATACATTTAAAGAGATACTGTCTAGTTGAAATCTGTTCAGTTAAAAGCAGCAAGATAAATGTCTTTTCAGGTAAGCCCTTGAGTCCTCCAGTAATTTGTTTTACATGCTTGTCACCACCTCACTTATTCTTTGACCAGCAAAGACTAGGAACAATAGAAGGAATAGTGCAAAACAGGACACAAAGGAAAGGTAATTAACTGTTTCCCTTATTTAGCTGATAATATTGATCAGCTTGAGGGACAAGAAAAGGAAGCAGCAAAAAGAAAATCAGATTTATTAAATTCAGTAAGTAAAAAAGTTACCTATCCTTCAATTTACTGGACCTTGTATTAGATCCTTTATTTTGTCTTTCCCATTAGCACTCATTACCAAAATAGGATTCTATTGTTTACTTATAAAAGCTATAAAAAACTAGAGACATTTTCCTTTTCTCTTTTTCCTTACCGTAACTGTGAATTCCTCAAAGTAATTTAAAAATTGTATCCTTACCAACAGAGTGGTATAAACACATTTTAATTTGGTAAGCATCATGTTTGACATCCTCTTTGTATTCACAGACTCAAGGAATCACTTGAGTTGGAAAAGATCGAGTCTAACCATAACCACTGCCAAGCTCACCAGTAAACTATGTCCCTAAGTGCTGCACCTACACACATTTTAAATGTCTCCAGGGTTGGTGACTCCAACACTTCTCTTGGAAGCCTGTTTCAATGCTTGACAACCCTTTGAGTGAAGAAATGTTTCATAATATCCAATCTAAATCTCCCCTGGTGCAACTTGAAGGCATTTCTTCTTGTCCTGTTGCTTGTTAGTTGGGAGATCGACAGCCACTTCACTACATTCTCCTTTCAGGGAATTGTAGAGAGCAGTTTGTCAAAGCAATTAGTCAAGGAAAGTACTTTTAGGATTAACATTTATTTACTCACTGAGTCACATTCATAATTTAAATAACTAATAATTGCTTTAATTGTACTAAAACATGAAAAAAACATCCACAGATATGACAACAAATAGACAGAGGTAGTAAGGAGGATGTTTTCTAACAGCCACTATATTTCCCCTTATATTCTGGTTTTAAATAACTCTTATTTTCTGGTTTTAAATAACTCTGAGTTCAACTAGTATTAGCAAAATCACCTTTAAATACTTGAGCTTAAAAGTTCTATATGCAACAACTTCCTACTGTCATTAAAATAACTGAAAAAATGTTAAAAGAGCATTAAGTCATTATGGAGGTCAGGTAATTTGGGATGCTCATTTCAGTGAAGTAAGCTGTCTTTTGTTGCTAAAGGCTTTTGGAGATGCAGCTCAGTAGTGCCAAGTGAAGAATTTTTTTTTTCTTTTTTTTTTTTTTCCTTAAAGGTAGAGCGATTGTGCCATTCAGAGTAGAGTCCAGGATGGTTGGACGGGATGAGAAGACAAAACATAGGTGTCACAAGTTGACCTCACAGCAATGCTACCCAGCTATGATGAGTAGGGTGGTCCATTGGGATCTCCCAGCATCAGTGGAGGCTTGCAGGATACAGCACCTCTTCATTGTCAACACACGCTGAGCAGTCAGGCTGAGCACACCAGGCAGGACAGAAGTCCTGTAGCCATATTGAAGTTTCTTTACCTGCCACATCAGCACTCCTAGATGAGTGGACAGTTGTGGTTAGACTAACACCACCAGAATAATTCTTGCATCTTCCTTCTGAGTGCCACTTCCTCCTTATGTATTCTTGAATGCCTTCCTATGGAACAATAATCACCTCCAGAGGATCTAATTCAGCTTGCTGCATACAATCCTTAGCTGGCTTCTTTTCTCAGGGAAAAGGCGTCCCACAGTCACAGACACTGAAGGGAGTGACATTAATGGTCACAAGAACCTTTGCCAGGGACAAATCATCACACTTGTTTGCTGTCAAATCTTTTCTTCTCCCTACTTTAACCTTTACAGAATTGTCCAAAGCTTTTTCCTCAGGCTAATGCAAAAGCAAGATCAATAGTCTAGTAGTCTTATCTATATATTTTTTTTTTTAATATCAATAATTGCATTTCAAAATCAGAATTCTATATGTTTTCTCTGAAATTAGCAATGACCATGAAAAGAGACCATATCATTATGTACTTCACAACCATGATATATACTTGGAAAAAAATTCCTAAAGCCATCAAAGCTGGGAAAGGAAAGGCTGAAAAAGATTACAAATCAAAACATCAAAAGAAATAAGCAGATAGGTGTAGAAAAAACAAACAAAACAAAACAAAAAAAACACCACAGAAAAACTGGCAGGCAGACAGATATTCCATGCAAAGGAAGAGATAGTTAATGTCTTTTAGCAAATCTCATTCTATTTGCATCCCAAAAATACCACTGCTCCAGAGAATATGTAAGAGAAAGCAGTCAAAGAAAGGTTTGGAATTTCATAGTATTTATTCTTGCGAGGGAAAGAAAAAAAAAAAAAGGTTAAATTTATTCTCTTTGGAAAAAGGAAGACTTTGAGGTGACCTACTTAGTTTCAGTGGTCTTTGTTACTTGGCAACGTATGAAATAAGACGGCAAACAGAATAAATGTGTTTGAGAGCCAGCAAAGACATTTTTATAGACAAAGGGGTTAAATGATATAGTTACAAAGCAGAGAGGTGAGGTTAAAATAAATCTAAAGGACACAATCTTACTGAGGCATGTGGCCTTTTCCTGACCAATACTCCTTTATGCCCTTATGATAGGTTTATTAATCGAAATAAAGGACAAAGTTTTACATGTGCTGGCTCCAGAAAGCATGCATAGGAAGAAAGAGGTATGTATAAGAAAGAGGTAGGTATAAGAAAGCTAAGTATAAGGAAAGTTATAACAAATAGGAATTTTACAAAGCATTTTTCTCATTAATTCCTACACCATGTTTTCGGAAGTAACCATGTAGTTTCCACTCATTAAAGGTGTTCAGGGAGGCATTTTTAAATCTATTAGAGATGACAAATTCTTGACTATTTGAGACCCTTCCTGTTTCCCATCCCAGTTGTCTCCTGTCCCCAGATGTCATTATTCTAATCAATGACTTATAAGTACTGCTCTTCAGTAACTGCTAATGTCATCTAGACAGGGACCATACTTCAGATCTTTAAAAGCTCTCAAAAAAATGTGTCAAAAGTCTTTACATCCTGTGAGAAAAACCAAGGAAAATGAAAGTGATTAAGCAACAATAACAAAGACTTTTAAGGTAGAAGAGCAGAAATGACTACTCCAATCCTGCTTGACACCTATCTTCTACATTTTGGTGTGTTTCACAGTATCTAATTCTACCAATTGTCATCTGGGATTACTCTGCAAAGTGTCACTTCAGAAGACCAATTCAAGATCAACCTCAGTACATTTTATGAAAACAGTTATTTTGAAATATTTCCTTTGGCAGGCTGGAGGTGAGAAGAAAGGAGATCATTCTGGAGGCAGAACCTAGTGACTGTAGACAATTCAATAAAAAGGGATTTCTGCATACAAGAATCAGGGCTATGCTGTCCTTGGCAAGGTCATGAGGGCTTTTGGGTACTTTCTTGGGGAATTTACAGCAGAAGGCAACATCAGAGAGCAGATGGTGCAACCCGGAAAGTCATGGTTGTTGCCTGCGATTTAGGTACCGCTGACAAGCATTTGGCTGCTGACCAACCTGCCTCAGTTCCTCATACTTGCTCTGAAAATAATTACCCTGTTCCCCCACTGGCAAAGCTATGGGGGAAGGCAGGAAGGGTGAGGACAAGATTCATATAGATGAGATAGGTTCCTCATGAGTTTGGAAGGTGCAGACTCAGACATGAGAACAAGAAAGCTTGTGATGGTAAAGTTGTTCTCTCTATGTACATAAATATATATATCTATTCATATATATGTGGTATATTTTGCACGTCCCATGAAATTGATTTCTTTTTACCTGAAATGAAGCTTCACCCATTCATAATCTTGAACAGATGTTACTAGATTTCATCAAAATATATTCTTCTATTGTAACTTTCTAGTAGAAGGAGGCATAATTGAAACTACAACTCAGTGAAAACACTTAGGATTTTAGGTGAAAGTTGATCAAATTAAGCAAATTAAAAACCATTGCAACATTTCAATTTAGCAGAAAATTACATTGTATAATTTATTAGGTTCAAACTCTTTTACCAGAAACTGTTGAGCAGAGCAGTTACCTTGGAAAAATACTACCAGAAAATAATGTGAGAAATGCTACATCATTGTTATAAAAAATGGCAGCAGAAAAATTAAATGAACAAATGTTATCATTCACTCCCTTTTACTTCCAAATCTTACCAGACTGGTCTGTGATTTTTTGACTGTTTAGAAAAGACCTCCAATGAAGGAAACATAGTGAGGAGCATGTCATACTCTGTTGTCCTGTCTCAAGAACAGAGAACTGGAAAATCATGACTGCTGCCTTATTGATTAACAATCCAAAAGATGAGAGAAACAATGCAGTTCAATGTTATTTTAAAACAAACAAACAAACAAACAAACCATCAGGCTAAACACAAGTAGGAGGTACATGTTAATCTCAATTGTCTTAGCTTTGATTGTCCAAAAGTCAACTTGTTGAAAATTGAATATATTGTTCCTCTCCCATTTCAAAATTCAGAAAGATGTTTTGCTTGCAATGAACTGTAATTGCCTGAATTTTTCAAAGGACCCTTGAGTCAGCTAGATAATAGGGGTTTAGCTCTATTCAGCAAATATAAGCAGAAAATACACATCCATAAAGAAGCATAATGTATTCTCACTGGCTCAGGCAGCAGCAATACTTCTTTCTAGATGTCTAATGTTTTATTCCATGAAGGTCTTGATTTCAATTTCTCCATGGAAATAGGAAAGATTAGATACTCAGCTGAAGAAAATCATCATAGCTTCATAGATTTTAATGAAAGCAATATACTTTAGTTAAGAATCTGTATTCCTTGTGATAGTAATAACCCGTGCTTCAAGGAAATCTCCTTTCCCTATCAAAGTCCCTCTTAATTGTTTATTACCAGTTTTGCAATATGGTGACTATGTAACTTACAATCAAATTTTTTTAAGTTTGAATTTTGTCTCAAATGTTTGTGGGTTTTTTTTTTCACTGTAATTAATTTTTTAGCATGCATTTGTGATAAATACCTTAACTTTTATCCATTGCAGGAGAGATTGTGTTTGAACCCTGAGCATGAAGGCATTTATGTTAATCATGTGAAAAAGACAAAATGCTGAGATGGATCTTAAGTCTCCTGAAGGGTGATTTTGTAGATCAGTAGCAGAAAACAATGACAAGAATTGACATAGCTATACTGAAAATCTGTCAGATGTGAGTCATGCTGTCTACCTATTAATATATCCAAACTTTAATGTCAAGAGAATTTTGCAATATGTTTGGATGATATGTTTTCAACTTAAAACACTGGAAATGTGTTTTCTAGCTCACAGGACTCATGGTTAGAAGTGAACATAGATTATGCCCCTCCTCTCATGAATTTATTGTCTAAGAGGAATGACACTTTCTTGTGCATTGTAAGTTTGGCTGTACCCATTTGTGTATAGGTACATAAATATTAGTCAAAACTAAACAACAACAGAAATAAAAAAGCAAAACCACAACAGAAACCACACCCACACCCCATAACCCCTCCCCCACCCAAAAAACCCCAACCACCCAACTTTCTAGAAATACTTACCTGTACTTTATCTTGTGTTTGAAAAGTGGCAAAGAAAACATTAGTGCAGATTCTTAGCCGAACCAAAACACCATTTCCCTTCCTTTATTCATTTACTCTCAACACTTGCCACTCTTCCTTCATATTACTTCATTGCTAATATTTCCTCTTCACTGCCAAACTTCTCAGCGCTTCAGAACTATATTAGCCTTTACTCCTGAGCTCAAGCTCAAGCAAAGAAACATGGCAGAATGTATTGGTTTGTCTCCTTCCAAAAGTTTTAAGATTTTTAAGATTATTTTATTTTATTATTTTATTTTATTTTATTTTTTAGGAATTCCAATGGTGAACATACAATAGCAAAATAAATACTACAAACAAATTATTCCATGTCAGAAAAAACTTTTTTTCTAGCTGTTGCTACTCCTAATCAATATCACTTCTCCGTAAGGGGTAGTGGGGAAAGTCAAGGAGAGGAACAGCTGGATTTAATACTGTGGTGTTGTTAATCAAGTCTTTGGAGGTGCATGGGCTTCTCTTTCTGGATACAGGATATATATTAGTGATACCTACAGGGAACTGTGAGTGATTTTTCTTACAGAGATGTACGATTGAAAATTTGCCAAATATACACAAAATATTTCTACCATTGCTGGTGGAAACAGCAAGCATTTGGGGAAAAAGGGCCTTTTAAAAAAGTGTGGAAATAAACCTAACAATCTCATGGATTTATATGTACTGGAGACATAAGCTATTCACTTAATGCAAGGTTTTCTTTTTAATATATATATATATATGTATATATGTATATATATATATATATATATAAAGTGTTTGATAGAATGTATCTTCAGAAAATCCTATATTCTACAGGACAGAACAACTTAAGTCTCAAGAACAGTAATAGCTGTGAATATTAAAACCTTCTACAGACCCATGCAGGGAAACAGAATCCAGTGTTTTTTTTTAATATGAAATGAAAAGTCAATTGTCATCTGAAAGGATTAAGTTAAATCTTTAACTTCCCCATTTCTCCATATGAAAAGCACCACCCAAACAATTTCTCTCAAAAAATGATGAAACACCATTGCAATATTTTTCACAGAGGTTACTTTTTCTTAATCATCAGATTGTTTTTATGATTTTGTCATCTTTATCCTATATGCATTACTTTTTAAAATCTGTTGCAACATGGTGGGGGTTATTTTTTTTAAATAATGTTTCAAAAGTCTTGCTGTTTTACTACATTCTCAGGTTTTGCTGAGAAATAGCAGGTCTTACTACTGTCACAGTAGCAAGAATAAATTAATAAAAAAACTACCAAAGACCTGCATCCCCATCTTTCAGAAGGAATTTGGCACGGTATCCACTAATAATATGATTCTGATTCTGCTGCAGGTAGTGTCTGGTGGGTGCATGCCAATGCACTTGGCCAAGAAGTTACACTTTAAAATTAGACGAATTTTAGACCCATGTTTTTCTAGACTGCTTAGTCCTCCGATGCTAAAAAGTAAGTAAAATTCTGATGCAGGTTAACAGGGAAAAGAAGGATGTTCCTCCTGACAGAATTTACTTCTTTGAGCACTCATTCTTCCCATCTATTCTCAAGTCCAGAAAGAAGTAGACGCCAGAACCAGAAAAAAGCAAGTCAGAGAAAAATATTCCTTGTAGAGGCAATCCTAGCATACAGATTACCTCCCAGCAATTGCTTCGCATTACTTTGTGTGCTAGAAAATTTCATGGAGGAAAAATTTTAACCATCAACCAAGATTTATATAGAATACATGGGGGGATGGAAATTTATGAAATGGGTATCTCACTGGTTTGTTCCTGGATGTCCTAATCAACTTCCAGTAATTCTTGCCTATCTTTAAAAATCTCAGTTGATCACTATTTTCAAATATTGACATTTCTTTCATCTTTGTACCATTCCTTGCATATTGAGAATTACTCTGCTGACCTCTCCTTTGCCCATTTTTCCAAGTGATCACTGTTTTGTTTTTTCCAGGTCTGTGACATGTCTAACTTGCTTGTGCAGTTCTTCCACATCTGCATTGTCCTCATTCAGAACAATAACCATAATAAAAATTATTAATAGACAACATATATATTAATTAAGAGATCACAGTCAAGTTCCAGAATGCTGCTTTGCCATGATTTTCACAAATGCTTGTTACAAGTTATCAGTAATTCTAGCTGCTTAAGATTCAGTAGTTTGTGAGATATTATAGCTAGATCATTAGACTAAGAATCATGGCACCTATTTCTATGTCTACCAGCAAACTTCCAGTGACTATATTACTTCAGACCTGCAGTTTCACAAATATGTATCTAGGTATTTTCTACTCTCTATTTAAATTCAGTTTTAGATCTATAGATGAAAATGGGTCATTTTCCTATCCAAAAGATAAGGTTATTACATATGCATGGTTGTTCTTAGGAGGAAGCTATGTGATTACCTGTTCCACTGTGACTGTGATTATATCATCCTTGGTAGCTATACTGGACTTCAGGTTTGAGTTTCCAGAACCTAAGGTTCCAAGTATTTGTACCTACAAAGCTTTTAGGGCATAGTTTGAGTGTGAGGCTGCTCTCCTCTTGGCCTGCAGAGCTATCTGGCCTGCTTCAGGTAAGGTATGGTTATGTATTCACTGGGATATGCTATATGAATACTCAAGGATTATGAACTGATAACCCACTGAAGATGGTTATGACACTTGGACAGCTGAACCTACTCTGAGTAGTGCTGACTTAGATTATCATGCTCATTAAATCAGTAAAGCTTACAGCAGTCATTCCTTCCCCTCCCTCCCCCCATTAGTAATTTATCCAGCAGATGACTTCGACAGGTCAAAAGCTATCAACAGTGGATGAATAGAAAAGCAAAGGGGATGTACCTACTTCAACAAAACTAATTCATATTAGGTATTAGGTGAATCTCATGTAATGGTAATAAGAAAGATGAAACAATGCTTCTTTTCACATGTGGAGAGTCATGACAAATCACAAATCTTCATGCACTTGCTCTACTGAGCAATTCCTGATATCTTCATTGCAATTGAATCCTTCATCTCCCTTTCTCTTAAGGACATTTGAAGACTTCAGTGACTAGAGTATCCCTTAAACCTGTGAAAATTCATTTCCAGACAACACTGTTTTTTATCAGTATAGAAAAACCTTCAGGTAGACATCAGATTTTTAAGAGCATAGCTGAAACCTTCAAATGTCCTGAAGTACTTAATGTACTTAAATACTACATATGTTAATGTTAGGAGTAGCCATTGTTAAAACTTACAGAAAATCTATGGCTGATAAGGATTTATGATGTTCCTCATACCCTATAATACTGATAAATATGACATTCACATCCCAAATCATACAATTTATTCTTGAACAAAATTTACTATTTGTCCTTAAAACATTAGGTGTCTGTTAGCAGAGTGAACAATATGAAGGGGTGAGGACTGAAAAAACAACCCCAAAACTCATCCAGTCTATACCTCCCATGTAAGGGAAAAAAATATCAAATCAAATTGTAAGACTACATTGAAAACAGTAGTCCAAGTAATATGTTAATGTTACATGAAGACCCCACAATCTTATCTTTAAAAATGCAACTATAAAAAGGAGTGGAAATTAAACAATCTCCAAATCCTGAAGAGAGCATTTTTCAGTAAACCAACAGCTTTTTTATTATTCTTATATTTTCCTTTTTATTTCTACTACATCCCTGTAAATCTAGAGAAATCTGCTAGGGAAAAACAACAACAACAAAAAAATCTAATTTTACATTGGATATGTTTCTTCTGCAGTAAGCATCATTACAGTTAATTGCAAGCACTAAATGGAACACAAGACTGAGTCTGGTTTGCAATTTTGACTACTGCATTAGCATTTATATTTGATTCAATGTAAATGATTTTTCATTTTCAATATATACTTTTCACTTTTTATCCAGATGTGTATTGCCAATGAATCAAGATGTGAACTAAGTGGCAATGTATCAAGATGTGAACTAAGTGGCAATGGTAAACTGTAATAGCTCAAGAGGTTATAGCCTATTTTCTTCTCTGATCAGAAGGCTGGGTAGCTTGTTCACATAATGAGATTTTGTTTTAATCAAGTTCAGAAAATCCTGGCCTACATGGTTAACTTGTACTGGAAAATTCAGATTTAAGTCTCAGAAAAAAATCTTGAAAGCAAGCTGAGAACTGAAATCTCACTCTACCAGGAGGAACAAAATCTTTGGTGATCGCTTGAGCTACTGAGTCTTTTACTTTATCTTTATAATTTATCTCATTGCTTATAAGCATTTCATCTTTGGACGAGAGACAGAGGTAACCAGTGGCTCTTATGAACAGAATTTTGCCTTCCTCATCTTCAGCTACAACCCTTCCTTGATTCAGACCTCTTACTTCTCTCGTGCTATGTATGATCAGTCTCCATGGAGACATGTATTGAGACAATTAAATCTCAGGACTCTTGAATAGTGAGGATCATCAGAATAACTATACTAAGAAGAGGCTGGCTGTCTTCCCATGCGTATTTTTAATGTTGACAGTGGTAGTGTGTGCTTTCTTTCTCATGTCAAGACAGCATAAATGACTCATGGAAGAAACATATACTTTCATAGTCATCTGTAGATGGGTCTTAGCCAAAACTCAGTTCCCCTGATGTATGCAATATGCAGAATCTGACTTTAGATCTTTATTTTGCTCAGTGGTTTACAAGCATCACTGATTTTAAGTGTCATGATTTGGTTCTGAATAAATGTTTTTAACTGTAAAGCCCTCACTTCTCCCCTCAGCATACATATCAGTTTTTAGCAAAGCCTGCAGCTCTAAGTTAAATGCAACCATGCCTTACATGTAGAAGTTATCTTTGATTATAAAGAATGCTAGATGAGGAAGGCAAACAAGTTCCCATTTTTCTCAGGTGCTGCTGAATCTAGATATCCTTGGTAATAACTATGTCTAATTATGTGTTGCTGCCTAATCCAACAAGCTGCCCTCATAAGTGCTTCTGGCAGTAGCTTTGTTATTAATTTATATGTTAATTTTTCCTGTTATGTTGAAAATTATAGCCAAAATTTCTTGCAATATATTTCCTTGAGCAATCTTCTAATTTTACATACCGTGACTTCATTAAACTTGAAGTTTACTGCAATCCTGTGTATGGCTTGATCTAAACACATGAAAGTAAATGCATACCTTCATTTTAACATATACCAGCACACACACATCTTCATGCAAGAATTTTGGTGTTGGTACTGAGAGATAAATATTATAGGAAGTTTTTACAACTGTTGGTATTTTACCTCTAACTGACATTTGTCCCAAATATGGGATTCCTAACCAATTTCTTTTACTGATTTCTGACAAGCCAAAGCCATTTAGAAAAATATTTAATAAGAATTAAACAGAAAAAAATAAAATATATTTTCTTGAAGTCCAGTACTGCCAGCCTTGTTATTCCATTCAATACTGAAGTCTGTAATTTCAAGTTTTATCTATAACTCAATTTTGCATTCTAACTTTGACCTCTTTTCTAAATTAAAGTCTAAGGGCTCATATGGGAGTTTAGGAAGAAAATGAAGCGCAGGTGAGAAAATACAAACACATTAATTATGAGGATGCTTTCGTATAAAAACGTTGGGACCGAGTAGACAATTCTAGGGCTAATTTAGACTGACTTTAGACTACTTTCTATTTCTTATGGAATACTAAGCAAGGACAAATTTTGTGGTGTCATGTGTTTTCTACAAGAAGTTCATTGATATTATAGGGCCAAGCATTGATAGAGCTTTCTCCTTCCACACTTAATCTACATGTGCTTAGTGCAGCATATATTTTACTTAAAATGTGATTTCTCAATGTCAGTTGTCAGCATTTTATTATGAACCTTTATAATTATGAGTAATTTTAAAATCTATTTAAATGTAGAGTTAAAATATAGCGTATGGAATTTAATGACAGTGATATTTTATTGTGAAATTTCAAAACATTTCTCTAGCCTATGTACTTAAAAGCTCATGTAGTGATGTCAGATGGGCACCAAAAAAATCTCCAAGTGTAAAGTACAAGTATCTTTCTGAGCTGGTATATAGTACTGCAATAAATTTTTTCCTGTGAAATTATGCAATGACTTTTTAATGTTTATATACAATACAAACTTGATTTTAACATGGTGTCAGAAAATGTAACTCAGGAATCTAACTTTTAACTGGAAGTTCTAGCTTTGAGTTCCTTCGGAGGTCCTTCCTTCAACCAATGCAGAAGGCAGCCACAAACACTTTGAAGATATGTGATGGTGAACCAACAATCCACCTGAGACTGCAATACCTCTGAAAACCTCCTCTGGAAAAAAAAAAAAAAAATCAAAAGAAATAATTCTCATATTCGGATTCAACCCAATGGAAGGTTGACAGCCTAGGAAGCTTAAAAAACATTTGTTCTTCACTTCCCCTGATGGAAACTGTCTTTGAACTACATGCTAAAAGGTGCTGTTTTGTTACATCCTGACCACAGCTGGGCCTTCCCCACAGACACCGTTCTGCTTTGTCTCCTATTCCAGATATTAGGACACAAAACTCTACAGAAAGAGAAAAAATAGATTTAAGATTTTGTCTTAAATTCTGAGGAGGTCACTTTTATATTTGAAAGAGTGTGACACTTTGGAATTTAATATGTGAGTCTGTCTTCATAATTTGTCTGCCTGTAATATTTGAAGCTTTTTTTTTTTTATTTTCTTTTTTTTTTTTTTTTTTTTTTTTTTAGTGCTTTTTCTTATATTTGATTATGAGAAACTATTTAGTAATAAAGTGGATAGTCAACCATGGATCAATGTCCCTGGACAAAAAGCTCATTATATTAAATATTAAAAACCGCACAGAAGAGACAGTTAATAAACAGTATCTTGCATATGATCATTACAAAACAGATGCCTGAAAGAACAATACTATACCAAAAGTGGTCAAAGAAAAAGAGCCATTTATCTGTAGATTAAGTAGCATCCTTTTTCATGTGGCACCTTCTTCTGTCACTCAGTACAGCCCACTTCTCAGTATTGACAACAGGGTTCTCTTAAGGAACTCGTATCTGCTGTCAAAGCTGTTACAGAAGTCTCTTCCCATGTGCACAGGGCCTCCTGCTACAGATTTCTGGTGGCACATGAGACAAGGAGAGGAAATAGTACTGTTTTTAAAAAAAAATTTCTCTTTACACAAAAATACAGAGCGCAAGTTCAAATGCAGTTAATGAGAGCCTAGAAGCAGATGTTGTCTTTCCCAGCTAGTATAGTAAAGGAGGCAATATTAAGAGCTCTTTATTTTCATGCTAGGGCTACGGAGCATATTCTTTATGAATTTGTGTTTGTGTTGGAGGCATGTATGCCAGGAAAATGAAAGTATTACAAATGTTAATTTAAAATAAGAAGCAGAGGCATCTTGCCTCTCAGGAAATGGATACATAAAGTAGTTTCTGATTCAGAACATGATGACTTATGTTGGGCCAAGTTTTCACCCTTGATCTTAGCAAAAGGGTAGAGGAGTACTTCTCAGGTGTAGTGTCTAGGACATTACCACTTCTTAATAGATGACATCAAGCTCAGAATTCTGTACTACTAATAAAGATAGGGCTTTGAAATATCTGGATTGGAAGGGTTGGAACTAGATGATCTTTAAGGTCCCTTCCAACCTAAACACTTTCTATGATTCTGTGAATCTATGTCCTGTACCAATAGTATACCCAAACTAAAATACGTTCAGCTTTTTTTTCATTTAAGATATTTTTTCTATTAAAAAAAAAAAAAAAAGAGATTAATTTCCCAAAAGGACGGACAAACAGCTTCAACAGTAATGTTTTGATCAGAACTACTATTCAGAGGCATACACTCATGATGAGCATTGTCTTGTTCAATTTGCCTTTCAGACATGAATGAAGAAATTCCATATCTGGCTTGAGACATTTATTCTAGGGCTTCTACTAAATCAATTTTCCTAATGCACTTGGGCAGTCTTTTTATACTTATTTTTCCTTTTCATCAAGGAAAAAATATATTAAAAATCTATTTTAAAAATAATAAAGTAATGAAATCCTCAGATTGCAAGAAATTACAACAGTAAAGGAAAAATAGAATTAGAGATGAGGAGGTTTCAAAAATCTTCCTTGTGGAGAGCTCATATGCAACATATTTGATCTTTACATGTAATCCTTTCTGAAATGAGAGCACATTCTGCACCTGTTGAGAACAGAATTGGTGTTTACATAAAAGGCATAGACATTTATATAAGAATAGATCACAAACAGCGTAAAAATATATGCAAGCAAACTCCAGTCAGATTGTGGTCCTGGGTACAGTAGGCAGGTATTGGGTAGAATAAAAGAAAGACAGGAAAAAAAAGAAACACCCTTAACAACTGCATTCATCTTACTGAGCTGCAATACATAATAATCTTTGTCTGTTTTCTACATTGAAGAAATATTGAGTCCAATATTCCTCTCTTTATGAATAAATTTGTATGAATAATAAATGTACAACCAATTTATCTACTTCAGAATGGTCTACAAAGTACAACTCTTTAAAAAAATAATACTGATTTAGTCAATAGAAGTGTTGTTTGTTGCACTTTTCTGCACAAAATATTAGCTAACTCCAATCTTCCTATATGTGTCAGCTCTGCAATAACCATTTATCAGTGTTTAGTTTGATTACAAGGAAAAGATGTAAAGCAGAAGAAGAAACACTGCTATCATCATCCACTTAGAAGGAACTCTACTTTCTGAAGAGTGGGTAAACTGTAAGTGGCAAGTACAGTCCTCTTAGTGTGCTATTCCTGAGGCACTGCAGCATCAAGGCATGCTACTGTAGGTGTTAGAAAGACAAGAAAAAAAAAGCAGGAATGTAACCTGTACATGCTCTCTCCAAGAATAACTCTAGGGGAGAGGCTACCTTTTGCACACCAGGTGTGAACTATAAGCATCAGTCCAAGGATGTTGCAGGTCTGTAACATCGTCACAAACCGGGATGCAGGAAGGAACAGCACCTGCTGAAGATGTTTTTTCACTGTGCATAGCACAAGGTTTAAGACAGGTGCTCAGTTACGGCTGGCTCCCTCTCCAGAGCATGCAAGATTCAGTATCTATGGGTGCCAGCTGGACTTGCCACCATGGAGCAGGCTGGGCTGCCTGTCTGTGAGCAGTGTGTGGGCAGTCCCCCAGAAAGCTGCAAGGCATTCTTGCATAAAAATGTTCAGACAGGAGGCAGAGGCCAGCTGGACTCATGCTCTGGAGAGTGCTGTTTCAGAGTCATTCGCACACAGCCCTGGTAGACCTTGCCTTATGTATGCAATCACTATGTCACAACACTAATATATTTCCTTTTTCCCATCCACAAGACCTTGATCCTCTTCCTTAATTTATCCATCTCTCTACCTAATTTTGTTCTGCAATCATCTTTCTCTTTTTGATATTTCCCTTTCTTAATATACAAATACAATATAGTTATGCACAAGTAAAGGAGCAAAACACCTGAGGAAACAAATACTATTGTCATTATTTCATGTTTCCAGTTAATTCAAATGGCAAACTTATAGGAAATCAACACCGTGTATTGGAAATAAATCGCTCAAGCAACATGGCAAGCTAGGGAAAACAGCCCTCTTCGTAACTGAAAAGCTAACTGAGCAGGTTGTACTGTAACTGATCACATAGGTAGCTCAAAGAATAGATTTATTCTATCCTGCTGGTTTTTTGTTTGTTTTTTTTTTTTGTTTTGGTTGGTTGGTTGGTTGGTTTTTTGTTTGTTTTTTTGTTTGTTTGCAGGTTTTTGGTTGCTGTCTTGTTTGTTTGTTTGTTTGTTCCCCCCCACCCCACCCAGTTTGGAGTCCACAGAAAGCATTGTAAATGCATTGTTAAGTATATTTACAATTTTCATTAAAAAAAATAAAATATTTCATTATCAAAGATTGTGTAGAGTTTACTTCCATCCTCTTTCTTCTGTTTCCTTTTCTTTTTGCAGTAGTTCACATACGATGTGTATAACTTTATTACTATGGTCAATTTGATATCCCTCACGTAGTCTGTCAAAACTTGTTTAGGTGTACTGAGCAAATGCAAATAAAAATAAAACTGCAAAATAGAAATTGTTGCAGTACACCTTTTTGGCCACGGATATGAAGATCTCTGTTTTCTATAACCTTCTCTATTCACTCTGGGCATATTAGCATTTTCCTCTGCAGTGATGCTTCAGTGGATTGCAGTCCTGTTTCTCTTTCTGACCGGTGTTCTCCTACAATCCCTTTTTGCCTTGAAACATCATCCATGGGTCATCCCTCATGCCAGATAGGAGGATTAGTATTTCTTTAATCCTATTAACTTTAATATCAATAGGTTATTTCCACAGAGGCATCTTTTGCTAAATCCTTTCTCCTGTGATGTTTAAAGTTTTTCCTTGGCTGTTTGCTTACTGTGTTACCTGGTGGGTGTGCACTCTCCTTAGAGGTAGAAGACCAATCAGATCCACTTTCAGTTTGATTTGGAGCAGTCATAGAAAACTAAATCTCTGACCTTCCAGAAAGGTACTGCCTGCATCCAACTGTAGAAGCCAGTTTCTTTTAAATAAGCCATTCAGCTTCTGAATGGTCTTAATCAAAATGGGGTGCCTTGGCAGAACTGACACCAATGTCTGCTCAGCTCAGCTTATAGCCTGGCAGTTGGGGCAAGAGGAGTGGAAAGGTTAAACAAGGGTGTGGTGAGTTTGTGAATTCTCAGGCAAAGAGAAAATCCTCAGTGACTCTCTTACATCCTGGGTGACGGCTTTGAGAAGCTCATGGAAAGGTTCTTCCTCTTCCCGAAATACTGCTTTTTATTTCATTGGCCTTTATTACAAGTAGCCAAATTTTCTGTTTCAGCATTTAAAATTGTTATTTGCCTAAGATAAACTTGAGGTTTTTTCAAATGTAATTGAAATAAAAGAATACATTTTCATTTAATTTAATTTGATTTTTGCTAATATAGTGGCTGTTGAATAAAAATATTCATCAATCTTTCCTGCTATTTTTCCCCTACCCATATGGAAAACACAGTATCCGCACACTTGATAGTACCTTTTCACAAGCAGATTTAGTATGTACCTATAAACTCATTGCAGATCTGTGCATGACTCATACCTGGAACAGATGGTGGTCATTAGTTCTTTCAATAATTATTTCTTTTGATTTCATTCCAGGTACGATGCAGCTAATTTCTTTCTCAACACTGAAAACAACCTACAACCACTGTATCTTTTCCTTTGGCATCCAGTCTAATCTGACTCATGACTGAGATGTTCAGACCAGAGAGTTTTGCTTGACTTGTATTAGATCTAACATATCTGACATCCTGGAGTTTTGTTTGTTTCTTCTTATCAGTTTATCAGTCAATAAACATATTGATTGTAAAACAAGCACGATATCAGCAAATATGAACTTTTTTCCATTTGTATTTCAGTATATCCAACAAAATTCTAAGTTTGTTTATTTTCCCACACCCCTACTAATACGTGATAAGATATGATGACAGGATGCATCCTTAAATTACAATTTTAATTCAAAAATAAGATGTTCCACTCCTGACTCTAATTTAGCACACTAAAGGATTCTATGATAGTTGGAAATCTGTTATAAGTGTAATGGAGAGTGTGAGAAAAACAATTTAGAGAAAAAAAATTAAACAAACCAACCCTCCTTCACTCACAAATATATGAGATTATATGAGATGAAGGATGGGTTTGCCATTGACAGGAAAATTAATTACTATCAGTTTCTAAAGTTTAAAGAAATGGAGAAGGAATGTGAAATATCAAATTGTGAAAAGACTCCTTCAGCAGGTTTGGGGTCAGGAATTGTATTCAATTTTGTGTGTCCCATTTGTTTCTGAGGTTTCTCTTCTCTTTCTGGCTCAGATCTCCTCTCTCTGTGGCTCAGGACATTAATCATTATAGTTCTAAACCAAAGATTTTAGCTAGATCTGCACAAAACTTTTGTAATGAAACTGAAGAAATTCAGACTAAACTGCTTTGGGGTTTTACTCCTGCAAGCAGCAAAGAGAAATTCAAAAGTAAAAGATTCACAAAAAAAAAAAAAAAAAAAAAAAAAAAAAAAAAAAAAAAGTGAGCAGTACATTTAATTTCTGAGTTTAATAAAAAATGTCCAGCAATTCAGATATACGTTCATTTAACAAATGGCTAGAATTGTTTCTGATGCTATTTTTTAGTAGTGTTTGTTACTGCTTTCCATGGAAAATTACTGCCCTTGTGGCAATAGGGAGCAGTAGGCCTGGAGCACAGGAGCAGGTCCTTTCCCAGTCAGCACATAGCCAACAAATTTGATCTGTAGCCCCCTATAAGTTGCCACATGAACCAGCTGAAATGAACTTAACTTCCAGTTGTGAGGCATAACCTCCCGTTCTGATGCAGTGTTGTTTTAACCTCTCCAGAAAATTACATTTGATTATGTCCTTATTCACAGGAATTTGCTAACAGATAATGTGGGAAGGCACAATTCTTCACTGGGCCTGCTGACATGTGCAGATACTGCATGGAGCTATCACACTGCAAGATGCCAAATTTAAGAAAACACTAAACAGACGTAAATGAGGAACAACTCTGTTGGAAGCAGTGAACAAATGAAAAGTGACAGGTTTTGGCAGAGTTCTGCCTTTCTGCAGCTGGTCACATTGTTCCGAGGCAGAACCATGTTCTTGGAAATTATCTGACATTACAATTACAATGAAGTTTTCATGGTCAACATTGTAAAACCTAATTGGACTGTAAGCTTCATCACTCTGCATTTGTGTTGTAGGAGAGCATTAGGAAAGCAAAAATTCACTCCAATTCAGATTGTAGAGATCATCTTTTAGCTAGACTAGTTCATAGGGTATATAAGCTCATAACTAAAAAAAACCAAACTGCATTTTTTTAAGTTTAGATCTCATCTAGAATATAGTAAAAATATACTTATATATATATATGATACATATAATATACCAATATAATGTATATACAACTACAACTGGTAGTAAGTGATTAGTGAACTTCAGAAAAAATGCTAAGAAATCCAAATAAAATAAAATTTTTGTCCTGCCAGGTATGGGAAAATGTCCGATGGGCTCGGCTGTTTTCTGTGGTGGGACTCTTGCAGAGTCATCTGTCTACCTTTGTCTCTCTTGTCATAGAGGCCACCCCTACAGGCACAGCACACCCTTCCTGTCCCCACCCCAACTCCTGTACCACCCCACTGCGTGCCCCCCCCGCCTTCACTGCCAACACCTGGACACCTAAACCCAAGCCAAGAGAAAAGATAGGTTCTAAGGTGAACTTCATTTAACATGTTAATTAACATGTCTCTATTTGGGTTTATACTAGTAGCTATGTTTCAAGGAAAAGGCTAAAGTGGCTTAATTTTGAGTGAATTTGTTCAGATTCTAATTTTCTATGTTAAAGGTTGTGTTCATTTCTCATAATACTCTGACAACAAAAAAAACTCTGTGTTGTTAGTAAATAAAATATGACCGTTTAAAATAATTTAATATTTGAAATTATTAATAATAATATTAAATTATTATTTATTTTAATAATTCCCACTTCAAGGGAAATTTCAGAAAAATTGGCATTCTATTCTGATATATGTTCTGCTCCCCCAACACCCCATAAAAGCAGGCATACCCAGCTAGATTAACTCAAGATAAAAAGAATATGAAAAGAAGTCTAAAGCAAAAACAAGTGTTTGACAGAACTGAAAACTTGTTTACTGTTTTTTCCACACATACTCAAGTACATTCTATATTTATTAATCTGTACACATGAGAAGATACTTGAATGAATAGAAAAAATTATTTAATCATACTTAAAAAGAATATTACACTAACATAATCTATGTGTTGCTGGTTTTCAAACAATATTTAAAATGTTGCTGCACATGGAATGCCTCAAGTACATAATTTCCCATTCCTCTCTTTATAATACCATTTATTAATAGTGTCTCTTAATATAATCAATGTTTCTGTCTGGGATATATTGAATGAACACTCAACTGATGTTAGCCAAATTAAGCTACATAGTGGAAAAATCTTAAATAAATAAATACCTTGCTCTGTTGAAAAAAAAAAAAAGTACAGATTATTCTACTAAACTATGTACAGTAATTTGGTTTCATTTATCTAAAATCTAAATCTATTATAATTTTGGGGTAATTAATATGCCTAAGGAAAGAAAAAATGGGAAATAGGGGATAATCTGAGATATCTATCCTTAGAAATAATTTAAGTTATATTTTTGTGTAATTCTGATGTTTAAAAGCTCCATTGTTGACATTCTGACATTAACACTCTATAACTAGTATCCTAGGAATAGGATAATATTCCTCAGAAGACATATACACATGTTCTTTCCAAGACATATCAGCATTTGTACACTTTTCAGTTGACCAAGCATTAAGGAGATTTGAAGTTAGCTATGTCAAAGTGCTCTGCTATAACTGCAAGTGACATTGTCATTTATGTGCAAAGGTTAAGGGGCAGGGGAGGGGAAAAGCTCAGTGCAAGATTTGACAGAATAGCAAAAATGTTAATATTCTCCTTTGTAAATCATTTCACAATTCATCCTGGTCCAACAACATTGTTTTGCAATAGTCTCAAAATATGGACAGTTGTCCTAAAATTTGAAACAGAAGTCCTAAGGCAAAATTAAGAGCTTTATTGTTTATATGGGCATCACTGAACCTTCAGAGAAAACATCTAATATGTAGATGTTTAAAAATATGAGTCTTCGGCTTCTCCCATTTTAATGATTTGGGCTTATTTCATTCTCTTTTAAACTTCAGATACCGAAAGATTTTCCTTAAGCAGAGGAAGGGCTTATAAAAGGCAATCTGGTGTTCTAATGACAATGTATATCTGGCTCTTCAGAAGGTACCTGCATAGAAGTATATATTTGCTGTCACCATAACTCTGTCTACCCTGTCCCTACTTTTAAGACCCTCTTTCCTGTATGTCTGCATTGCTAATGCATTTGTTGTTTTCCATATGTATAGCTCTGAAGGAAACATGCCATTTTCATTTTGTGTCTTCTTCACTGACAACCATTTTTATCCTTTCAAAAATAATTTCATTAAGGATTAATTCTACGTTATTGAAAACCAAGCTGATGAAACAATTGTGAGGAAACTCTTCAGCCTGAAATTATTAGCTATGAACTATGTAGTTGGCAGTCTGTTTATGTGGTTTAAACCAGGAACTAATGCTTGCTCTTACTGTTTTCTAATGTAAAACTGAATGCCATTCATAATCATACAAAACATTTCATTAACAGTGCAAACAGCAGTGAATTTTCCTTGTTAATTTGGTGTATACACAAATGTACATTTCCTTTTTGCATTGATAGCCTTTCCATTTTCAGCCAGACTTTCTTTTCATAAATTGTTCCTTTCATTCTCTCACTTCTGTACATGAATTTTATAACAGAACATATTTTATATGGTCAATCATAATGCATATGCTAGGAGTGGAAAGTATCTATTGCATTTATATAACAAACAGATATCTATGGGTTCTATAGTTTTTGCACTACCTGCATGAAAGTGCCTGACCTGACATACACACTGTGCGCATCCATTCCCTCAACATGCACAGTCTGTCAATCAGCTTGATGCAATTTCTCCTAGTTACAGGTGTGATGCAAAAGAATCACTTCTTGCAGCCAGTTACACAGCTATTAGGAAAACAAAATCTTGTCTCTAATTTTGTATTTCAGACACAACAGCATTTCATCACTTGTAACAAGTTAACTTATTTTATTTGGTTAAATCTTCATGGTAATGAAGTTGTTTGTGAGCAGATGGTAAACAATCATGACAACCATTACAAAACCAACTTTATTTAATATTTGACTTCAATAGAATACTTACAGAGTTCCTGATGCTGGTAAGTGATGCTTTATACAAATACACAAATACACACAAACCCCTCTGTTGTTTGATTACTGATGCATGAGGACAACTGCTTCCTTGCATTTTCCTATGTGGTAGTTCGGTCAGAGCCAGGATTCCTCACTCTGGGCCCTTTCATTAATTCTTTACTTAAGGAATATTTCCTCCTCATATGTGGCTCTGGAATGCTGTAAAGACCTTGGTATAAGGCCTTTGTATTTTGGTCAGATGAAGTATGTTGCAACTGATTTCACTTTGGTAAAACTTCCATCTAACTGAAGGCATATAAGTAGCTTCTTCACAATCTGAAGCATAAAGAATAGCCCTTTTCATCATTTATTAGCAGCAAAGGTAAGAGCATAGTGAATCGGTCTGAGTTGGTTATATCATGTCAGAGACCGAAGGAAACTTAAGCTTTTTCTTCCCCGGATGGCAAATTTTTAGAGCTCCTCCAAAAAGTTCAAAAATAAAAATTCAAAGGCATGTGAAGCACTAAAAAAGCACTCAGTACAAGAAATGGAACTTGATGGAGAAAAGGCTTGAAATAAAAATAAAAAAAAGAAGCAAGAGTAAGAATATTTGGGAATGAGAGAAGAATTAAGAGACGGAGCTACAACCACCCCTTCATGACCTTGGTCCTTGGCCAGTGGTTGCAATAAGAAAACATTTAATACAAAATGTGAGATATAGAAAGAGAGAAATTAACTCAATTTAATAAGGAAAGAGTGGCAGAAATGTTATTTTTGCAATTATTGCAATTTGTCAAGATACCACTTTTTAATAACATGCAAATAAGTAAGGATGAGAAGGTGACCTACCTAAAAGCAGTGAAAGAGTTTGAGGAAAGCTGTAATCTCACAAAGAGTGGAATGTTTAGAAGTTTCACATGGAACTGTAAAAATAAAAACCTTTAACCTTTTTTTTGGCCACTGACTTGAAATTCAGAAGTCAGAAATATAACTGTAGTATTTTGACATCAGAGATCAGGTGGTGATTCAAGAACCCATGGTGACAGGGGAGACTGATGAAATGTAGGGTCTTAAACTTAGAACTATCAGTGACAGGAGACATGGAACATTTCTCATAGCATTCTGGAATGCCCACATGAAGAACAATGTAGTCTCAAAGAAGTCTTAGATAAGAAATGTAACTCAAACAAACAGGATGCAAACTCATCTCTGTGTACCCAGACAAGATAAAAGGTAAACATTACAGCTTTTGTGGTGAAATATGATGCTGTGCCTGCTCAAGAACCAAGGTCAAGAAGCAGCAGAAGACCTGGAAGGAACAAATAAGGAGTTTGGATGGGGTTGTGACTATGTAAAGCAAACTATTGAATATGTATCAAGCAAGCAAGAACATCTAATGAATATGTAAACAGTATATGTAATAAAAAGCCCTGCCTATCTGTCATTTAGCCTGTTTGATTAGAGGAGCTATCCTCCAGGCATCCAGTGTGCTGCATAAAGAATGCCTGCTTTTTAACACCTACAAATTGGTGTTAAAGAGTTTCTGATGCTTTTCAGTGTTATCAGGATGCATCAAATTAAAAAATAATCAGGGCAGAAAGCTGGGAATGCAAATTAGAGGTAGCTATATGTAAGCGTCAGATCAACAGGTGAAGAAACTGGTAGATAGTCAATACTTAGGAGAGTCTTCAGGAAAAACTTCAAGAGAATGCAGAGAAAAGAAAAGAAAGTGCATAAACTGTGACAACTTACACAGACACAGGCAAAGTCCAGAGGCTGGAAACATCCACACTCATAAAACATACTGTGTACCTCATTAATTTAAAATGTGAGACATTTATGCCAACTATTTCATATGTTTGAAATACCTCTTTGAAGTCTTTTAAGGATGTTAAAAGGTGAGAGAAGTCAAGGATTAGTCTGAGATTCAAGAAAGACAAAAATGAATGAAAAAAAGGCAGGCTAGCTCTATGCAGCAGTAATGTTCTAAACGTGCTAGCCAATGTGGTACAAGGAAATGCACTAACCATCTGTAACTGGACAGAAGGACCAAATCTTTGAACATATTCACTTTCACAATGTATTTCGGAGACATGCTGAAGGTCTGTTGTGTTTCAGCCACATTTGGAATACTTCCACTATCAAAGGCCATAAAATTAAAACTATTTTGCAGCAAGGAATTACCCAGTTCTGAAGTTCATAGCTCTGATGGATAGTCAATCCTATCTCTTACACATAACTTTTCCCCTTTTTGTGGTCTTCATTTGCTCATCTCTTCACAAGGTCGCAGTTTCAAGGTTTCACTGTTATCAAAATAGCAGAAGAATGTGAACAAACCTTTTGAAAATTTAACGTTCCTTCCTCTGCTATATAAATTTTAGTGGTCATGAGAATGTGACAAATAAGAGTAGCTAAACCCAAGTGTTATACGATTTTTTTTTTTTAAATTCTAATGGAATACTTAAGTGCTGGCCAATAACATTCTCTTCTCTAGTCTAATATTGCCTGTAGCACTCCTTATGGAACCACTCTCAGAGTCCAAGAGCAAAAAGAACTTACTTGGAGACCTTTAAATTTATTTCATGAGAGAACTAACTACATATTGAATCCTGATGAAAGCTAATGTATTGAGCCAATACAGCATTCCAATATGCAGAGTACCAGTTTATGATAATTACTTTTGCATCTGCATTTAGAGTACCACATGTAATTACAGAAGTGTATACTTTTCTCTCAGCAATGGTATGCAATTTCCATTAGTGGTCTTGGCAGTCATGCACATGCATTACAAGACCTCTAAGTAATCTGTAGCCCCTTGTAATTAAATGCAAAAAGAATTACAGCCAGTAGAACATAGTGAATAATTCACAAGCAATAACTTGCCTGATGAATTTAACCTATTTTTATGTGCCAAAACACAACCAGGTATTCTATTTTTGTTAAAGCATTAAGGTACTCATTTATTATTTTGTTGATCTGTGGTCCTTTTGCTACTTTTTGCAAAATATTTCAAAATTACTACGAGAACAATACTGATTGTTTACATATTTCCTTACTGAAATTTTACAAGAGGGATTTGAAAACAGATGCTGAAGCTTTGAAATTTCAGGTTTTTCTCCATAGAAAACCACCTGTTGGAAAAATTCTTCCTGCAGTTAAAGAGTAAACAATTCAAAGCCTCCCTATCTTAAAACAGCTTCCACTAGAATTACTTGAAAAGCTTAACTTCCATCTAGCAGTAAAGTCTTACAGTTTGAAATTCAAACAATGTACAAGTGGAAGGAGCTTCATGAGTCTTTGAATCTTTCCTCTGATATTGAGGGTTACCATATTATCTCTTTCATAACCACCCTAGTACCTTCTTAAACACCAGCTCCATTACTTTCCATGCTACAGTTTCCTCACTAATATTTTTCCACAGGTACAATATGCAAACATGTTTCTCTTCTGTCAATTCAGTATTTTACTCCAATAGGTCTTATCCTTTGATGATTCTACACCTGATGATGCATTTTGAAACAGCAGTAATTTTTCTTTCAGAATTTATTTTGTTAGGTTTAAATAAAGAAACCTACTCTCCTCATTTCATCTGGAAGATCTATCTTTTATCTACCCTGTGTGTATGATAACCTTTCTCTTAACTTCTAATCCTCCGCATTCATTATTTTTCTTAGATATGAGTGACTGGAATTTTTCATGGTTTTATAAGTGATGTTTCATGTGTGTCCAAAATGGAAACAAATTAAACTAGAAAGGACTATGGAAGAAAATATTTCATAAAGTTAATTTTGAACTACAACAGTAAAATATAATAGCTCCTATACACACCATGACACTGGATTCTATCAAATTTTGTTAACAGAATGGAGCAGATGAGAAGAGCCTGGATTACAGCTCAAGTGAAATGTTGCAACTGCATAGAAAATCTTAGAGCACAAAAATTCTTAGTAGACTGCAAAGCCTTTTACAAAGTTGAACAGTGTAATTAACCTTATTTAAACTAAGTGCAATGAAGTTAAATGGCCTAACAAAGGAAAAAGAAAGGCTAGGAACACACATTTTTAAGCCCAGAATTGTATTTTATGTTCAATACATTTCATCTGCATTAAGATCAAATCCTAGCAAAGTCTACTGCTTGTTGCAATAACAAAAGAGCAAATTGTAAATCTTTTTCTTATTCCAAAGAATGCACGTGGAGCCAATATAGTGAAATATCATTTAAATTATCCTATTCCTTTATTCCTCAACATCTTTTCATTTTATGTATAATTTTTACACACACAAATGCACAGATCAAATATAGTTGTACATAATTATGTACAAGAATCTTCTACTTTCTCACATAAAATTGAGTAACCACTGAAAACAAAAAACATGTTGACATACCCATTAAAAAAAAAAAAAAAAAACACAAACAAAACCCAGAGTTTCCAGGTTGTATTCTACTCACTTGTATCCTTTGCTAGAGGAAATGACAAAGCATGAAGGTTAGGTATCATTATTGCACACCACAGCATCACAGGCCATTTCAATCACTGAATATGTCTAAATAAACAGAATTATAGCTTGATTTTAATTGCTTTTACAATAGAGACGAAAATGGTATGTAAATTTTATATGGACTAAATACACAACTGTGTATTTACATGTATATTACACACATTTTATCTCTTTAGCATGATATTTACCTAGGTAAAGAATGCAACAAACTCAGTTCCATTCATTTTAAGGCACCAAAATATTGACACACCTATTCTTTGAAGATAAACCACCCAAGTAAATGGTTAAAACATATGGTCAATTGCTCTGATAAAGTAGGAAAAAAATAATAAAAGGCTTATATACACTACTTCATTTCTTATGACACAAGTGGAAGCAATTACACCATTTCTTTAGAACCTGTACAGGAGTCAAATAGTCCCACTGGCTGCACATCGAATTAGTATCTCTTCAATATTATTGTAAAGTGTATGGAATAAGCTTAAAATCAGCAAACTATTTGCCTGTTTTGAGTACCTGTCACAAACTCAGTTTTCAATAAACTTAGTAAATGATACATGGAAATATCATCATCTTTATGAAACTTTCTGGTGAAATAGTATAGAAAAAGCAATTATTTTGGAGAATACATAAATAAATCTATAACAAGTTATCATCTTTGGAAAAAATGTAATGATTAATCAGTTATTTGATCATGAGAAAAAGCTAATTATATTATGAAGTTGTCTAGTGGAAACCCATTAGTAACTGAATAAATCTATTGTCATTGGGGAATTTATCAATTTCAACTACTTACATATATATTGAATTTTCTTTATATTTGGCAAGATGACAAGTAATTAGGATCACGAAAAGATAAACATTTTAGATTTTCTAAATGATAAATTATATGCAAACAAGGTTACCTACAACAAATAAAGACTGCAACAATATATATAAAATTGCAAGGCAGATGTTGACAGTCTGTATTTAATACATTATAACAGAATGAATACTGTGTTCGCAGTAAGCCATTCAAAAAAATAAGTGCAGGCAGCCCAGATACATTTGAACAAGTGCAGATTTGTAATTCAGTGGCGAAAACTTTGGCTTTTTCTTTCTTACTTGAAATAACTTTTCACTTTCAAAACCAAACTTGACCAAATCCTGCTGAAGCTAACAGAGCCTTCTGGGCTTCGGATTAGACTTTGAAGAATACTGTTGTACCAAATTTGACTGGAGTAATTTTCTTCACTGTAGCTCGTATGGGGATGTGTCTTGAGTTTGTGTTGAAAACAGTGCGATAATAGAGTGATGCTTTTGTTATTGCTGAGCAGTGCTTACATAGAGCCAAGGCCTTTTCTGTTTTTTGTACTGCCACGCTGGTGAGACAACTGGAGGTGCATGGGAAGTTGGGATGTGAAACAACCAGGACAGATGACCCAAACTGACCAAAAGGATATTCCAGACCACATGACATCATGCTCAGTATATAAATGGGGTGAAATGAAGGGAGGAAGGGAGAGAGGGATGATGTTTGGAATGAAAGCATTTGTCTTTCCAAGAAACCACTACACATGATGAGGCCCAGCTCTGCTGGGGATGGCTGAACACCTGCCTGCTGAGGAGAAGCTGTGAATTAATTCTGTGTTTCACTTTGCTTGCATGTATGGCTTTTGCTTGCCCTAGTAAACTGTCTTTATTTCAACTATCAGTTTTCTAGCTTTTGCTCTTCTGATTCTCTCCCTGACCCTACTGGTGGGGGAGCAAGCGAGCAGCTGCGTGGGACATGGTTGCTGCCTGGGTTAAACCATGACAGCAGTTTTTGTTGCCCAATGTGGGGCACAAAGCATTTGAGATAATGACAGATTTGACTGGAATGTGCTAGGTAGAATTTATAGCTGTTCTGCTTAGCTAGTAATCATCAGGCTCCTGTGCTTTCCATGGGGCTCACTTTTCTGAATCTATAGTAGTGGCTATTCCTTATTATAGTCCTCACAGAGGGCATGGAACAAATCTGTAAACTTGTCTGAATAAAAAAAATAATTGCCTTGAATTGCTGCTTAAAGACTGAACATGGTTAATACTCCTCAACAAACTGAAAAAGTTTGGGTTAAAAATGTTTTCCTTGACATCTCTATTCAAAAGTGTAAAAACGTGAGGAAAATTGTCCTAAAATAGTTTCAGATATATGTGATTCAGCATTATTTCAACTATTATAATGCAAATGATGTGTGAAAGAATTAGTGCCAGAACTTACTTAAGATTAACCATAGATGGTTAAAAAATGCCTAGATATAATATCTTCATGCCACAGTGCAGAATAACATTTAACATTATGCTAATTCACTTACAATTCTGACATTATGCATTTTCATGTGTTACAGTGAAATGAAATGCACACATAGTGAAAATTTCAAAAGTACCTCTGGTTTAGGAGTCAATAAACATTTATCTTACTAGGCTCTTAATTCAAGATCATTTATAATATATCACTATCCATCATTACTGCAGCACAGAATTAAGAGTTAATTGTGTATTATTTTTACAGATTTAGGCTCAAATAAGTTTAAATAAAAAAATGTGCTCGTAAAAGATTAATTTCCTGAGGAGATGGTAGGAAGTATTTGCCATTTTATTTCTTCCTCCTTTTCTAAAGTGGAAAAAGTATATCTTATTCTTGTGTTCTTATGAATCGTTGGTGGGTAAAAGTGTTCTTTTCAGTTGGCTAACTGGAAAGCCTGATTTTAATAGGAGTATTTACACTGATACAATGTCTGACAAACGACTTAACTATTTAGGCGGACTGTCAAATATTGCATGGTAAAAAGTAAAAATACATCTAACCTTATTTTTTGCCATTCTACCAAATATGTTACATTACTTTTTCGATTTCCAACAAATAAGTGGCTTATAGGGATCATATGGGAATTTAGTATGGTGCATAAAGAACCAGATACTGGTTAGGAATTTATTGTAGTTTCCTTAACCTAGTAAGTAAGTCAGAAGAAAAATAGATTTCATGTTTCAATCATTTTAATTTGTTCAAACGAGTAGACTTACATAAGATATACTCTGAGGTATAATTATTGTCCATAGATATCAGTTTCTTTTTTGCTTCACTTCACAAGAATGAGAGTCGCTAATTTTACAAAGTAATTTACCCACGTCTTCTTTTTCAGGTAAACTTAATTCATGTCTGGAGAGTAAGATAACTTTATAGATTATTTTGTGTTATGGTCACTATTTTCACAGTATTTGTGAAAAGAGTTGCACTACTATATACATATTAAGAAATGTAATTCAATTTGCACATTGTTAAGTTTTTGCTCACAAGAATCAAGCTATTATGGAGAGCTGTGAAAAGAATCAATAGATTTGCTTAAAATAGAAAAGTTATTAAGTCTTAGTCATTATGATCATCTTTAATTCTAACTTTGATATCTCAGCAAAATTTTTAATTAACAATGTTCGATATCAGGTCTGCCAAATACTGGACTGAGGAGTCTGTAGCTCTTAAAAGCCTTTGGAATAAACAAAAGGAATAAATAAGAAATCGACATAGAAGCAGGAAATTTTTCAAATAGATACATTTTGTAGCATTTCTGCATGCAATTTCCCTGCAGTTCTTAATAACATTTCTGTGCATAAATCCCCATTCCCTACTTGTGTGTGTACTACTATAGGGAGCATTCATCCTAGGGCAGTGTGAATTCTTCTGAAAAGACTCTCTTTAGGCAGCAGATTTGTAAAGGTATCAGCATGCAAGTCCTTGTTTCCTTTACTCTAAAATAAGTAAGTAGATGTTGCAAAAAGCCAGAAATAATGTCACATGAGATTATTGCCCATCATTAAAGCTATGAATTCTACTCTGTAAATCTGACCATCAAAGAGACCAGCTCTAGGATGTTTTATTTCACACCCATGTGGTGTGAACTCTACAAGCCTTCCCGAGCTGATTAATACTTTGGTGTTGAGAGTGAATTTATTTTCCTGGACTTAACTACTCCAGCTGTTTGCCACTGGCGATAGATATGGATGACCATCATGCAACTAATTAACCAAAAGCTTCTATGTCATTAATGAATCTTGCACTCTAAGAGGAAAGTAAAATGAATCTTCTTGGATTAACTGATGGGATACTTTTGCTAAGGAGTCAAGCTAGTAGATGGGGATGTGTTGTAGGCTGCATCATGATTTACTGAAAAATCTCACTTAAAGAACTGTAAGACAGCTCTAGACTTATTCATGAGGTATGGCAGATGTAAAAGTTGGTAAAGAAACCTTAAAAATCCTTTGCATCATAGTAAAATATGAAGAGAGACATAGCTGAGCAAGCAGGACAGAATACCTACCGGTTTTTTGTGCAGTCTTTTCTAAAAACCTGGGCTAGTAGGACCATTCAGGTAAATGCTTAACCCTTCATGCATGACTAAATAGCACAGATTTCTGAGGACCTGAGAGTCCTATTTAACTGCTTTTCCACAAGGAAGAGGCTTAAGCTAATGTTTAAAAGTTGAACTCATCAGGATGTGCTTTGCATAATGCAAACCTAGGCCAGGATTTGACAGAAAATTTAACCATGCTGAAACTCTTTGTTCAGCCTTCAAAACTCATGTTCTGTAACTTTAGGTAACAAATAATGCAATGTCCTGTTTCTGTATTCATTTGCTGTGTACTAATACAACCACTAAGTGAGTTGTGTTTATACAGGGATGTAAACCATTACAATTGCATGATGGCTAGAAAATCTGTGTATGTAGGACATATGCATAGCTTGCACATGCCTTTATGACTTAAGAAATCTTTATCTATAGCCTTCTGGGTAAAGCAGTAAGGAAATAATAGAATAAATAATAGTTAAAATTAATGCAATAACTTGATTGTCTTCAAGATGGAAATTAGTCCAGGGATGCACTTTTTCTTGTTAATAAATTAACCAATTCTCTTTAGTCATAATACCTTCCTTTTTTCTTAATTACAATTCTATATTCAGGAAAAATATTCAAGCTTCACAGACCACTTTTAAATATTAGTTAATTTCCAATGTAAAAGGAAAGTACTTCAGACTTCAGAGTCCATCAGGGCTACAGAGATCTATCTTATCAGCTCTCAAGAAATTTAAAGAAGTTCTTACTAGTGGTAGTGATTAGATAGGTAGACAATTTAAGATTGAACTGGTGGTAGATGAAATAAGAAATGGGCAGAAAAATTATCTTAAGTGTGTGGCCAAAATGTTAAACCACCCCCACCCAGTCTCTCCCTAAAAGTCACCACATTTGGCTGGTTTTTAGGGTCTTTACTTGTATTTTTTAAATTAAATTAAAAAGTCTAGTCCAGTTTGAGATCAATAAGTATATCACAAAAACCTTCATACTATGTGTTGTTTTTTTTTTTTTCTTTTAAAAATAAATGCATAATACCAATTTTCATTTTCCATTATACATTTTGCATGGATTTAACAAGTCAATTGGCTTCTGGCTGCCAACACCTCTAGGTTCTTATGTTGCAAAACAGTACATGTTTTGTCATATCCAACTCATTAAATAATCACCTTGTAGTATTGTTTGTTACTATATTTTGATTAAGTGACTGCTGTCATACTGCATGGAAATGTTTCCTATTTGTTTTTTGGGAACCAGCTGCTTTCACAAGCAGAGTAAAACCAGTTATGTAGTGTTGGAGTTGCAATTTCAATATTACACATTTATTGTACAACTTTATGAACAGGATCATTTTTCAAGGTATATGCCAATTCAAGTAAAATCTGTGGACAGGTAATATAAAGAAATAGCTCTTTGAGAATAAACAAAATCTCTTAATAGTAAAGAATGTGTACAGCTCTGGAGAATATTCTTAACATTGACCACATTGCTGGTGAGTTATTGTGCCTTTTATACACATGGGAGAAAAAGGAGGAAGATAATGGACACAGTAGTCATCCTAATAATACCACAAGTTGAATTTCAACTTCTAAATCTCTCTCCAATGTTAAAAGTTAGCTTCCAAGGCTTTTTAAGAGGCTGCTGCCCTTTTCAAACCACATTTCAGGTGCATCATTCTTGCTGATTTATACATGCTAAATACTATGTGCCCTATTCCTTCTGTGCAAAGCTGAAGAAGGCTGTGTAATTTCATTCTGCACCCTGGCAACCTCATTCAGCACAGACTGGTTGAAAAGTCTTAAGGCTAATTGCATGAATATTGGTTATGGACTGAGCTCAGGATAGATAGGACCTATAGCTAGTGCCTGACACACTCACAAGATACAGGCAGACCAGTTCTTTCTCTACAAAATAATTGAGACTCCTTGGCCTTCATTCAGAGCTTGAAATAACACAACAGCAAGAAGGCAAGACAAGAGGAATAATGGTAAAAATCCAGGGCAGCATTTCAGAATTTGAATTATCACAAGCAGAAACACCTTTCAAGTTGCCTTTTTTTTTTTTTCTTTTTTAAAGAGTAAATTAAAACTGTTTGATGACTCTGAATCACATTAGACATTAGAGATAGAAGTAATTGCCACTTTAGAGAAATATGCATAATACCATGGATGGTACTTACACATGTACACAATAATAGAAGTTAGGGCTAACAGAAAGATGAAATTGCTAATATAATAACAAGAAACTCTGTAAAACAAGGTCTATTCAAATAGTTGTCTTTCCAGAGGACAATACCATGGCTCTATATCCACTACCTTTTGGGAAGAGTGAGATTATTAGGAAATATGCGCTTTGCTTAAACTCTCTTTCTTATACTACTGGCACAGCAGAATTTGTTACCACATCTAACAGTGTCGTGAAATATTCAGGCTGAAGCCCAACTGAAGATCAGAGTAAAAGGAAAGAGCCCTAGTCCTCTCTGGTCGCAGCTGAAATAAAGTAATGTGACAACACTGAGAATAATGTTTCTGTGGTATTACTGAAGAAAAATGTAAATTACATTGTCAAGAGAGAGCATATCCAGCTAACCAATCTAAGTAACTAGAAATATAAACAACTGTTTGAAGCTGATGTGGCAGAGGTGTGTGACACTGTTTTCCTGATTCAGTCTCAGACTTACTGTGATTTTTCATACAGCTGTTCTGATACAGAAAAAAACACTAAAGCCACAAACTGTACTTCCATTATTATCAAATGGAAAACTTCCAGTCATGTTATCACAGAATTAAAAAGAAGGAGAATATCAGAACATTAGACTTACTGATGGTGTTTTTACTCAGGAAAGATATGATTGTCTGATTTATGTTACATATTTTTTTAACTCTAACCCCCAATATATAGTTGGTTATGCTGGTCTACTAGTCAGAGTGGTTGGAGGGATGAAACTACATGCTGTTGCTGGTTCTGTTACTAGTCTGCTTTATGATGTTGGACAAGTCTTTAAATTTTGCTGCATTTCCTCTCTAACCTTCTGATTATCTCAGGTTTCTTTATAATCAGTTTTTGCCTGACTTTGACCAGATAAGAACAGATAAAAGGTAACATGAAGAAATGGCTGTGGGTTTTTGACTTTTAATTTTGGGTTTGTGGGTTTGGATTTTTTTCTGTTTTTGTTTTTGTGGCATTTTTTGAGTTGGGTTTTTTGTGTTCTGTTAGTTTGGTTGGGTTTTCTTTTTTTTGTTTGTTTTGTTTTGTTGGGGTTTTTGTGTTTTTTTTTTTGTTTTGTTTTGTTTTGTTTTGTGTGTTTTTGTTTGGTTTTGTTTGTTTGATTGGTTGATTTTGTATTTGGTTTTGGTCTTAAATTTAGTAGTTGTTAGTTTGATATTATACTGCCTACAAACATTTTGATGTTTAGAAAGAGACTGGGCACTTGGAAACAACTGGAGTCATGACCTGCACTGTTCTAACAAACATTTGATTTTTATGTGAAACTGAAGAAGTGATAGGAATGACTGCAACAAGGCTGTCATTGTAATAGTGCTGCCTAAAGAAAATGTTGTGTGTATGAAAGGAATCTGCAAGTACTTGGTGGACTTAATCTTGCTCTGTGTGACTAAACGTAGGATGACTATACGTATTTTTGTATAAAGGTGTTCAGCTACAGAGCCAGTAGCTTCTCAGTGCTGAACATTGTTCTTACAGACAGTAATGAAAATCATAAAGGAAGATGAGCCAAAAGGGCCCTTTGGAAATCAAGGAAACACAAGCTAGGGAGACAACCACAAAATGTGAATTCCTGTATGGTGATATTTGCATATTCAATGAAAATGTCCCTATGTGACACTAGCGAGGAGATGGTTTGATTGAAATTGGACATGCTTTACACTGTGCAGTCAGCTTCCGGCCTTCTTTCATCTACAAGCAAGGGGAGTTGGTAAATGCTGATATTTAAGTGCTCGAAAACTAGCATTGAGAATTTTGCATACAAGAAACCATCTAATGTCCACTTTAGGTAGGGTCTCTAGTTATTTCCAGGACTATCAGTTCTATTTTGTTTAGCTTGGTTACAATCTGCAAACTTTAAGAAAACAAGTCTAAAAGAGGCTGTTTTCTAGTATTACATTTTTACCAAGCAGCCTCCCCCTAGAAATTATCTGGCAGTTATTTAAACATCTCTGGGAGTTCTGATAAACTTGCTCACAAATATCAATTTAAGCCACCCACACTCTAAGTAAAAGCAATTAATTAGATACAGGAAAGAGAGGGAAATTTTCTAATGAACATGCTGTTGCCCCATCAGAGAAAGAGTTGACACATTTCATCTCTGTACTGCACAGCACTAAGGATTTGGAGAAAAGACAGGATGATCCTAACCTGACTCGCAGTCTTAGGTACAAAGTATTGCTAACATGGATTTCTCTACTTCAGTAGGCTCTGGGTCAGGACATAAGATTTCACAACATGAGTAAAGAACTTTAGAGAAAAGGCTGAGATTGCTGACCTAAAGCACAAGAGGAGAGAAAGTTAAAGATCTCCCCTCTCTATGCAAGCCCTGTACAATTTTCTTTCATGTATAAATAATAGACATGCTGCATAAAAGGTACAAGATAGATCATCTTTAATGGCTTAAAACAGCAACCAAAAATAGAATCTTGGAGTCCTTTTAGCACATTTTAGGACAAAGCCCTTGTCAAGAGGAATAGACATTTTTGGACAAGCGAGCACATTTGTTCCCACAACCTCAAACGGCAAATCCCAACCATCCGTGAAATCAAAGGGAACACAGGTTCCTCCTACAAGAAGACATTTGTAATTATACTGCTTGGGATCAGCATTTTCCCTGTCTTTTATACTCCTACTCCTCCTTTTCTTTCTTGTGATCTCTTACCAGGTCTCATTAAAGGAGAAAATCAGAAAGGGGAAAATAGACACAAAATACGCAACAGTTACTTAAGCTAACTTACAATATGAGAAATCTTTTAGTTGCACAGTCGAGACCTAATCTGCACTTACTGAACAAATAAAACCCCCAAAACTTTTCCGACATGGTAAATATTAAAACATGATTTCTATATGCACCAATGAACACAGTAGTAGTCAGCAACCTTATAACCTGAAACAATACGTAGGTCCCACATTCCCTAGACAGCTTGTATATTTTCTGTTATAATTTAAGCAGATTTCTTTTTTACTCCAGCTTCAAGTGATACATGGAGGACTCTTCCCTCCAGCTGAAAACTATATTTATTGAATTCTGTCAAGATGGCTACTGTTGACCATGCTTGATACACACAAAATTTTAACCTTACCTATCAAATTAATTGCATTGTGCAAGTGCAGACTGAAGGGACTTCCATGCTGTGTTTCATATCACCTGGTAGTTCAAGAGAACCTGTACCTGTCAATGACACATGGAAGTTGTGGCTTCTGTGCATACAATGAGGAGAAAAGAAGCATGTTGTACTACTGCCTACAGCAGTACAGGAAGGAAGTATCACCTCACTTGATATGGGTAAAATTCAGAAATAAAAAAGACCAACAAATTTTATAAAGAAAATACATTATCTGTGCATAAGCTGGCTGAGAAGAAATTCAGAAGTATAGGAAAGAAAAAGCATTGGGGGACTAAGTTTTGGAGTAAGGATGTAGTCAGATTATCATAGAAAGGTAGGTATTACCTTGTATTCGCCCTTCCTTCTCTACATGTGTGGAGTTATGCATGCTACCTTGTGAATATCAGGATCCGTGTGATGGCATATGTCTAAGAAAGACTAAACTCTATTTCAGGTTTGTGATCCTGTATATGGAACAGGCAAGGTAACTGTTTCATTAATGGGATCTGAGTGCCCTTTCAAATGCCTGAATACGTGATAAGATTTCGAGAGGGCATTTATTGTATGCTTTATATGGAAAGTTATACAGAATTCTTCCTATTTTCTGTGTGAATCAGACTCTGGAGTTTCCAGAAAGTAACCTAAATTAATAGGTCTGAAAAGAGGACATGAACAATTAAGGTGTTTGTCATCCTCTGCATTATGGGTAAAAACTTCAAACAGTTCCCCACACGAGAAAACTTTCTGACCTCTTGACTGCCACAACCTACTCAAGAGAGCATGAAATAAGGGCTATCAGGTTTTTCAGAGTGTACATGCTCATTTCTTTCACTTTTCCCTTCACCTTCTCTCCTACAGTCCTCCCAGATTCTTTTTGTTTGGTTGGTTTTTTTTTATCATGAGTACAGCTCTGTCAATCTGTTCCAACTAATCCGTGGATCAGTTCAAGACAGCTGTATCTAACAAGGTGTTTACCTCTGGAGCATTTGCAGATAATTCCCATTGGCTATGGACTGCCCCAGGAAAGGCAGAAATTGTGTATTTTCTGGCTTTCAGAAATCAGCACCCTGAAAAGTCAGAAAATAGACCAGAGAACCTTCCATTTGCCCAAGTGTTTGGCTTTTTTTTTCATTGAATATGTAAGATGAATAAACAGGCTTAACATGGAATCAAGTTAAAATACTAACATCAAACAGAGAAGAGGTGGTTATGTGTCCAAATGGGCAAAAGGGACACCAGAAGGTTTGTACAGAGCCAATAGTAACTGCACTGTCTAGCAAAGATAGGCAATCAGAACAGCACAAACAGTGCCAGCTCAGCTGTTTGGAAATTCTTTTCTTATCCACAGATAAAATGGGTTGTGACAATATTTTTTTCAAATGTTTATTACAGAAACACTAAAAGGTTCTGAGTGAAATAAAAACTTTACCATGTGTCCTTTTATACCTGTCTAGCCCAATTAGACAAAAAATGGATATTTATTCTGATTTTACAGGTGCAAAACTGAAGTCCAGTGACAAAATCTCTTGATTTTTCTAGAAGTCTACTGCAAAGGTAAAGTAAAGAACTGAGATGCCTTGAAGCCCAGAACTTAATGCATTGCTATCTTCCCCTGCTCTTACAGGAAAAGGACTAGGTGATACAATGTAATGTTTCATCCTTCTGTTTCTTCATACAATACAATTGATTTCCACAATGAATTTCTATGTTGATACTCCTACTCCAGGTTTAATACAACTTCAGGTTAATAATTTCTTCTCTATGCGTATTTTACTAGCTGAAAGTGTTTGTGAAATCTCCTTTTCCTGTGCAACATGAAATGTGCTCAGGAATTAAAGATCATCCCTTTGTCTTTCCTTCACTTTTGTGTTATCAACAAGCTTCAGGATATGATTTGAACACTGATGCTGTGATTAATTTTCATGGCATGATGCAGGGGTAAGTTTTCTAAGGTGTTAGTGACTCCATACTGAGGCCCAGATACATTAAATCTCTTACTGTGCCATGAAAACAAATCCTCCTTTGACAGAAAGATTTGTTTCATATACATAAAAGCTTATAGACTCCTGAAGATTTGAATTCTTATAGCCACACATGTTATTAAGCAGGCTTTGTGTGATGATAAGTAAAAGTATTTGTGAGAGACAGTTTCTCAGTATTATGCAGAACAGATACTCTGTCACTTTCCATTTCCTTTTTGTGCTGCTGGAAAATCAAAGAACAAAGTTCAATGAGATTAAAGTACATGGATTTACTTCCTCTTTCTCAAAGGCAGAAGATCTGTAGTTCTGAAATTATTCATCCCCTGGGTCAACTTTCCCTGTACACCCTCCACTGATACCAGGATTAGGTCATCTATCATGAAGATGGTCCACTTATATCCAGGTTGTTTTGTAGAGCATGAAAAGAATTAGCTTATTTAGGGCAAATCTAGAATAATTCCACTGAAGTCCATCTGATTTCTCTGATTTTTCTTTCCAATATGAATGAGAAGAGAATATATTCCAGTTAAGTAAATTCTGTCATCCCTGCATTCTAAGAGGAGTTGAAATGCAAAATTTAAAGGTGAGACAACTAATGAATCCATGTCTAATGGTCCGTAATACAAAGGCACTATGAGTGTATTTTTTAACAGCTATTTGTATTCATCTTATGTCTTTTTTTTTTTTTTTACTTTAATTTCTATCACTCAGTATGATTTAACCCACTCAAAAATCTGAGTGACAACAAAATCATTTGAAGCAGAGCACTGTTTTGCTCCATGAACAAAGTTCTCCATTTTCCCACAATGGCATATGTTAGTACATTTTAGGAATAGACCTGACTCATCAGTTAATATTGGAAGGCAGGGCTAGGAAAGAAATCACAGCAAGATTGAGTTTTGCAAGCTTTATGTGGGAGAGCATTTATATAAGTAATTCCATTTATTTCATTGTGCTTCTGTACATAATCTGTCAGCCCCTTAAAATGGGTAGGTTGGGTATTGGTATTAATTAACTCACCCGTATTGCTTTGTGCCTGGACAGGAAAGCATATAACTTTGTGCCCAGACTCAAATTTTATGAAGATTGTATAGCATTTATGTCATAAAGTGGGCATATTTCTGACCAGGGGCACTTTGCTCTCCAAAATGCAAGTGTATATGACTAGGATAGGATCTGCCTTATAGCCTGTTTTATCTGCAGAAAAATAACTGCTCTCTAACCCAAAAATAAAGAACATAAATGAGTTATTCCCAGTTATTCCAGGAATATTACCAAAGTCCATGATAGAACACTCTTTTTTTTTCTTTTTTTCCTTTTTTCTCTAAGTTATTTGTTTTCTTTCTGTGGTTGAAATTATGGGAATCTGAAGACAAATGTCTCATGGTCATATGGCAAAAGGACATCACACTCCTGCAAACTCTTCATCATTCAAATAATCCACAGACATTAATCGTCACCTTGATTTCAATGGAATGATGAAAATCAGCAAGGTAAAAAACATCTTTACTTGAGTGCAACCAAATTATTGCTGAGCTATACATTAACCGATAAATAGTCCCACTAAAGTCAAGAGGAATAATTATTGTGCAAAGAGCTCCCAATAAGCATAAGTACCAGAGCTGGTCTTACCCAAATAAGTCCCAGCCCTTTAATGAATTTTGTGCAGTTGGTATCCTGCAACCACATACAGCCCCATTATCTTCAACCAGGATCCATCAGGGACTCATTGCAAGAGTAGATCTTAAAGGCAGGCTGCCAAGAATGAATGGTTAAACTTAAGGGATGATGTTAAAATGATTTAGATTGACAGTTAAATTAAGTGAAACTACCTGTGTAGACACACACCAGTTTAGTATGCCCAGTAATTTACAGTTTAAAGCCCCGGGAGCACCCACACACCACCTTACTGGGGCTTAATACTCAACATAACAGACTTTGTTTGCTAACAACCCTCGAGAGACACATTCTTCCTAACAATTTCTCCCTGCTTTGTGAATCAAGAAGTCAGCAGCATGACCTATGCCTAATCATGAGTTTCTTTTCTTTACCAGGATGCTGCACCCCTCTGTCCTGTCCTGTCTGCCCCTGCACTTTCTGATCACTTTGGACACTTTGGATCACTCCCTGGACAGCTGTGCAGGGAGTAGACTGTTCATTTCTGATGACATTTATTCTTTTCATGATCGCGTTTGATCGGTAAGAAATAAGTGAGTCTGTGAGTGCTGGTTTTTCAAATCTCATCAGAGGTATTTTTAACAGCAAATAGACTTTTAAAATCTCACATAAATAAATAAAAAAAATCTTTTCCTGGCCTCTCAACCTTGTACTGCATTCAATGAATTTCTTCCATCTCTTGACACAATATAATCTGAAAACTACTTGGAGAGACCAGTGCTGACTTCAAGCCCTGTGCCAGTGATTTTACTGAGCTGTGGAAAAAACCAATAGCAGATAATTTGTTGTAGATATAACACAGTGAAATCTTTCTCAAATATCCCTGTTCTCTGGTTTTCTCTTCTGGATTTGGCAACAAATTGTTGGCCCTTGATCTTGTGGTCCTTTATCTCTCACAAGTCTGTGCCAGCTGCACACAATATCCATAAACCCAGACTATGGTCTGGTAGGTAGCTCTGTAATATCTGTAACTTGTAGATAACCTAACTAGGATTGTTTTGTTGGTTTTGTTTATTTATGTTGGTTTTTTTTTTCCCCTGTAGAAAAGGTTGGGCACTTTTGCATTTTCTTCTTTAATTAAAAGGAAAAAATGTTGTGAACTAGACAAGGGGTTTTGATTGCTTTCTTTTCCTTAACTTCTACTTACCACCTCCCCCCCCAGAAACCCTACAGACATTTTATGATATATTTCATGTTGATTACAATAAATATATAAAAAAGATTTCAAAGTGTGAAGATAGGACACAAAAAATTCAGTGGCTTACACTGAACTCCCTTCCTTCAGTGGTGTATCTAAACCATTTAGTCTCATAGTAAGGGTTCAGACTAGCTAGAAGTGTCAGCAAAAAGAGGTTTTAAAATCACACAAAACCCCAAAAGATTTCATAAACCTTTAAACACAGAGAAATAGATGGATATGCTTTTCTTTGAATATGGATACACAGGGCCAGGTTGATGAGATTTTGAGCAATGTAGTATAATGAAAGGTGTCCCTGCTCATGGCAGGTGGGTTGAGACTGGATGATCTTTAAGGTCCTTTTCAACCCATACCATTCTATGATTTGAGGCCTAAAATTAGCTCTTAGAAGAAAACCCCTCAGATTCAATTTGTGAGTTTTAGGAGGAAGCATTCCTTTTATTATTACATCAGATGAATGAGAATCTAATTTCTTCAAAGGTGCGCATACAGAGTTACAAAAGCCTCTTACTTCTATTTAGCTACCTAATTAGCAATTCAAAGCATTACCTAATACTGGTCCACTCACTTCCAAAACTGTCCATCCCACAGTACCACTTTTGCCCCACATCTTACACTTTTTCCAAGTTTGAATTGAAGGTCTCAGTGTCCCTTTATCTTCATCTTTTCTTTCTCTTCCTCATCATCTCTGTCTCTCTTGGAACAATTTCAAGGCTTCTGACTTGATTATATCCAGCAATGTGCCTGTTATGTCTTCTTTTCTGAGTACATCTACAGACAAAATCGTCTATACCTTGCTGTAATCTTTGTCCATTGGAATTCTTGATAAGAAATATTAAACATTTCAGGAATCTAATACAAAATTACTTAGCTATAGTGCTACTAAAAGTTCTAAATGAGTTATACTAAAATCTATGTAATCTAGATTTCAAGACATCAGATTCTATAATATGATTCTTTCAACCATTTTAATCTCTTCTCTGGCTCTTTGATTTTCTCTGATCTGTATTTCCATGTGTGTATTATCTCACCTTTTGGCTGTGGGACAGCACAAAAATTCTCAGGTAAACTCTGTACTATATCTCCAAATCCTCCCAGGGGAAACTGGATCCTGAAACAAAGACTGCAACCTATGGCCAAAGGTAAGTTGAGGCTCTCCTAGAAGTAGACTACATAAATACAATTTGTTTCAGAATTACAATTGGCCCTGACATATATATAATGGAAGAACATGAATAAACTAAATGAAAACTTTGTTAATTAAATTCTGTTAAGATTCAATAATCGTCATCCATTTATTTCTCTTACTAATAGATTTATGATCTTCACATTTGCCATAAACAGTTTTTAAAATTTTGTTCTCTTTAGCTGCTCTTAAAAGTCCCAGCTCAAGAAACTATTTACAGGTCCTCTGAGCTATATTAGTAGGCTTAGTATCTACAGTCTGCTATAAAATTAAGCACATATTTAAGAACTTCCCTGAAACAGAGCCAAAAATTCCGAAGTTGGCAATGGTTTTCAAGTAAACAGTAATTTAACACTATGAAGTCCATGAAAGTTCATGAAAATATATATATATAACAGATAAAAGAAGAAACCATATATAATATGAAGAAGAAACCACACATAGAAAAACCCCCCCATATATACACATGTAAAATCTTCTATACTTCCTATAGGAGAAGGGTATGAGGGTAGGAAAATCTGTGCAATCACGAAAAAAAAAAAAGAAAAGAAAGAAGAGCTGATTTTAATTCACATGCTTTATGCAGTTTTGGTATTTATTGAATCAGCCCAGAAAAGCCCAGCAGATAACTTGCGATACAGAGTTTATAGTTAGGGATCAAAAATCATATGTTCTAAGCTTGTTTAATTTCAAACTTTTATTGACAGCAAAAGTCCACAACGTTTATAGTGCTGTATTCTCTCCGGGGGAAAAAAAAAGAGAATTGTCTCTCTAAACCCACTCACATCTCATCAGCCATAACCTGAATGAATGATAATAGATTCTTAAAGCTCTCTAGTTCTCTGTGACAGTTCTAATAATGCAGTGCCAGATGTTTAAAATGGCTGCAATACCAAAGGTTGTAATGCAGTGACCTCCATGGTCTCCTATTCAATGAAAGTTGTTGATAAATCTAAACATAATTACAGTGCAATCCATTTATAGTAGGTGTGATTGCAATATAGCAAATAAAAGCACTTACAAAACTAAATATGTTTAATTAAATGTATTGTTTTCTGATTATGATAGACACACTCTCTTGGTGTCTGTTATTAATGCCTCCTAAGAAGAGAACAGGGAAGAAGCTTTGAACGTGTTTCGGAGATGGAAGAACATCAAGGAATGTAACCTTTCGGCTTTCATTCCCACAAACTGTGTAAACCATTGATTTAATATTTTTAAAAAAAACAAAACCTCTGCAATAGCACATCAGGCATGTTACTGTCCAGAGTCCTTGACAGATAACTGGAAAAGCAGCATTCCCCTTATCACATTTCACCAGCAAACTAGCTGTAATAATATTATATTCTTGCTTTCAAAATTAATTTAGCAAGCATGCAGAATTAACACATAGCCTTTTTTACGACCCAAGGCCTGGCCCAAAGGAAAAAAACCCTTTTTATCCTTGATGTTAAAAACTCCTGAAAAAATGAATAAACTGAGCATACATTTTCCTGTGTAAGTGGATGTTAAGTAAGTATTTAAGCATGTATTATGTTGGCATCAGTGAAATGATGACATGAGAACTGCCTGTTGTTAGCTGTTTTGTCCATGAAAATAGTAAATGCTTCATCTGTTACTATCACACTGCTGTTATTATTAGGTTATTAAAAAATATTACATATCAGAGCTGAAGAGGCATTCTTTTGGTCCAATAATCACCATGCAGAAAAGCAAACATCAGCAGATAGTTAGAACAGCGTTTCAGCCACCCCCGCACTCTGACCAGAGAGAAGTTGAGGGACCCCTCAGAGGAGGCAATGCAGTGATGTAAAACAGAGGAAGATAGAACAATAGAAGCTGGGGCAGGTGTTCCCTAAATGGATGCTTCTTATCCTCCCTGTTCCCTTCATGCCTCAAGAAATTTCTATGAAACTACCAGTCACAGTGCTTTTCCAGAGCAATTCAGCAGATTATTAGCCATTCCCACCAAGGCTGCCCTCTTCCCTGTAGAACACAAGGGGTTAATTTAATCTAATGAAGTTTCTTTTACGTTCTAGGGTCAAAGTTTCCATGAAATGGAAACTCCACTTCTGAAATGTTGTGCTTTCATTTTTCAAAGGCTCTTGTTGCCTTTCACTGTGGGATTTTCATTTCAGTCCCAAACAAGGACAGTGTTCAGATCCTTCTCTTCCTCCCTAATTTAGTTATATACCTAGCATCATACTCTGAGGGGCTCAGGGGAACCCCCTTCCACCTCCACTGTCTGACTCATCTCACAAGCAATCACAGCTGACCTGGTAACCTCTATCTTTTACGCTGTGACAGGCTCTCACTGAGCTGCCTTCCCCAACTCACCATCTTCTCTCACTTAGGCCAAGCTAGCCTGAGTGAGCTCTCAGAGCTGTCTTCACACACACGATGGTATAGCTGAGACGATCATTTTGCCTCTTTCTGCTGTTCAGAGGCATCTGAAGTATGTATTGCATTGTATGTATATGTATTGTATTGCATGCAGAAACAGTGACTCATCCTTTCTTACTATGAAGTAATTTGATATCAGGACACTTCTTGTGGCACCAGCTTCTGCTATTTTCACCAAGAAACCTAGCTTTTATTGAGCTTCCTTACCACAGAAGGAAATTAAACCCTCATTCTGTAAAAACTTTCCAAACAGCAAAACATACTTCATGCTCTTCCACCATTCCCTGTAGGATCAGGGTCTCATTGATTTGGTTTCCTGTTTCCAGATATGGCCATAATAATTTTGTCAGGGATAGCTGCCTACTTGGGTTCAGGGACAAGTTCACAAGTTCATCAAAAAAACAATCTCTCATGGAGAGACACAAATTTTCAGATGCTTGTGCAGGTAAGATACTGTGAACATAAATTGTGGATCACTGTAAAGGCAAATAATTTTACTTTGTAAAGTTAGAAACGGTCATGCTGTCATAAATATGGGACTAAAGAATAAGAAACTGAATGTTGATTTTACACCACTGAACTATTTTGGAAAGCCAAAGTTTGAGGAAAAAATGTGTTGTTTGGTTTTGATTTTTTTTTTCAAATACATCAATACTCTTCTGTTTAATTTATATACCCACAGCTGACGGCTAGCTCCAAACCCTCTTAGTGCAGTGATATGGAAACATTTTTACTAAAAACTTCTTGGGAATACCTCAGAGAGCTCATATTCATATCTATTTAAGTAGGCAGACAAATAGAATCTACCTAACCTAGTTGGGGCAGAGATAAAAAAAAAAAAAATCAATAAAACAAGCTTTCTTCTTATAAGTTTGTATCCTGTTTCTTGTTGGTTATTGCTTGTGCTGTGGCTCATTTGGAGGAAACCTTTGTTCAGAGTTTAATTTGTTCTGTTCATTCCATGGTAACATACCTTGGACATAAGGTTCTCTCTCTAAATATATATTTAATAACTAGGAAGTTATTATTAAATGGAAATGAAACATTATGGAAGACATATGTTGTTGATGCAGTACATCCACCTGGCAAACACAGGTTCATGAAGTATTTTGCCATAATGGGAAAAATTTCAACTCCTCTATTTAGTTAAATCACATCAGAGGAAATTCAACTCAAAGTCATAAAATATTTGTTGGGGGCTTTTTTCAGTACTGCCACTAAATATGTTTTCTTTTTTCTTGTAAGATTCTGCCTAGTGCACTGTATTTGCCTATTGACATTAATATAGTGAATGAAGGCCCACACAAGGAAATGGTATTCATCATTCCTGGAGGCCACATTTTGCATAAGGATACGTGAGAGAAAGAAGTGTTTTAGCCTTGGTTTTGGGAAAAAAAATGGTTCTCTGTGTTATAAAGTTTCTGGAATAATTCCACCAGATATACGTTACCTAACCCTGTACCAAAAGGCAGGGATTCATTTCCCTGAAGTTGAAGTTTCCATTGTCTCTGAAGGAGAGTATCAGCTTCTGTGCTACCATCCGGCTTCTCTAGCTTTCCCCTGACATTGTTTTTCTGGATCCTGTGCAAATCATACTGCTACAGTATCTTCTCTAGAGGCATTTCCTTTATGAGTCTCCCTGAATGAAGGTAGAAATCAGTATTATATATGACCGTATCAACTCTGTATGAAGTATCCCACGTTTGAGTCATACTGCCACAGTTTTGAGTATGCAACAACTAGCTCATCAGCTTCTACTATAGCAAAAGAGAGGAATACACTCCACTTGAATCTGCAGATCAAGTTCTAGGACAGACAGAGTAGAAAAAGGAGTATTCATTGGACTCTGCTTTCCCAGGCTGGATCCATGACTCAGAGGGGAAAAAAAAGGAGGAAAGAAAAAAACCCAAACAAATCAGGGTTCTCAAAGAATGTGATACAATCTTTGATTACCACAGTCACAGGTGTTGCAATGTGGAATGCAATATGATGCTGTATAGAGACATTGCTTCAAGGAAATGCCAGTTACACTCAGGAACGTAGTGTCTAAGTGAGGACAGAAAATGTGCCTGGTTTGTTATTTTGAATTAGACCTCAGGGAACAGGCTGGTATTCCAAGATGGGTGATATTCTTGCTGTTGTAGATAACAATTCCCAAGAAAACAAAGACTTTGTGGATGAAACACAGCAGGTCATTCCCTAAATGCTCCCAGTTCCGTCTCTTGCAGTAGAGTGCATCAGCTTAATGCATTGTTATTGCTTGGAAAAAGAAAATTAAGTAAAATTAAAAAAAAAAATACTGTAAAAAAAAAAAAAAAGGAAACAAAATCTCTCCCTCTCCCTCAGCATTGTTGAGGGAGAAAACTTGGCTGAATTACTTTACATTGTGGTGCTACCAATTTAATTAATGAATTTGAACAATCCTTTTTCATAGATGTGTTACACATTTTAATTACAGAGGCACCTATTTGTAGGGTTTTTTTTCCTCTTCAAAAAAGAGATTGCTATTACCTCCATTTAAAGGTTTAAAATAAAATTAAAAGAAAAGCCATAAAACAGATATAATAATAATCCCTTGTGTTCCTATTAGAGGAAAGTGTCATGAGTAATGGTGTCTACTTTATCCTTTAATGTGTTGCCATGATACAACCGTCCTTATCTCCACCTTTTTTAACTTTCAATGCATAAGCAATTCTCTGGAATGAGTTACAATTTAATTCTTGCGATGGTATTTCCTACACTGGGAGAAATGACCCACTCTGCCTGATTTCTATATGATTTTTTTCTATCACTTTGATAGGCAAAATCATACAGGCAATTTGGAGAGAAAATCATAAAATAAAATAAACAGTACTGCAAATCCTACAGTCTTCCTCCCTAATTTAGAAAATAGGGTATATTTCAAACTGTAATGTGCTTCTGTGCCTATTGTTAAGAAAGCTGTTTGTACCTCATCATAGTTTCTAGCACAGTGTACTTACAAGGACCAAAAGAAATTCTGAAACATCAGTTTTCTAATAGTTCTGCATTCTGAATTCATATGGGCTGTTGCTTAGAAGTTTTCTGAAATTATCTGATTTTTTTAGTAACTTACTTGTTTTATGCTGGTCTGAATTCTGCATCAGAAACAGATTTCATGGCACTGTTAACACTGCTAATTCTTCTAAAGATTTGGCTGTTTAAAGTTACTTGTTCTTGCTATCTGTATAATGAATTGTCCTCTTCAAGGTGATAAATTATTTATTAGTCTAATGAGCAAATCAATCAGTAGAAGCTGGATAACTAGAACACACAGCTTTTGGCAAAGTAAGGTCTGAATGTTTACATTTATCACAGAAAAGCCTTGACTTTGATGCAGACCTTTCAGAGGTGCTTATTAATCATGATCTCATTACAGTTTTGGTAGACTAATAGCTTCTTATTTGTCAGAATTGTTTCTGATGATGTAGTGCTGTTGTCATAAAAGTACAGATCTATTTACACTATTTAACCTTCTGCAAAATTGTTCAAAGGTAGCTATTTCTAACACTGTGCTTTATATTAAAACAAATCAAGATTAATAACTTAAGTCAGAGTGATTTCAGAGCTGGTGTCTGTGTAATGTGGCTCTCAGGTACCAAATTTGAAAGCACCTCAAGGGTTAGTTGCAGCACATAGTAGTGATTCACTGCAGAATTGAAAGTATCACTCTGGAAAAAGGTCCAGTACTTTTAGAATATGGCAGGGAGCCTCTAACTGCAGAAATATACATATTGGGTACAATAAGCATATTTTAGTGTTTATTAGTGAGAGATTTGCGATTTAGACTAGAATCTGCTCTGAAACTAATCTAAATACACATCTTCTGAAGGCTGAAATGGCATATACTGTAACTCATCAAAATAGTGAGTATGAATTATGTTCAACTCTACAACTTATTCACATCAGATTTGGGAGGAACTTGTTAAAAGGGCATATAACAGAAGGAGTGAATTCATATATGTGCAAGAATTAAGTCACACAATTGCCATTAAATTGAGTATTGTATGATGAAAAACCTTTAGCTGTTTTGGAACTTTGCAACCAATGAGTTTCATATCTCTTTTTGTTTGTTTATTTTTTTTTGTTGAAAAAAAACTACAGGAAAATGCCATTTTGTATTGCTATAGGTGATAGGGAAAGTGAAATATGTTGAGGTGGAATCTTCTAATGGCTAAGTTTTAATCTGCCTTTTATAAGATATTCAGCCTAAAGCAGTTGTACCATGAAATTTAATTATCAGACTGGTTAACTATGAGACCTTATATTAGACATGTGAAACTAGTCATGTTAATGGACACAAATTTTTTGGCCTCTGTGTTTAGCAGTAAAATTGCTTGGTTTAGCAAAGTTACCTTAGCAAATAAACTGAGACACACATAGCTGTACATACAATAATTGCAAACATACCAAGTGATTAGAAATTGTAGCTCTCAGCATCTATTCATCTTGGTGGCACATGTTATTGATGATGAAATGCTGTTGATATATACCTAGATCTGACCTGTATTTAGATGAATATACGAACAATCTGTTTCCTTCATGACATCTTACTGCTGGACTTGAAATCAAATTTAAGTTTTAAGTTGGAATCAGGACATTTAATGAGAGTTCATGGGCAAAGCTCTATCAAAATGAGAAATGTGGGGATAAAGCATTGATCAATGAACTTTTCCCTCTTGAAAAACTAAGTGCTTTAATCCTGAGGCAGAATATGCACTCTGTGTTGGTCTCATGCATATAAACAGCTGTTTTTGAGTCCCAGTTTAATCTGAGTGAAACTGTCTCCAGATAACTCTGAATGTGAAAGCTTCCCTCTGCTCCCTTCCCCATTTTAGTGTGATCAGTGGGGAATTGACTTAAGTGGAAGAAAGGTCTGACCTACAAATTCAATTAAGCAAATTCCTGGTTACATGGAATCAGATGTAAGATACCATTTCTGTGTTACTTTACTTTAACCCAGTGGTCTAAGTGAACATGTAAACACATTTCTGTGACTTTGAAGAACTAAAGTAAAAATCTTTATGTCCATTGGTAATTTAGGGATAAGGTATAAGCAAGCTTTTATTTCTCCTGATACTTCTGGCTAAATGCATATCCTTGTTTAACAAATACTTCCTTTTTGGTGCAACTTTCCTCAAAATTACAAAGTATACAACACTTATCATCACTGCCATAAGTACTGATAAAATGAATAATGAGTTGTGGTCTTCCTTGATCAATGTGTAAAGGCCTTTTAAAACTAAAGAAAGAACTCGTTTATAGCAATTTGAATGAACACATAAGATAGTCTTGGGTTGAAAGAGCTCACATTCATGTGGACCAATAACAGAAGAGATGCAGTAGAGGAAAGTGTTTGTGTGGTGTTGGGGTTTTGTGGGTTTTTTTGTTTGTTTCTTTTAACAGGAGATCTGTGTTAACTTGCCTGACTCACATAGAGAATCTGTAGCAGATATGACAAAGTAAACGCCTTTACTTGAATCTCTGTCTTTTTATTTTTAAATGACATGTTTTTGTGTTACGTGGTTTTTCAGCTACTTGTAGTTTCCACTCTAGCTGAAATTGGATGGAGCAGCAAAGTCTTTTGCGAATCCAACATCCCCAAAAATCAGGCTGACAGTGTAGAACTGCAGACTGCAGCATTAGCATTTTATTTTCCAATACTCATGAACCACAGTCTCACATATTCATTTTAGATAGTGGCAGTCTCATTGTAATCCTCATACAAGGCACCATATGATTTTAGCCTTTTATTATCTCATGCTGCAGTCACTTTATCCAATCAACATACCTCTCCTGATGAGCCTTGTTAGGCCCTTCCAACTCAGGATATTCTATGATTCTATGGGTACAAAAAGGATTAAATAAGAGCATACAGGATGGGAGGGAAAAGGATCAGCCGTATTCTCATGCCACCCAAATTGTGGGCTTCACACTTCTTGCTTCCAAGTAATATAGATGTAATAAATTCTAGTTCTCTTATTGAGAAAAATATTTCCTGATATTTTTTCTGCTTTATTTTTTCCTACCTACTGTTTCAATAAACCCCTCTTATATACATACTGCTCAGGCTTGCAATCTGCTTAGACAGGAGAACTGAATAAAATATACTTTAAAGGATTTACTTTCCACCTCTCACCATCCACCGTCTTTGCAGTATCAGTGTAGGGTTTTTTCCCTGAGTAATGAGTAGTGTCTGTTCCCCTGGTAGTGCTAATTTTCTTAGTAGTTCTCTCATGAAAAACTCAATGCCTACCTAAACACATGCCTCTGTTCTTTTCCTGAAGTTTTTCAGAATAACAAATATTACCCAGTCTGAAGTAGAAGAATAGCTACTGAAGTCTAACTTGGAATATTGAAGTATTCTGAGTTATTAGTTAACTTGAATTTTTTTAAAGAACATATTACATTTCTCTGTTTAGTAACTGAGTCTATTTTGGAGAAAGGCAAGTATATAGTATTCATTTCACAAATGGAGAACCTGAGACATTGACATCCCTTTTTCAAGGTACAACAGAAAACTCAGATTCTTCATTCCTGCCCTAGTGCCTTGATCACAGAACTACACTGACAAATCAGTTATTTCCAGTTTTGGATATACAGCATCTTGAAGACTTAATACAGACAAAATTATTAGTGTTCTCACTGGAAGCCTCATCTATGTAGTGACTTAGCTAAAATTAAATATATTAGCAACAATTCATCCAATGCAACCACTGCTTCAAAGAAACATGACCTTCCTTTAATCATATAACAAAAATATTTTGGAGTGAAATTACAAGGACAGACATGCTACTAGCTGACAGGGAAAGGTATGTTATTGTGTTACTGCTTTCCAAAGCTGGAAGGGGAAAGAAAAAGAGAATGCAGAAGAAAATTGGTCTTTTATGTGATTCTACTGTATTAGTTGGCTATAATATTGCTTAGAAATGCTGAGACCGTACAGGTAGGTTCATGACACCAATGAAAATGTGTATGAGGTGCTTGTAATTAAACCAGACATCTGTACTGTACTCAATATATGCACTACCATAATTCTGTTTAAGTACTGTCCTACTGAAAATACTCAGCAATTAAGAAATTACTAACTTCAGACTGAAAAAAAATAAGAGAACCACATTTTTTGTAAGGTTATTATTAAAGTGGTAAACTGGAAGAAAACAAATTACACAAGTGCATAAATATTTGCAGCCTCAAGTTTTAATACATAATGATTAGATGTAATACTCTATGTTGCAATGGAATATCACAGACACATCCATGAACATATCATTATACTCAATATTTTGTTAAAATTTGCATACAGCTAAGAAAATCACAATGAAGGTCTTTGTGTTTCAAATTAACCCAACATAAAAAAAATGCATCAAAGAAATATAAGATTCTGTCTCACTTAGGTGAGATACCAGTTACTCAAAAGCATATGTCTGTCTATATACTTTAGATAGATATACAAACATATATAGAGATTTTCCAGTCCAATCCCCAATGTTCAGATGAGATCCAGTCAGAGAAGTTGCTCAAGGCCATGCTCAGTGAAGTTTTATTATCTTCAAATATAGCAATACCACTGCACCTATTGCAGTGTCTAACCACCATCACAGAGAAAAATATTTTTCTTGCTCTTATTCAAAAGCTAACATGTTCCAGCCCATGCCTGTTGTCTCTCATCCTTCTGTTGTGGACCTCTGAGAAGATTCTGTCTTGTTCTTTTGTCTACACCCTCCCTCTGCATAGTAGGAGACAACAATAAGATCCTCCTCAGTTTTTTCTCCTTTAGATTCTCATCATTTGCCATGTGCCTCAGCCTGTGTCCTGACTATCTTTATGATCATCCTCTAGTATGTCCATATCTCTTTTCTACTGGGGAGCCAAGAAATGGACACAGCACTCCAGAAGTGTCTCACCAGGACTGAGCAGAGGGGAACACTGACCTGCTGGAAGTGTTCTTCCTGATGCAGATCAGAATGCTGTTGACCTGCTTTGTTGCAATGGTGTATTGATGGCTCATAGACAACATAGGTTTATGGAAGCCCAGGGCGTTTTCTACAAAGCTTCTTTTCCAGCTACTTGGTCCATAGTTTCTGCTGGTCCATAGAGCTGTTTCTCCATAAGTGGAGATCTTGGCAACTCCATTTGAAATTCATGAAGTTATTATTAGCCCATTTTTCCACCTTGCTCACATCCTCATTTCAGCTCTGCCCTCTGATGATTATTCACTTTGGTATTGTCTGGAAATGTGTGGAGTGTAATGTATCCCATCATGCAGTCATTAACTAAAAAAAAACAAAACAAAAGAAAACAACATTAAAAAGAAGTGCCCTCAATATTTTTTGAAGAAAGTATCACTAAATAGCCAGATGCTAGTAGAATTTTTTATGGTTGATCATCACAATTTGAGCACAGAGATACAGTGAATTTTCAAACCATCCTATATCTCACAAACTTGACTCTAAGTACACAGTGAAAGGTATTGTTGAAACCATTTCTTAAGCAAGCCGTTGAAGTACTCAGGCAGAGTATTCAGGCCAGCTCCAGTCCCAAATCCAAAAATCAGTGCGAGAGAATTGTAAGAAACTGCTGGGCACTGCAAACCCAAAAAAATGGAAAAGGGGTTTATGTACTGCAACTTGAGGCTAAACAAATAAGAATGAATGTAAGAAACTGCAACGCATGGTGACAAGGAATATCAGGTTTAGATTAAGTATTAGGAAGAAATTTCTTACTGTGAGGGTGACAAGGTACTGAAACAGGTTGTGGATACTTCATCCCTGGAAGTGTTTAAGGCCAAGTTGAATGGGGGGCTTTGAGTAACCTGATCTAGTAGAAAGTGTTCCTACCCGTGGCAACGGGGTTGGAACTAGATGATCTTTAGTAGCTCTTCCAACTCAAAACATTCTATGATATTTCTCAGTAGAAGACATCAAAAGATAGGAAAGCACAGATTTAGTGGAGTCAAGACCAAAATTACCATATAAGGGTGAAAAATCTGCAAAACCAATTGAGCAAGTATGGTGGTTTGACCCTGGAAAAAAACACTTGGTGTCCAGCAAAACTCTTTCAAGGCCTTTTTTTTCCTCCCCCCACTCCCTTTCGCCTTCCAGAGGGAAGGGAAAAAAACCAGCTAGGAATTTATGGCTGGAGATAACAACCAAAAGAGGAGCTTTGATTAATACCATGGGCAAAGCAGAACTTAGAATAATGCTTAAATTTATTAC
>JAWWEE010000074.1:69187883-69217871 GCA_035221455.1 Xenops minutus
ATGTGTTGGGGGTTTTTTTTGTTTGTTCAGGATTTCTTTGTGTTTTTTTTTGTTTGGGGTTTTGTGTGTTTTGTTTGATTTAGTTTGGTTTGGGTTTTTTTTTGATTCAGAGGTAATGGGAGGACAGCATTATTGAATTGTTGTTTTTCTTAGTGCTTCCGTTAGACACAATGTCTCATGCTCCTACAGAGATTTTGATAATAATAGGACAGAGTTTCTCTGTTAAAAAAAGGGCATTATCAGGCAAGGGTAGCAATTTAGCAGAGTAACCTTTAGACACTGGCTATTGTATCAGAGTTCTTGCAGATGAGAGTATTTAGTCATTAAATTTTAAGATATTCCTTTCTCTCTAATCAACCAGCTTGATTCTTGCACATGTGTAAAATGTCTCTTTGCTTTTTGGAGTCCATGACTAGACAGTATATAAAGTCAGAATAACATATAGATATATATATATTTGTCTATTCCATGTCTGTTAAGAATTTATACCTTATCTCCCTCCTTGTTCACAAATCCACTGCAAAAATGTAAGTGCTATTCAAATACAACATGTGCACCACAAGTTTCTCTTTTTGCCTTATAATACTTCCTGGTGTAATCTGCTTAAAATGCAGCCATGTAGTGGTTTGGAAACTGCTTTAAAGAGGTGTTCAAATCTGTTAAAAAACTGCTTTGTTTGGATAATAATTAAAAGAAAAATATAGGAAAAGAAAAGTATGGATGATTTGGTCTTGAAAATATCCAGAACAGCACTTCTCTGTTGGTTTCTTGGGTAACTTGTATTTTCTGATAACAAACTCCTTGGACTCAGCATATTCATTTCTGTAAGTATCATGAATTCTGGTCTCAGAGGTCATCCAAGAGAGACTGGATGCTTCCTAACCTTTAGATCACATTCTATTAAATACCCTGAAAATCTCTCAGGAAAAAGTTCTTCCCTCCAGCACCCTGGCAGTCCTGCCATGGTTTAGCCTAGAAACAGCTGAGTCAGATGGAGCTACTGTCTGCCCTTCATATACCTCATCAGTGTTCTGGTATCAGCCTCCTTTGTGCCTCCCAGACTAACTAAAGTATTGTATAGGAACCTATGAACCTCATAAATGGTCCATTCAGGAAAAGGCTGAAATATGTTCTTCCAAACAGCTATGGGCAAGTCACTAACTGCAGGGAGGAACTGGGACAAATTCATGTGTAATTCACTTCAGTAAGAAACATAGGAAATAAAATTAGGTGAATCCAAGTGAAAAAAAAAAAAAAAAAAGACTATATCTCCTTCTGCATGTCAGACAATAAAACAGGGTAAGAGAAAAAAGGGCCATAAAAATATACTTGGTTATGTCTTTTTTATATAGGCACTGCTTATTTATGCTCTTAGAGTTCAAGTAATTTTGCTAATGGAAGAAACTAACTGAGGGAATTGGTTCATCGTGGAGGCTACAGAAGCTAATACATGTATAGTCTGTTGCTCAGAAAATATTTTCCATTTTTTAATGACAGGATTCTGGATACCTCAAAGCAAATGCAGACAATATAAAAAGCTATTGAAAAGATTCGTTTAATAGAAATATTTCAGGATATGTGTAAGCCATCTCGGGAAAACTGAAACCTAGGGAAAATAAAAATCTCCTGATATGACTGACACATTGCAGAGAGTTCTTCTGCCAAAAAGATTTTACAGACTAAAGAAAATTGTGTTGCTTGCAAAAGTAGCCTTATAATCAGAATTATTCTTTTTTATATATATAAAATTATATCTTCCTATGGTATCAATAACAATCACTGGCTGCTTAACTTGTATCAGCCATCTCTATTTTTAACACAGCATACAAAGCAGACATGCGCTTACTGCTAGGTTCTCCCTCCCTTTATTCTTCAGACAGTGTAAAAGGTCACATGTCTAAGGACATGTGTCCATAGATTACCCAAACTATATTAAAACCCTAAAGTTCAGATTTTGCCTTTAAGACAATGAGAAACAAACTGAAAAATCCAAGTCCATTAGAAGAAATACAGGACTTCAATTAAATATACATTTTTTCCTCCTATTTCCACCTATAAGCTATTTCACACTCAGATTAGGTCTTTGCCAATTGGGAAAACCAGGAAGAAGGTTTTCTTTCTTTTTAGTATATGTTGAAACTTTCAAACTTTTTTTGTGTCTATGATTTTTCTGAGGTTTTACTATGTCAAAGGTGAAGAAGTACTGATGACCTGGAAACTGATTACTCATTAGACTTCCAATGTGAAATCTCCACCTCACTGCCTGTACTTAAGCCACTAAAATCATTCCTTAGGATTGCTCTTGACTGGTGAATCCCACACAGATACTGGAATATTTTCCTTTTTATTTTCTATGACAAAACCTCTTTTTTCAATTGTGGCTTTTTCAACTTGCCCATTTCTTATCTGTCTGTGTAGTTCCTTATACATGAAAAGCGGTGTTTTGCCCTTAGTTCTTAAATGACAGAAAATAGGTAGCTAATTTTTATTGCCACAACTGTAGCCCAGAGAAATGATCACTAAAGTTGCAAGACAAGCCTTTGCCAAACGCAGAAACACAAATGACAGCTCTTCAGCTTCAGTTCAGCATCTCAACCACAAGGCAATTATTCTTGCCTCTAACAGAATCTGTTAAAGAGCTGTAATTAATTGCTGCAGTATATCAAAAGCAGTTTATCAAAAGCAATAAATAAATAAATAAAATGCACATTTCCTGAATGATTGAAATCCCACCTTTCAGTCTCAGTGGGTAAATATGATATATATCATCTTACTTTGAGTAGTTTTATCAGGCATGATTGATTTGATAATAGGTGGGTTTCATTTTAATATCAGTGACAATGGAGGGAGAGTGGAATAAAAGAGTGGTACAGTATATCAGGTATTTAACAAAGACAGCCTGAAAATCAATAATAATCCTTCACTGATGTCTCAAATTTTCAGACAACTTTAGCAGATGAATGGTCCATAATGACACTCAGTAGTATTAGTCTGCTCATAAACTCACTCTTCCAGTAAATGGGAATTGTTGTTGATTAAAAATCCATTCTAGAGATGCCCACCAACACATTAAGCAATCTCATCTTCCTAGCGGAGTGGAAGTATCCATCTTTTTTTTTTTTTCCCCCCCACATTTTATTCAGCATGGTTGGTCTCTCAGCACACCTTCCTTTCTCTTTATAATCTCCCTGAGTTACCCAGTGTGAAGTTCTGCATGCCATGTCCCACTGGTCCCATGTGGCCATCAGTGTACACTGGATGGCTGCTCTGGTACAGTCTTCTTCATATCTCATGAAGAGAGACTGCAAGAGCTAAGCCTATTTAGTCCGGAGAAGAGAAGACTGAGAGGGTAACTAATTAATGCAGATAAATATCTCACAGGTGGGTGTCAAGAAGATGGTGCCAGACTTTTTTCAGTGATGCCCAATGACAGGACAAGGAGCAAAGGCCACAAACTAAGGCTCAAAATGAGGAAGAACTTTTTTATGCTGAGAGTGGGAGAGCACTGGAACAGGCTGCCCATGGAGTCTCCCTCTCTAGAGACATTCTAGACCTAGCTGGTTGGGTTCCTGTGTAATCTGCCCTAAGTGACCCTGTCTTGGCAGGTGGGTTGGACTGGAAGATCTCCAGAGGTCCCATCCAACCCTAACTATTCTGTAAAATTCTGAGATGTGGTGAAGACTGGAAAAGAAAAAATTGAGAGGGGGAAATTTAAAAAAAAAAAAAAAAAAAACAACAAACAACAAACAAACACGTTCAAAGTGAAATGTGTGCTTTAGTTGACTACCACAGTAGATTCTTAACTAACAAATACAATGGCATAGGTAAAAGGGGAGTTAAACAGCACAGATTGTTAGAAATATTCATTTTATCATGGGAAGTTTCAAAACAACATGAACTTATTTAAAAAACATTTGTCTTCTAAGTTGTACTAAAAAAAAAAATGAAAACAGAAAATCAAATTATTTTCTTTTAAATGGAATGCATGTACCTTTTTACTATGAGAAACTTCTGTTTTAAATTTTAATTGAAAATATCAACCAGACAATCTGTTTTCTTTTTTCAATAATAATTCAAAGTGCTTGCCTTTTTTGAGCATAGTTGGGTTTGTTGTGAGGTTTTTTGTAGTTTACAAATTGAAATGTGAAACAAGATATACTTCAGAGAAGAAATTGCCAAATTTTGATCAGCCTTACCAATTTTGAACAAGTTCCTCACCTCGCTTCATATTATCCTGGAATTGTCTGAGCCATGAACACTTTACAGGAAGAAATATACTCTTGAAGAGATCATTAAGTCCTTTGTCTCTCATGGGCTTATAAACCATGTGTATTTTCATTAGTTGCATATGGACCTTTTGATTTCAGTTAGATTGCTTGCATAAATGAAGTTATACAGAGCTGTGAGTTTTTGAAGATCAGAACCACTGGGGAAAAGACACAGCATATAAAATGCAGCAGGAAACATAAAATGAGGTGAAGGTGAGGGTGGCATGAAATGACAATAGATGGCTATGTGCTCCAGTTATGGACAAGTAGGCTGCAAGTTTCAGTTTTTCTTCAATAAACAAACACAGATGATTTTGTTCCTGACAGTCTGACTGTTATCATTCAGGGACTCACTGAATACAGCAGGTATCCTCCAGAGGAGGTTCTTGAGAGCTCCTGCATAAGTGAAGCATAAAACTGCAAAAATAGATAAAGAGACAGAAGAAAAAAATATTATGATAATATTGTGAGCTACAGTGAAATCAGGGATTGGTCAATGTAATTTGGATTGTTTCATATTTAATTATGTGCTGTTTGAAAAATTCTGCCTGAAATAAAATAATATTGGGTATTCAACATCTCCAATAGCCTGAGTGCTTTTAGAATGTCTCAATCTGTCTAAAGTCAGAAAAAAGTAATACTTTCTTTTTTTTTTTCTGACAATGCTAGTTATTGATCACCCTTCATTTTGAATTTTTCTGTTGTTCACTTTTGCTTGTCCACTTCTAATGTCCGTTTCCCAGTTTCTCTTGTGATTTATCAATAGCAGTTACCAGCCAGGAGGTTATGATAGTTCAAGAGGAATTAATGTGGCAAAGAAAGCATATGGGCTCAATGAAGAGAAGGACAGGACTGAATTATTACCTGGGAGATGGTGGTCTCACATGCATGCAGTGAATTCAGAATCAAGTTGCTCTGACAGCAAAAGGCCAAATTAGTGCTATTTTTGCTATCAACTCAAAACCTTTCACAAACAATATATTCATTATTACTGCCTCAGAGTGAAAACAAAAAAGAGGCTTCAGTTGTGCATTGAACTGACCTCCCCATGTATAGAATAGGGTAGTAAAAAGACACTTACAAAGGTAGTGTATTAAAAATGAAGTGTGCTGAAAGAAGTGTTGAAACAAGTCAGCATTTGGCAAACCACCACCTTATAATTTTTAAGCTATACTGGGAGGCAGGAGCACAATCTAGACTGGTCATTACAAGAGTTTTTAAACAAACACAGTATGTTGACATGGGTCCAGCGTCAGTAAATCAGCATTCTAACTGGAAGCAAAATCATGTGTGGCTTAACTCAGTTTAACAATGGTTACTAGTGATTTCCAAGTTTGAAGTGTGATAAAAAATAAGGGGTATATTTCTGGTAAGAGCCAGAGAACACACATGAAATGAAGACAAGAGACCACGGAACAAATGATCAACAGTTTGTGAAAATTGCATATGGCTCTTAATATGGCTCTTAATGGCTTTTTAAACAGAGGAGTTGCTCACATGGGGTCAAGTTGTATTTTCACCTCATTGTTTGCTGGGATAATCTTTGCATGCTGGAGAATCTGTGTGCCTGTCTTTTCAGTGTTTCAGAGAGCAACAAATCTTTTTGTCAACACATTGGCATCATCTTGTGTCTGTGCCTCTGAGGGAACCAGCTCAGTAGAACTCAGGGAAATCAGGAGGTGGTGATTACCTAGATCTCAGGAAAGGTAAGTTAGATTTCTACCATTTATGCAATGGCTCCAAACTAATTATTTGGCAAAGGCAGCACTTACCGTGACTGTTTAGGATGTGTGTGTGTGGTGACTGGTTGACAAAACGGAAGGAGCAAAATTTTGCCTATGTTTAGTCCCTTCCCTCAGGAGATGATAAGGTCTTCCTCTCTGTCCAGATGCCAATTTTCATGACACCTGTAGGAACATAAATGTCTTCAGACTCAATTCTGTTGATCAGTTTCAATTATATTTGACAGAAGACTATAAAAGTTGTTAGAAGAGGGCAACTAGACAGCAGGACAGAGATTGCAATTGAAAAATGTGGAATCCTAAGGAATAACACAATGCCTGTTGTAAGTACATGTGAATCTTCAGGTAAAACAAGAATTAAAGCAGAAGCATAAATTGATAGACTGATGACAAATACTATGGTGGGTATTTTTGTTTGGAAAATGAGGAATTGATGAGGTAATACAAGAAATTCTATAGGAACCAACCCGCTTCTTGTTTTGCTCCTAAGAAACAGATAATATTTCATTATGTAATTTCCAAACCATCACAAACACAGCAAATTATTTTTAGTTAAAAAATCTCCTGGCATTGGCAGACTCGAATAAGAAGAATAACTGTTAAGCTTAATCATGATTCCTCATTTCTGAGACCTGAGTACTTGGAATAAGAAAGAATTCAAACTCTTATTGTACTTTCTCAAAGAGACAGAGTGGACTGTGGGCAGGAAGGGTTTCCAATGGACAGATCAAAACAGTCTTAAGCATTGAATCTGAGAATTCACTCCAAGTTTTCATGTAATAGTGATTAAGGAAAGTTGGGAAATTTCAATTTTACCATTTCATTGATATTTGAAGTACATCGGTATACTGCCGTATTAATAGAGTTGAAAGTGATAATAGAACTATTTCTTCTAATAATAATAAACAAACAAACAAACAAACAAACAAAATAAAGAAGAGGGAATGAAGGGAATGACAACTTCATAGCCTGGACCAAGAAGCACTGGGAATCTTACAGAGAAACTGTTGATTCACACCATGTGATTCAGTCAGCTCAGCTGAGGTGTGTGGCTGTAAGAGATTGATATGACTTCAGAAAGTATGGAAAAGCCTTTTATAGAGGCATTTATTGTAAAACAAAAGAAAAGGAAGGCAGATGAAAGTGGACTGCCCATGATGGCAGCACAAATCACAAGGCACACCACAATGAGATATAAAAGAATTCTAATTTGCAAAGCCCTTGCAAATGGTGAACCACAGTAAAATGGATATTATTGGATTAAGACAAAAAGATTTGTCGTAAAACTTTTTTTAAAAAAAGGTGCACCTGTATAGCAGCTTTTCCACTGTCCTCATTTGGATAATTATTACTTACAGTGGCAATACATTTAATGTTATTGAAAAATGTAGGTTACAGATTTCTAATACTGTACATCTCAAAAACAGCAGGACATCATCCTTTTCCTCAGTATGGGCTGAAAAATAAGTCCAAGACAGTGAAAAACTTTTATCTCACTGTTTTCACAGTGATTAATTCATAATAGCTGCATTTCTTAAACCATAGCTTTCCCAGCTGACATGCTGTGGTTTCTGTTTACTAGATTCAAAAATGTTGTGTCTTGTAATCCTCCAGTCTTCATGTATAATGCTCTGCTCAACTCAAATATTTCCTGATTGTACTGGATGCTATCACATTCTACTGACTGCATGTGTATGCAAGTATCTCTGGGGATGTTCTTTTGCAATTAACATCTTATTTGATCAATTGTGAGTGGAGGTCAGGATGTGTGAAGTTTTGTCCTTTTAGTCTGGATGGTTTTTTTTTTTCCTAATACAACTATTTTAATTACTTCTAGACATTAGTATGTACTAACAATTTTACCAAGTTCATATACATTTTAGGGTGCTTTATTGGCTTTACTTAGGGTTGTAATTATTTCAACATGTATTTTATTTTCATTTTGGAAGTTGTATAAAAGTTTTCACCTTTCTTAGTGTGGTGGTTTGAGCCTGGATAAACACCTGGTGTCCAGCAAAATTCCTTCAAGGTCTTTCTTCCCCCCACTTTTTGCCTTCCAGAGGGAAGGGCAAAAAAACCCAACCAAACAAACAAAAACAACCAGCTAGGAATTTACAACTAGAGATAACAACCAAACGAGGAGCTTTGATTAATACCACAGGCAAAGCGGAACTTAGAATAATACCTAAATTTATGACTAACAAACTAAAAACTAAAAACAAGAAATAGAAACAGGTTGGAAATACCTTTCCACCACCACCCCTCAGTCTGTCCATGCTCCCCTCCTTCCCCTGACCGTGTGAGGGTCAGGGAATGGAAGGTTTACAGTCAGTTGCTGTTGGGTCAGCCATTCGCAGATATAAGTCCAAGACTTAAGCGGTAGTTCTTCCAAATGTGTTGTCTCAGGGGACTTTCCTGTGGGCTGCAAAGGGGACAGCTTGCTTCACCACAGTCATTACCACAGTTGCAGGGGAAATCATACCTCTGAGTCCTTCCCCTGCATTCCGTGGGGTCTCCCCCACAAGAGAGATCCTCTGCTCTCTCGTGGGTCATTCCATGGGGTGTAGTCTCTTATGAAAAGCTGCCTCTACCTGCTTAGCATGGGCTTCTCTCTTCATGGGTCTAGGCTGCAAATCTTTGCAGGACTCCACTCCACCTTGAGGGTCTCCTGCTTAGCATGGGCTTCTCCCTTCATGCATCTTGGCCACAAGTCTTTGTAGGACTCCACTCCATCTTGGGGCCTCCCATAAAACAACAGCCTCTTTCATGCATCCTCCTGCTCTGGCAGGGGGGGTATTTGCATGCCAATGGATCCCATGGGCTTTGAGCAGACAGCTCATAATCACCATGGTCATCACCATATGAGTCAGGGAATATTAGCTTTAAGTCCTTTCCCTGATCCGTGGGGTCCCTCCCACTCTGTCTCCTCCTGGACTGACCTCGATGTCTGCATTGTGATGTTGTTAATCCGTGGCTGCCCATTTTCAACTGCACAACAACTTCTTAAATATGTTTTCATACAGGGGTGTAATTTAATGCTTCAAAAGCAGGAGGTTTTCCTTGGAGCTGACCCTCATTGGCTCTGCTCTATAGGATGGAGGCAAACTTCTAGCACCTTCTAACAGAAGTCGCTCTTCTTCTTATCAAAAAAAACCTAATCAGAGAAACCCATGACACGTGGGCATACTGCTAAGGATGGCACTTTCTCTATTAGAATTCAATGGAAAAATCTTAACTAAGTTTCTAATATTTTTTTAGACACTTTTTCCTTGTTTTTGGAGTTATCTTAAAGCAAATAGTTGATTATGCTTTATTTCCTTCTGTTATGGTCTTCAGTTCTTGCTTGGGCAAATATCTCCTGCAGTCATATTCACAGTTTGATTGTTTTTAGAGAAAGATCTGTTCAGCTCAGAATAACATGGCTCTATTGTCGCATGTAAATCCCAGTGCTACAAGCAATTATGCATTAGTTCATGAGACAAGTAATGGGACAGATCCTGAAACATCTTACATTTTACCTCTCTTTACATAAAAAATAATAAAAATAAAAAGGTATTATTTGCATTTGGGTTTTCACTGTTCAAGAAATGATATCTCATACAGCTAAAAATAGTCACTGTCATGCTTTAGGAATAGTATTCCCCAGTTTAGTACTCCCACTAAAAACCACACATCTCTTTTCCCCTCCAATTGGAGGCATAAAGAGCAAAGATCACAGGTTGAAATAAGAACAATTTACTGGAAACACCAGATATGAGAAAATGAACAGTAACAGCAATGATATGAATATCAGAAGGTGTAAGAAAAGGAATTACTTACATGGAAAAAACCTCCTACAATAATAGACAATACTGAATGCCTCCCCCCATCAAGTTTTCTCTACTGGAAGGAACCTTTTCTCCCTGGAGAAGAGTCCCTTTTCCCTACCCTCAGCAGTAACAGGAGGCAGTACAGAACAACCTCTGTGTCCTGGCCATGCTGTCTTCTGGCTACTGTAAAAAATTAATCCTGTTCTTAATTTAATTAACTCTTAAATTTCTGTTAAAAAATTAACCAGGACAGCCACATTCTGTAAGAGCTAGTGCCTCTCTTTTCCTTTTTTCTTTTTTTCTTAGAGAATGGAAAACTATTTGAAGCCTCTCATGAGGTCATTATTTTAGACCTGAAATCTTAAGAAAAAACACTAAACATTACAAGACAAACACTAAAGGCACAAAAATGGAAACACCATGGAAACATAAACTGAGGGAGTTTTCCATGCCTTATCACAGAATCACAAAACATGCTGAGTTGTAAGGGACCCACAAGGACCATGGAGTCTAACCCTTAGCCTGCACAGGACATGAATATGCTTATTCATCTGCACAGCTCTTAATATCATTGACAGATAGGTGCTTTTCTTGTTCACAGAGACTGGTCCATACTGACGTCTGAAGAAAAGGTAGAGTTGAGATCATCTCTGTCAATAAGCTCTTCTGGCCATTATTGACATTGTTTCAATTTTCATGTTTGTAAAACACAGTAAATTAGAAAGAAATTCTACTCTTAACTCCTATAATATGAATTTTTAGAGTGCCACCAGAGAATAAATTGCATCAGAATAGATTGATTTTCTTTGGAAATATCCCTACAGAACATCAGGATGGGCCATAACACTGCTTGAATTCAAGTAATTTGACATCAGTGCAGAAAGGATCTTGTTCAAGAGGTTTTAAATATAATGATCATATTGTCAACCTTTGTAATGTAAATTTCATGACAATTTGAGCTTTGCAGCAAATGCTGTCTTGTCAAATCCATTTCTTGAAATATATATTAAGGAAATGCATTTTTGTGTAGAAGGAACACTCAAGGAATTAATTAAACTCTTCTTTGTTGCTTCTGATTTAAGGCACTAGCCTTTGCTGCTGCTGCAGTGTAACTGAAGAGCCTACTGCAGGTAATGGGTTGCACAACAGAAGCTGGTACATCTTGAGAAAGTTTGAACAGTATGACATTTAACTCAAGAAGACAAAGCACTGACCTCATGACCTCATCCATCTTCAATGAGAGAGGTTCACAAATTCCTTTTTCTGAGTAGCAAACACTAATCTTTCTCTAGATCTTGAACCAACTGCCAAAATGGAAACCTTGTCATAGTCTCATGAACTCCTCATATATTCCATTCACTCCTCACCATTTTTTTTTTGGGGGGGGAGAGGGGAGGAGGAGGGGAGGGTGCTGGAGGTAAACACTTCTTTTTCCTAGCTCACTTGTAAAATACCATCTAATAGTAATTTTCATGGATTGACCTTTTTAGTTCAGCATGTTTTCTTTTTTATTATTTAATGTATATTTTTTACTCATTTTGGTCATTTGGCTCCTAAACTGTGATTGGTCACATGTGGAAGTTGGGGTTTTTTTATGAGTGTGGAGCGGTCTTCAGTGACTTTCTTTTTTATCTGTGTGTTTTTCTCAGCCCATCTCTCTGGCTCACGAGATACCGGTGCTATTATAACATTTTCTTCACAAATAAGATTATTTTCTTTTCTTTGATAAATGTGAAAGACACAGAGTAACCCATGCTTTGATTTTTCCATATTCTCTTCTGGTGTGCTGATCATGTTGTACACCTTCTTGTCTTTAGAGATGGACATCCTTAGCTCATCAGAGTTCATAGCCCCCACAGCATGGACTGTCTCGATGTTATTAAAGCTTAAAACATTCTTTTTTCTTCTTTAATAAAAATATTAATGTAACAGATTATTCAAATTTGCTACTCCTTTACATCTCAAGCATGCAGGGAAGTAAGAATAAAAAATATTGACTTCTCCTGAGCAAAATTAGGCCTTTAGTAATGATTCTGTGTCTGGGTACGTTCTGTCAAGGGATTAAGTAATTTGGAATTAAGAGATGAGCAAATATGAAATGGTAGAGTAGTATTCAAGTGCTTACAAGCTGTAGCCTCTCAGTTTTGTGGGCTGTGAAACTAGTGCCTATTGTATTGTTATTCACATTGGGTGACACGTGTTATATTCAGATGCTGGTGCTCTAATTTGTGCTATGCATTTCAGACACATTCCAGTTTTAATTTATACTATTACCTAAAAGTCTACAGTTCTTTATTTTTAGTTCTTGTAATACATTTAAGAGGCTAAGATAAATTTTCATGAGAATACAAATCTCTGCTTTTTTCCCCCAATAACCTAATGCCAAATATTAAAAGAATTAATACTAAGTAATTAACTGAATTTAATTAAATTAATGAATTAAGAGAATTGAATACTGATTGGGCAAAGCACAGAAAACAGGCGTGTGAGTGGTCTTATTTACTAAAAAATACAGTGTTAAAGTTAGATGCTTGCTTAAGAGTTTTATAGGATTCTATACCTTTACAGTCACCTTTTCTTCCTGCCCATTGTAAGTTTCTTTCTTTCAAAATGCTAATAATTATAGTAACATCCTTTACCCTCAGATGTTATACACTCACTGAGGCATAAACCCACAAAACAGTAACCAAGAAAAGGTCCAAGTGCAGGTGAACTAAAAGTTCACAGGCCAGTCACAATTTGTTAGCTGCATGCCATCCATCACTGAAGTCTTATTTATTCCATGAGAAGCCTTTTGGAACAAACTGTTATCTTTCTGAAGAAATTCATGGCTAGGCTTCACAAACGAAGATTTACAAGGGCTCTACCTACACTTGCTACAAGCACGCTGGTGGCTAAAAAGGCCAATGCGAGATAGGCAAGTCCAATTGCAAAAGGCACAGTGGAAAGTCTCTGTTGGCACTATTGGCAAGGCATGGTTCTTCCTGAGTTGCCTTTTTTTCCTCCAGGCTGATTCTGCATCCCTTGAAAGGAAAAGCATTGCCTAACTATAATCTTCCTATCTGCTGAGGTCTTACCTTTGTATGAGGAAGTTGAAGTTATCAGCATCCATTACTGGATCATATTATATTTATCTCTGCCAAAACTTTGGTATTTTAAACCATTGAAGATACTTTGAAGAATAAGTTATGCCTGGAGTTCAACAGAATCCTCCTGTCCTGGTGGGTAAAATGGATCTTTGGGCATAAGCTGTTAGGGCTGATCAAGTGGGATTTAAGCTACAATTGCTGGAGGAAGGGGATGCCAAGAGGATTGCAGTAGGTAAGCCGAGAGTTTGCATTGGAAAGAGTTTTTGCATTGCACCTGGGAGCATCAACACTAGTGCATCAACATTTACACTGCTTCTGGGAGCATAGATGGCTCAGGAGTGTATCTGAAATGCTTGCACACCAATACATGCAGCATGAGAAACATACAGGATGAACTGTAGAACTGTAACTGTTGATCATCTTCCAGAGCTACAATATTATTGGCATTAGTGAGACTTTTTGGAATGAGTCCCACAATTGGAGTGCTGAGATAAAGGGCTACAGGCTCTTCAGGACGGATAGCAGGGCAGGTGAGGCAGAGGTATTGCACTGTACTTAAGGGAGAAGTTGGACTGCATGGCCCTCATAGTTAGTGATGTTGTGGATGAGATCCTCTGGGTGAGGATTAGGGGAATGTAAAACAAAGGAGGTGTTGGAGGGGGTGTCTACTACTGATTGCCCAGCCAGGATGTAAGCACTGGAAAACAAATCCATTTTCTGCTGAGAGTTAAACAAAGGAAAATATGCCTTCTTTTCTAACATACTGACTTTAAAATGAGTTGGTTTCTTTTTGAGTGGAGTGCTTGTATTGGCTCCAATATACAAAAGACTAGATATTCATTGTAGGTCTTTTCCAAGTGAAATAGTCTATTCTATTTTAAATTTTCTGTTGATATTTAAGTGAAAATATTTTGCCTGGAGTGGCTTATTCCTTACCCCTTCGTTCCAATCCAGTATCTCTCTGACTACATTTCCATGAACTCTTTTAGTGCGGCAAATGACCACACTGCAGTGTCGTTGCCACAAATGCATCAGAGCAATTCATGCTTCTGCCTTTCCACTCTTTGCCTCCCCAGCAGTACATACGAGTTTCATTGCTCTGGTTTATCTTGTTACCATTTTCTCTTTCCTAAACACAAAAATTCTAGGAATATAACCCCAGCAAATATGCAGTTTCCAGGTAAGTAACAAGGTAAAAGCAAGGAAGAGAGGGGGAAAATGGAATAATCTGGACACTGAAAGTTTCAGAAAATATTCACTTTGATGGTTTTGTGTTCACTGTAACAGGCTAGGGGAAAAGCTGTGGAAACAAATGGACTGGCTTTGCTTTGTATGCCACTGTTATAAAGCAGGAGCAATGTGGGTGATCACAAGTTTGCAGAAAAGAGTTCACAGTGGTTACTGAATTTATGATTGTCTGCCAAGACATAATAGAACAACAAGTCTTTTTCATATCATTGACTGATAAGAGCTGCGGATTTTTTTTCATTTTCTGTTCTCAGGTACATCAAGAAATGTGTCTACCATGTATATGAGGTCACTACTCTGTTTATTTTATAACTGGTAAACAAAATAAATGGCAGAATAATTTGCTCAGAGCCATTTGCATACCCTGACCAGTGGATTGGTTTGGATCCATCTTTAACTACCCACTCTTCTCAAGGTGAATGTCACTATTACATCTCCAAAGTTTTATAAATTTCATGCTGGAAATACACAGTTCGCTGCTCATTATTGTTATTTTTTATTCCATTATTAAAGATTTAATTCTGCAACAAAACATCAAAAATCAGCCAAAAATTACTCATTGAAATGAATGGTATGATAGTACACAATGTAACAAATAATAAACTTCATCCTGGAAAGAAAATCTGGTGATCTTTTAACAAGACATTTTTGAGATAAAAGAGAAACAAAAACATGAAAACCTGATTTTAGTCAATAGCCATGCTTACATAAATATAATTTTTTCAGCTAAATTTTCTGTGCAGTATCACAGAAGACTTATTTCCTTGCCTCATATAAATTCTGATTAATTCATTCTGATGGAAAGTTGCTACCTTAATATAATAAGCAAAGGCTGATGCTTTATTTTCCGGATGTCATGGAAAGTTTTACACAGTGCTTAAAAATTTATGCGGTATACTTAAAAATTCCAACAGATTTTGGAAAGCATTAGACATTCAAAAAGAACACCTGATTTTGAATTTATAAATGAGGCAGACTATGACTATGAAACTGCTTGACATTTCTTAGTCACCGTGCTTTCTTGTTGGGCAAGTGCAAGTTATCATGGCTGTGTCACAGGTCTAAGACTCTTTCCTGAAGTTTAAAACCTCATCCCTCCCCAGATATATTAGGACTTAAGGTTGGGAACCTGAATCTTTTTTATAATATGACACTGTGTTGCATAAAAATACTGTCTCTACTTTGTTTTTTCCCCCTTTATTTTATTGGATTTTAGTATTGTTCATGTTTAACTTGTCAACTTTTATGGAAGAGTCAATAAATCAGCTCAGAAAGCATGAAGGAGTAGGAAATTATTTCCTAAAGTTGCCACTTTTTTTTTGTTGTTTTTTTTTTTTTTTTTTTGACCACCTGGCCTAAAATTCAGACAGAATACACATTTGCTTTTGGCATTTTAAAGCTAACCCCATTGCTACTTCAAGGTAATGTAAGACCGTTTCTGACTTTTGGGAGGGGATGGGGAGAAAGAGTAAATTCATCATAGTTAAAACTCTAAAGACAGCATTACTCTGACCTTGACTACACATTTCATTAACCATGAACTATTTTCAGTTCACATGCCTTTCAATATCAAAGCAGCAGTTGATAATGGATATTCTTCTTCCTCCCTCCTTTTCCCTGGAGGGGAAAAAAAAAATATATATATATATATATATATTTGTTATTTCTTACAAACTCTGACTTTAGGGAAACACTTTTTACATGGAAGTAGCTTGAAAGTAATCAGTTAGTTTCACTAATATCTGCAAATGAGGAGAAGAAAAAGGATGTAAACTTCTTAAAATTCTTGCTTTGATAAATTGTAGCTTTGCCATGAGAAATATGAAACTATGATTGTTTAATTACACATGTTACATGATGTTACTCCTGCTCTAGTTTGGCTGAAAAGACTTCAGTAGTATTCATATTGATTTCCCTACTGTATAGCAAGGGAGAACAACCCTATAATTATGTTATTTCTTAGTTGGATTTGGGATTTGGGGGGGTGGTTATTTTCTTCTAAATTCAAATTAAGGCAGAATTATATTTTTTTCCTCTGTGCCTAGATGAGTAAAACGTTATATTTAAATAAGACATATAAGAGTCCAAACCAATCTCTGTTGTGGTGTATAAAACTGAAATTAAAGAATGTAAAAAGAAGTATTTTTATCAATTTTGATGGCCTTTAAATAGGTTCCCATTCAATTGAAGTCATCAAAACTACATAGATTGAATGGCAGTTTATGAACTTTCCTTATTTTTCAAGGAACATAGTCCCTCATATTTTCTGTCTTTTGTCACGAAGACTAAAAGTGAGCAAGCAAGGAACATAATTGTCATGTTAATTCCTTATGAATTACTTACATATATATACATATATATACAACTTAATGCTGATCTAAGAAAATCTGAGTGCTTTTCTCCTGAAGTTATAAATTAGGGGAAAAAAAAAAAGTAGATTTACAATTGGTAGTAAAAAGTGTATGGTCATAAAATGATGCATTAATTCAATACTGCTGGCATTGCAGACACAACTTACTGGAAAAGAAATAGTCAAAACACTGATGAGATATGTAATGAAAATGTAATAAATACTGGAGCATAGTACACTTTTAAGGTATTGAGGAAAATCAGAATATGCATTAAAATAATTGCCTAAAAACATAGGGTATTATTAAAATGTTACAGTATCAGCTTCCCAAACAGACTCAGGTAAAACTATTAACTACTTCAGTTTTGATGTGTGGATGTGAACAAGATAAATGTAACTACTTAATTGCTAAAAGACAGAAAAATGGACTGAGGGACCTGTTTGTTTACTTCGTGTATTTTCAAACACAATTGCTAGTATCTGTGAAAAAGCAGGGCTCAACTATTTCATCTCCTACCAGTCAACAACACAGGAAAACGCATAGGGATGTGAATGCAAGTGGAACTTTTCATTTTGCATCATGAAAATTAAGAAAAAAGAAAAAAAGGTGTAGGCATAAGAACGCCTCCTTAGCAAGATTCATAAGTGGTTCTGTACTTCGCCGTACTTTGCTTTGATTTGAGTATACACAACTTTCTTTTATTTTTAGGACACTAGAGGAGGCTCAGGAGTCAGGATTGTTTCTTTTTTTAACAGGCTGAACAAATTAAAAAAAGTAACACCTGGATGGTAGGCTGCAAGACTGTACCCATTGTTCCTTGGTGCAACTTGAGGGCCTTCAGCTGAACTACATCAAGATTAATTCTGTCTCAGGGGACCACGCTTAAATACATAAAGAAATGCTCCATAATAAGTTTTGTTCACATGAAAAATGCACTCCTTGGATTTTTCTCTTTCTGGACCAAAAAGCGTAGGAAGGTGTTTGGCATTGGATTAGTTTTTTGTTGTGTTTTGTTGTTGTTTTTTTGTAGTGGCGTATTTGTGGGTTTTTTTGTTTGTTTGCTTTGTTTTGAGCTGTTTGGTTTTTTTTTTGTTTTGTTTTGGTTTTTTTTTTAGTTTAACACTTTTGGCTGTGGCTCTGCATTTTAGATTTTTTTTTATCACCCTGCTTCCTTACTATGCCTGCTGCTTGTAATTTTATTTTTTTTGTAAAACATCATTTCAGACTAGATAGATATACCAACTCCAAAGGGTATTTGAACAAATATGCTCTATATAGACACTAGCTTCTAAATGGTCAGCATTCTGGAAGAGCTTAGCAGACCTTAATGGCATAAAAATTTCATGCTATCTAGGAGTTAAAGAGATGCATTCTGCTCAAGAGAAGTACGGTATCTTTTCTATTAATTGTATAGAGTAGACAAATTTTACAACAGAATTAAAGTAAGTCAACACCCTACAGTACAATTCCCACCATGACTGTTTTCCTTAGAATATAAAGTTTGTCTTAAGCCTTTCTAAATGATCACAGAAAAACACTGGAAGGGATATTCAAAGACCATCTAGCCCAACTTCTTATGCAAGGTGGTTACTCCCCCACACTCTGATCAGGTTGCTCAGGATAGTGTCCAGCTGAGTTTAAAATGTCTCCAAGAGAAGAAATCCCACAGATTCTCCAGGCACCTGATCTACCTGAATCACCACCACTTTTATGATGAAAGTGCTTCCCTTTTATCTAGTCAGAATTATCCAGCTTTTGTCCATTGCCTTTCCTGCTTCCACTGTGCACCTTTGACAGCAGCCTGCATCCATCTTTCTATATTGTTCCAGTGCTAAGTCAATGTTTTCTATCAAAGAGTCCCAAGCTAAATACAATACTTTGATCACACAGGAGTTGAGTAGGGCACAAAATTCACTGCTTGAACTGTTAGCTGCCCTATTTCTAAATCCAAGGGTGCAATTGATGCAAGGGTGCACAGATGACTTTCAGTTCAACTCGTTTTTCACCTAGAAACCCAGGTCCTGCATTCTGTAAAGCTGTGTTCTAGCCAGCTAACACCAAGACTGCAGTCTTGTATGAATTTTGTCCACCTCCAGTGCAGAAGCTTATATTTACCAAAGCTGAACTTCACTCAGTTCTTTTCATTCCTTTTCTCTGGATTGTGTGGCCTGTTGAACATCACTCCCATCTTCCAGCCTTCCTTAAGGCTACTGTTGTGCAGAAATGTATGGAAATCATCTGTACAAGCATCAAGTTTGTTAGTGAAGAGTTTTGTAAGACATGAGGTGAGGCTGACAGGCCTGTAGTTTTGTGGATCCTCTGTCTTCCCCATCCTGAAGATAGTGGCATAATTTCCTTTTTTTCTGGTTATCAGCAGCCTCACAACAGCAGCTAACGCCCCCAGCACTCTTGTGTGCATTCTGTCTGTCCCCTTGACTTTATGTTCATCCATATGGGTTAAGTGCATCTGTTTCCTCTTACCTCTATTGCTGGTAATGCTGCTTTCCTTCAGATTCTGCTAACAGACCTCTGGCATGTGGGCAAACCTAAACAGTGAAAAATGAGATAAAATAATTCTGGATACCTTAAATTTCTCAATGTTATTTGTCACCATCTTCCCAGCCTCACTGAGAAGTAGGCTTCCACATTTCTTTCACCTTCCTGTTATGCCAGTGTGCTTATAGAAGCCTTTCTGGTTGTCCTTCACACACCTCACATTTCCAATTCCAGCTGAGCTTTGGCTCTCCCAGCTCTATCTCTGCATGCTTGGGCAATGCCTCTGCATTCCTACCAGCTACCCTATCCCTGATTCCAGCTTTTGTGTTCTTCCTTTATCTAGTTAAGCTCAATCAGGAGTTCCTTGCTGATCCATATTGGCCTTCTGCCATGCTTGCTATGATAGTCCTTGAAATATCAGCTCTCACATTGGACCAGATTTTCTGCAACTCCTTGAAATTTTATCTCTTGATAGTACTTCAATTTCCTTTTTTCATCTTTCTTTTCTATTTAATTTTCCTTTCATTTTAATTTTTCTTTCATTTTAATTTCAGCTAGTTTAGTGTAGCTACCAGGAAAACAACAGTTACAGAACTATGAAACAGGAAGAAAACTAGAAAAAATCAGCCTAACACCATCTCTTTTAATTGCCTGACACTTATCATGGCCTGCTGTTTAGCAAAACAAAACTTTGCCAAACCTCCTATGTTTCAACCTTTGGTCAAAGTTTTAGGAATATTTTGGCTATTTCTAGGAATAAGGCCAAGGAAAAAAAATGTAAAAGAGAAAAATTAAAACCCACCACCACCAAAAGATCCAACCTTTCCCAAAAAAGTTGCAAACTTCCATTTGAAAAACTTAGCACCACTGTGGTTATATATACAATTGTTTTATCAGATGTCAGTTTTACTGCTCCCTCCAAAGTCCATTCAGTTACTGTGAGGAATGATGAGAAACAATTGCCCGTAACTGAATGATATATACTAGAACTCTTAATACAGGCTGTCCCTTTCATTGTTTATACCTAGCAAAAGCTACATAACTGAGACAAGGAAAAGCTCAAGTATGTTTCCAGTGATGTGGGTACTAGAATCTAGCACATTACACAGAAGCAAGGCATAGCTCCCCAGCATCACCTTCTGCAAACAAGGGCTTATGAAAGAACATAGTTCCCTGTGGCTAATTACCCTGTGATTGAGATGTGAGCTACCAGCTCTAGCAGTGATACATCGGGATCCTCTTTCTCATGGATTCTGCCTGCCAACTGAACTGGTCACTCTGCAGTGCCTAATGGAACTCTGGGAGAGCACTCATTTTCCCATTCTTGAAGCTAAGGCTCTGGTTGGAGTTCCTTGTTGGAATTTCAAATATAAACATTTCACAGAAGTGGAAAGAGCCTCACCTTTATGTTAAAGAAAACCCAAACAAAACCCAAACCAAACCATCCAACAAAACAACACCCCCAAAACCAAAACCGAACAACAGCAACAAAAAACATAAAAAAAAAAAAAGTAACACAGGCACCTCCAGTCTCAGCATAGCTGGTACTTTTATAATCTAAAATTGTATATACATGTCAAAAATGTTTATTCTTATAGAGAACTAAAGTCACCCCAGTGTTTCATGATATAATATTTCTTGAGTGTGGTACAATTTGTTTGACTTCTCAAAGTCCACAGCCAGGAGAATTGGTAACACTGCTGAAAAAAAAAAAAATGAGAAAGACTCATCTAGGTACTGGACCCTTAAGAGAACAAATAGTTTAAAAATTGCTAACATTCAAATACTTGAGGAATTTCATCATCATATGCTCAAAACGTGGTTCAGCATAAATGCACACAGATGCCTAACTTTAACACAACAGAGCTTATTACTGACATCAGTGAGGTATCACTAAAGTACTTCAGCACACAGATGGAGGGTGTAATTTTGAAGGCTACTGAACACTGTGAATATCCCAATGTATCACAATTACAGAAACACCTGTGTTAAATAACTTTGCACTGATTCAGCATGAAAATGTATGGTGTTCAATAGTCCTTTGAATTAAATACCTTGCCAACAAGCCACAGGTGTACACCACAGGAGCACATGATAATGTAATTGTGAAGGATGTGATGACAGCTCTCCATCCATAATACCACCTTCCCAAGATGCACTCATGAATCTACTTAATATTTAGGTATTTTCTAACTAGTTTCAGAATCATCTAAGCAGGCAGTATGAATTCCAAAAGGAGGAAAGAGAAAAAAATCAAACAAAAAGAACCCAATCCCTCTCTCCCCACCCATGTAAATCACATTTAAAACTGATTGAATCCAGTCCAGGAAGGGACAAAATAAAACTATCACTCACTCAGCTCCCCCTAAAAACCCACCAAATATATATGTTAATACTTTTAAATAGATAGGATAACTTTGATGTGTAATATTTTAAATTTGAGGGCCTGCCAAATGCTTTCCATACAGAAAATGTTACCACAGAAAATACTGACAAGATAATTATTCCAAATCTGTTGAAATCTACAGAGAAATTTTATGAATCCTTTAAGATCTGTAAGTTTAAAAATTCTATGGCTATTGTACATTTCTATTGCACAAATAAATTGACAGTGGTATTTAAATAAATGTATTTGTGTTCTGTAAACACTGACTGATGTTAGTTCTATGCTCTGAAATAGAATTTGTGCAAGTCGTAACTACTAGATAAACATTTTTGGAGGAGTTACATGATGTGAAAATTCCATTTTGATCAGACATTTGTAAGAAATCTGAAGAAAATAACCAAGCACAGCTAGTAGAGAACGTTCTTCTGAATTATTTCACATTTACAATTAAAAAAGTATGCATTATATATGAAGGTTTTTGATCAGTAAACAAAAACTTACAGAATCTTAAAATATCCCACAGAATGATAAAGTGATTGTGAAAGTACACTCCATCCACATTCACAAATGAGTACTACCCTGTGTTTTGTTGGTTTATGTGGAGCATATAGCCTAAAGGTTCAGTCAGGAAGACTTAATTTTCTCATGATGACAATTAAGAGATCCTGCACTGCTAGAATGGATGACAGCATGAAGGCAGGCTCTAATACTATATATAACTTAAGAATCGATGGGATTTTGGCTAGAACTAGTCAGAGGAAGAGCAAAGTCAGATGGACTAAGTCTTCTCTTGCTTCTCTCTGCTTTTGGTAAGACTTTAGATTTGAATCTTTTCTGCAAGCTTGGGCAGTTCTTGGCTCCATATACTTGTACAAAAATTTGCATAGCAATTTAACTGTACAAAACATATTTATTAGCTCATGTGTATTTAGTTAGTTTTAATTACAAAAATAAAGATTAGCATCATCCCAAGTAGCTACAAATTTGTGACAAATTCAGTCCAAGCTCGTGTATTACAGCTGAAACTTTGCCTTTAGTTTCCTTCCTTGTGTCTGCCTATTTTCAGTAAGGATGAAATTTACTCACCTTTTAGCCATAGCCTAAATACTAAAATCTTGAATAGAAATTTTGTGGGAATAAGAATGAACAAATCTATCAGTTTCCAGTCTGCAAAGATGCTAAAACAGTGAATCATAGAATCACAGAAGAAACTTTTTCCATTCACAATAGCCAGTCTGTCAGATTAGTGTCATTTAATTACCATAAATATGAGTCAGTAGTTCCTTCCATTAACTTGTATCTAGTTGTCCACTGAATTCTGGTGCAAACTCTTTCCTCAAAGTTCTGAATACTGAGTGGTGCTGAAATATTTCCCTCACACTACTGCTCTGTTAATGCCTCTCCTTCTCCTTTCTATCTCTCATATACAAAGGACAGTTGGAGATTCAGTCCTTTTTAACTCTTCTGTGTATATGTGTGCATATCACACACACGTCTCTCTCTCTCTCTCTGCCTTCTCAACCATAGAATCCAGAGCATGTTTTAGAAAGAAGCATCTACTATGTCATAGCCTTTGAGGTACTATGGTTTTAATAGCTATCAACATGACTGATGATTGATACCAATGCCTCATAATGGAAGACTTGAAGGGATTAAACAATGAGACTAAAGACTAAAGGGTCTCTGGTGAAACTACAATAAAAGTCAAACTCTTTCATGGGCACAGTGGTGATATCACACACTGAACAATGGATTATGTAACTGCCTCCTGATTCTGTAGATTTGTTCAGAAAATTCGAAATCCACAAAATATATTTTCCCTTATATTTAGCTCCACACATAGTGGATTCATCTTCTCTTCAATGAATTAAATAAAATGGCTTGATGCATGAGCCCAGAGAGTGGTGACAAATGTAGTTAAATCCAGCTGGTAGCTGGCCATAAGCAGGGTTCTCCAGGGCTCAGTACTGGCACCAAATCTGTTTAATATCTTTATTAATGATCTGGATAAGGGGATCAAATGCCCCCTCAGTGAGTTCACAAACCACACCAATGGCAGTGTTGATCTGCTGGAGAGTGGGAAGGCTACATAGGGCTCTGGGCAGGCTGAATTAGTGGGCTGAGGACAATTATATGACATTCAATAAGTTGAAATGTTCAGTCCTGTACTTGGGTCACAACACTGCCATGCAGAGCTACAACTCGAGGGGGGGAGTGGCTGGAAAGCTACCCAGAGGAAAAGGACCTGGGAGTGTTGGTCAGCAGCTGGCTGAACATGAGTTGGTAGCATGCCCAGGTGGTCAAGGACAATGGCATCCTGGCCTATATCAGAAATAGCATGGCTAGCAGGACTTGGGAAGTTCTACAATCCCCCTGTGCTTGGCACTTTTGAAGCTGTACCTTCAACCCTGTGTTCAGTTTTGAGACCCTCACTACAAGACAGACATTGAGGTGATGGAGTGTGTCCAAAGATGGTGAAACATCTGGACTACAAATCCTATGAGGAGTAGCTGAAGGCGCTGGGGTTCTTTAGCCTGGAAAAAAGGAGCCTGGGAGAAGACTTTATCACTCTCTGCAACTACCTAAGAGGAGGTTGTAGCCAGGTGAGGGTCAGACTTGTAGTTTCTACAAGTGGTAGAAAGATAGGAAAAGGGTTCAGGTTGAGCCATGAGAGGTTTCGATTTTTTATTAGGAAACATTTCCTCACTGAAAGGGTTGTCAAACAGTGGAATAGACTGCTAGAGAACTGGTGGAGTCACCATTCCTACACATGTAGATGTGGCTCTTAGGGACATGTTTTAGTGATGGACTTGTCCATGGTTAATGGTTGGACTTGATGACCTTAATGTTTTTTTTCCCAACCTAAATGATTCTATGATTCTCTGCTATTTGCTTTTGCAGTATTGATATTTTCATGCAATACACTATATTTCTTAGCCCAGCTTCACTTCCTGCTCAATCTTGTAGTGAAACCCTAATCCTGCACTTTTGAACATCACAGTCTAAAGTAATTCCTTCCCAAGTTCTTAAAGAGAATAAGACAGGTCATGAAGAAACAAATGTTTCCTGACAAGTAAATAGCTTTGATAACCTAATTGCCAAATACAACAAAAATCAAGAGACACATAGAAATTGATTTAACTGAGTAATAATGCATTCTTTGTTTCCATCCTTCTGATCAGTGTTTTTATAAGGTTATAGAATAATAAAGTTTCTGTCCTGGATGAGATTAAAAATCAAGCCCAACTATGGCAACAAAAATTCCCATGCTTAAATGTATCTGTGATGTAGTACCTCATAGTGAAAGTCTATGGTCATAAAGGAGAAAGCTAAGCACATACCTAAGTCCTTTGAGGGTCAGGGAATTTAAAAAAAAAAAAAAAAAAAAATCAATGGCACTTTGAAGTGAGTGCACTGGCATCAACTTCTACCTATATTGTAGAGAACATGGCATCAAGATATTCTCAAAGAGTGGTGAAGATTTTTAGATGAATTATGTACAGCATATTAAAATTTCAATGCTTACAACCTATCCTGAAAAAAACCCTACTGTTTCAGCAAAAATACATTGAAGAATATAACATATAATCAAGAATACAGCTGCCATGGACTTAAGTATAAATTTTTAAGTATAAACATTTATTAAAACCAGATGTTGGTAAATTATTGAGGGGCTTTAATCTGAGAAGTATGGAAGCTAACAGAAGCTAACACCTCAATGGTGATGAGGTGAGCCAGTCTCTGAGCAAATTGATTTATTCAAACAAAGCTGATTTCTTAGTGTTCATAATTTTAGGCTGTATCTATCCATTCATCCGTCCATCCATCCATCCGTCCATCAATCCACCCACCCACCTGTTGTCCTACTTGCTGTCTCAGAACTGTGGAAACAAAATTGCTATTGAAATTTAAAGCCATCTCCCTTTTTATCAAGTAGGTGAATGACAGAAATATGGGGACTTACCCACAAAGCTTTTTAAAGTTTTTTTGAAAATTCTGGTCCACTCCAGGTCACTATAAAAGATTCATCAATTTAAAGATTCTTGTGTGCTGCCTCTTTCTTTAAAATTAATTTTGTTTGTATTTTTTCTTCAGTGAAACAAATACTGTTTGGTTAGAAGCAGTTTACTGATCCCTGTACTGATTGATGTTCACAGGCCTCTGCAGATAAGTACAATAGATATGTATGCACAGTGTTTAAGATAATTTCTGGTTTAGGACTGGTTAAAGCCCTGAAAATTGGTACCTCAGTGAATGCACTTCCAGAGACCCAAAGGACAAGAGCTGTACAGCTAGACCTGTAATCATGGCAACAGTTAAAAATTAATTCCTTCTATCTACCTTATTGGAATTCATTTCCTGTCCAGGGACAAGAGTGTTAAATGAGTTTCATAAGATGGTTACATATTGTACTGTTGAATCATTTTAGGAAGAGACTTATCTTAAAGTAGTTGGATACTTTTGATAATTTCTGGTGTATAGAAAGATAAAAGTAACTTGGATTGTACTCTAGTTCATTTGATACTATATCTATTGCTTTGATATTTTCTGAAATATTAGCTGCAAGAAATTAAAGGTTGTTGTTTTTATACTCCCATTAATCTAAGGCTCCATACAGCTGTTTCTTGGAGGAAGAAAACATTAGCACTGCACTGGTGCACAGGCTCTAAATACCTTTATATTGGCAGCATGACCAATTTCTATCACGAATACCCAAAGCAGGGCTTATCATGATCTTCCTTCTTATCTGCTTTCCAAAGAAGTTTATGAATGCAGATACATTAAAAGAAAGATGCGTAAGTACAAGAGCACACACCCATACTCTACAGGATGTTACACAGAAGATAAACACATTGGCTGTTACATTCTGTCTATCTATGTTGTTTCTGCTAGTGAAAATCAGTTTGATGGTTTCATTTTAGTCTTAGTTGCAGCCATCACAAAATATTGATGCTGCTGGCTGATTGCCTTTAACAAATGACCATGAGCATCTTGTGCAAATCAGGATAGAGATAAGTGCAGAACTGTGCAAGAAACTTTTAAACATTGCCATTTCTTCTATTTCATGAACACCAAACTCATGTAAAATTGTCTTAAAATGTCAACTCTCCATACAGAAAAAAAAAAAAAAAAATCTTGCTGCTGCATCTACAGGCAGCTCCACATTCCTGTTCTCATGACAAACTGCTAACTTGACAGGAGCGGTGTTACTTCTGTAGGAAATTCCCTGCACTTAAAATGATAATGTAGCAGAAAACCTTAGGTCTGCTCCACTTGTGAATATGCCTTAACAATAAATATATTTTCTGTTATTAGAACATTACAGAGAATGACTACCAGCAAAGTAGGATGGCTAGCCGTGTAATTGAGAGCCATCCAATTTCCTACGACACTTAACATACTTTCTGTCATCTGGTTTGAATCTCCAAAATTATATGTAAATTTCCATCTGAAGGTGGGAGACCATACATGCAATTCCCTCCCCCTCTATCTTCATATCTCTGTACCTTGGTTTCAAAAGCGGAAAGGAGATCCAATCTGTCAAGACTGGGGGAGAACAACAATGTACTCTGACAGCTTCCCAGTATTGATCCTGTAGGAACCAAGGTTCTTGCATGAGCCATGGTACACACCTAGTACTCAGCATAAACTTAATTTTTCTGTAGCTAGGCAACCATCTGCAGACATTAATACTTGCTGAAGACAGAAAAGTCAATGACTGTGAAGTGTTCCAGCATCACAAGAGCACAATATTTGAGCAATTGGACTCTTAGCTGTTACACCCTTCTCTTTGTTAATGGAGCATCCAAAATTTTGTAAACTAGCTCAGCGTGCAGTCCAGCTGCCATTTTGTGATGGCAAGTAGTGCAGAACATTACAGGCGGTGATGCAGAAGGAGATTTTCTTTTTCTCCCTCTTTTGCTAGCGTAGAAGAAATGCCCTTTAAAACAAATGTATATATCTGCCTCTGCCTGTCTGTTTATGTGTGCATGTTCATAGAAAATGATAATAGGCACCTTGGTAACCTTCACGTAACCTTTACATGCTGTGAGATTTAACAGGATTTTCATGCTGATCTTGTAATTGTATGCTTTTAAGTCTTGCTGTTTTTCTTTGGAAGCAAATGGCCCATGGCTTCAAGAACCCAAAGTTAATGGCACTGGGTTATCTCTTGGCCATCCTCCAGGTTAACTTGGGGACAGTTATCTGTGCATATCAAATTAATTCCTAGGACACCACAGCTAAACAGTGTGGATTCACTTGTTAATATAATAACCTCAAGTTACGGGTCTCTAACATTCATTAAAAGGTTTCAGTAGATACTGAAAGACAAAGAAACTCCTGCAGACTGGAAAAAAATCCCTCAGGTTAAGGGTTCAAGTCAAGTTTTCATGGGAAATTAGATTAGACTAAACAGAAGACATAAGACTATTGTACTGTAAACTAAAGTGCAATAGGACTAGACAAGCTAATTCGCTTTCATAGCTAATATTTACAGTGCCAAATCTGATACATAATCATGGAACCAAAAGCCTATTTAATTTGGTAACACAATAAAGATTTTTTTTATTAATAATTCTAAGTTTCTAGATACCTCCTTTTCATCAGATTATGAAAGAAGGATACTGTGGTAGCAGTTTAGGAAAAAGATTTAGTAGTGAGTGAAAACTGCAGGACTTTTAAGTTACTTACAAAATTATTTGAAAAATTCAGTGTCCCAAAGACATTCCACTCTTGAGACCTAATGTGACCACTGAAAAAGAAAGGACAGACAATTTAACACAAAACTAGCTGCAGAAGCAGATGGGACAGATTTCAGAGGAAAAAAAGCCAACCAACCAACCAACCAACCAACCAACCAAAAAAACCCACAAAAAATCTGTGAAGGATTGCCAGGGTGGGAGGTGAATATACTCTTTTTTGAAGAATGAAAATATACTCAATGATATGTTTAGGAGCCTGAAAGTTAGCTTAAGAGTCTAGGAATTGACAAAGAAAAGAGTCAGCAAAAACATTCAATAAGAAACAGCAAGAAGAGAAACTAGGAAAAAAATGCAGTTAGGAAAAAAGATTTATTTATCATTATTTTCTAATTATTCTCGGTTGCTGAAACTTTTGCTGCTTTAAACAAATTGGAAGTAGACATTTTCTTTCCAGACAAAAGTAGTTCAGTCTTTTGTAGTTCACACTGACTTTCATTTTTTGACTGTTGACAAGAACTAGCTAACATTTATCAGCTCTCTGAGAGGTTGATCTGGCACCACTTGAGTCAATAGAAGTTTTTCTAGTGACCTCAATAGGCTGAAGATCAAGCAGTGAATGAAATGTCTTCCATGTGTGTACCAATAACAACAAATTCATCCCATACCCTGGGAGTGCATCTGATCCAATATTCTTGCCCTCCCCAAAACACAAAGTGAGGTGGAAGAGATTATAAGCACACAACTGCAGCTGTGACATCTTAATGGATCTCATGTCAGAAGATAACACAAAGCTATTAAAATGTCCCAGCATAAGTAATTTATTACTAAAGGAAACACATCACCGCTTATACTTTCAGAAAATCCTGTAAATAATAACACTGTGAGACTGTGAGACACATGTCTGTGCATTTTAGGGTATTAGATTTACCATTTTAGGAACAAGAGAAAGAAAACATAATCAACAGGTAAATGCTTATTAATGGGAAACAGCAGCCAAGTGTGAAAGGCTCTTCTGAGATAACTGCAGTCTGCCTCTGCCAGATTTAGAGGAGACAATTAGAAAAATGCATTAATAATGGCCAGTTCCTTAAACAGGCAACTCTGTGTTAATTTGTGCAAACTAGCATGGTAATTGATTCTATTCCTTAGTTTTGCACATTATCATTATATTTCAGATGGAAAACAACCTTTTAGTCTTTGACTTTTACAATATGCCTGTAGACAAAAAATTGTTCTTATTCTTTATTCATACAATTTCATTTCTTTCATTTTACTTAACTTTTATATTTAAATTTAACACATATATAAAGACTTAGAGCATCCACTCTGATGTTATTTGAGTATTAAAGTCCCAATTCAAACCATAATATTTTCTAATAAAAAGTATCACATTGTGATAACCTTTGTGGGTGTAGATGCGAACTATGTGTTAGATTCTTCATAAATATAGCCACCTACATAAATTATTTGATGGTTGTTCATAATGCTGACAATATTAATAGATACTAAGATGTTGCACAATGTATCTCTTTAGTGACCAAGCATAAGGTTATAAAAGCCTACTACTTATTTCAGAGACGAGAGATGTGTCTTAGCTAAAGAGGAATAAACTGTTAATGCTGAAGGCCTTAGATCATCATTAACTATGTAATAAATTATCCTGATTTGCACACAAGGGTTTAACCTAATACTTTATCTTGGTCCTCTTTGTAATCTTAGTTTAAACATGTATAATACACTTTGAAGTCTATTTGTGAACTTCATATTTACCACATATCAAATGCTGGGCAATGCAGTTGAAAAATTGCTGATGTATCATTGTAGTGGTTTTGGTTTGGGTTTTTCCTGGTAACGGGGTCATAGCTAAGGAAGTATTCCATCTCATTTCTTTACGT
>JAWWEE010000074.1:69231556-69263355 GCA_035221455.1 Xenops minutus
AGTTAACAAATTTTACACTGAAGACACACGAAATTTCTCCTTCCTTCCTTCCTTCCTTCCTTCCTTCCTTCCTTCCTGCCTTCCTGCCTTCCTGCCTTCCTGCCTTCCTGCCTGTAAAAATGTTATAAACAATATCAGCAGCTATTATAAAAAGAAAGCAAAAGCTTGTACCTTCCTTAGAGGTATGTATATTTAAAAATAGTTTGGGATATATCTCTCATTACATTATGACTTAATGTGATATCAGAATTCTCACTAGGGTCTGGGCTATTGCTGTATGAATAAAATGAAATGCATATGCAAAGTTTTTTCCAATATTAGCTTCTTTATCATGTCCAAACATAGATCTATACTGCCTTAGTTAGAAAGTTAGAAAACAATATGAGTTGCAAATAGCAGTGGATAGACAGATGTTGTGTACAGGAAAGACTTTGGTCTGTACTAACTAATGTTTTTCCTTCACTAGGGATTCAGAGTTTTTCTATATTTACTTACAAAAAGGAAATATTAGCAGATATTCCTGCACGAAATTTGACAATAAAGGTAAGATTCTTATTTCACAATAGCAAAATACTGTCAAAATATACCCATCTTTCCCTGGGAGACTTAGAGTTGTAAAGAAATGCTGAAGAAGAGAATTATTCATGGCATATTTTACAGAACACATTCTTAAGCCTGACAGCAAGTTATGGTCAGTTTATTTTCTTTGAATGCCTTCCCGGAGTACAGCACAGTAGGAGATAAGACCTAAATTGTTCAGTGTCTCTTTGGCAGACAGTGCTGACAACATGATCTTCCTCAGTGGACAGTGATTTTTATGCTATGTAATCTAATAGCGACAGCAGGCACAGTAACAGCAGGTCTTCTCTCTGGCATAAGGCAATATAAGACAGTTTGTACCAGGCATGTCTGAACCAGTCCATTAGGTCATTAAAAAAAAATGACTGAAAACCTATTAAAAAAATCCAGACATCAAATAATGGCATAGTCTTTAAACTCGTTAGTGAGGATGGAAGCAACAGGTAACATTGTAGACGTGTATTATTAGAGACATTCCTAAGAGCCATGGACATGAAATCCTTGTAATTACCCATGTAATATAATAAAAAGATGGTTCACTGTTGCTAGCAGTTCAAATATTATAGTCTACATTGGTAATAATGCTGCCTGAGAAAGGGCTTTGAGAACATATATGCTAATCAGTAAGCTTAAATCAAACTTGGAATTAAGGATCTAAATTTTGTAAATAATTCAGTAATATCTTGAGTTATTCCCTGAAAAAAAGTTATGAATATAAAAATCACTCATATCAAGAACATAAGCCTAATAGCATCAAAACTGTGCAGAGTGTAGGATGTAGAAGTAGCAGCGATGTGGTATGAAAATTACAATTTGAAGTGTTATCAAAGATTGCTAAACCTCGCTTGGATTTTATTTAGCACCTATTTCTTGCCTTGTTAACAGGACCTTTGATGAACACACTTACTGAGCTATTTCACTGGTGCTCTGGACATCCAGAGTAGGAGATTTTGCCAGACTTACTCAGTGGTACATCACGGAGTTTGCCTAATTAGTTGAATCACAGGGATGTTCTACCTCAAGGATTAAAGTGCCTCTGTCTTTTTTAAAATACAAAGCCAAGAAGCATTCGTTTTATTTTAAGTAAAGTTAGTAAAGCCACAAAAGGCTTTTTTAGTCTCCCAACTAGAAGTTTCTATTTGAGATGAAACATTAGAAGCAACTGAGTCTAGATAAGCTCCAAATACTAAAGACAGTTTGGTTCCACTCATGAGAGGGGGAAATAGAGGGCTCTGGAGTCACTGAAGCAGTCCTGTTTATGCTGCTTCTTTGAAGGTTAAGGTGTGTTAAGGGAATATAGCTTGTGACCTTGCTCTGTGTATTTGTTTGGCCAACAAATGCCTTGTAAACAGATGAAAAATTCCAAAAGCATTTTTTAGTTAGCACTTACCGTTGCTTAACTTTATTTGTCTGTCAATGTGACCATGGCATTCATAGAACTGTTTAGTACTTATTCAGCACTAGAGAACAAACAGAAACTAAGATCAAAAGTTCAGGTTTTATCGCACATTTCAATGACAAAGAGTCTACACTGGAAAATCACCAATTTCACAATCAACAGAACATAGATCTTAATCATGAGAGGGAATCATACAAAAATGTGTGTCCTTATCAGAGGACTGAAAGCAAACACGTGAAAAAAAAATAAATTCAGATTATTTAGAAATCAGGATTCATTTTAGTCTTTGAGTAATAATAGTCCAAATTGCCACTGCATAACTGTCCTTCAAATAAGACAAATCTCCTTTTAATCTTATATTTATTTTTAGGTCGGCTAATCTGAAAGTACTGGAATGATACCATGGAAAAAAAAAGGCTAAAAACACTACATTTGCACAACTAACTGTAAGTTAATTATTCTGTTATTGATAGTTCAAAAGGAAAAAATAATTTTGTAGGACATTTTTTGATTATTAATGGATAGTCAAATATTACAAACATGATGTCTTTCTTCTGACAGCATTAAACAGACAGGAAAATATCAAGGAACTGCACTTTGATACTTGCATTAAAGGACTCACCAAGACAGTGCTTAATAGGAAACGAATCTCTATGCTTTTTAATCTGTTAGTCTTAAACGAGCATAATTGAAATCTTCTGTCTGGAATACAAACAGGCCATGTTTTACCTCAGTAAGCAGACATGATTACTGCTGCTCTGTCGAAGCCCTGTTGCTTAACTGTCTTGGGCTTTCAAATCAAATTATACATCCTCTCCCTCCACTGCACAGAAAGACGATAAAATAAACAAAGCAGTCACAAAACACAGTCTCATTTCTCCCCAGTGGTCTAGTAGAATCCAAAAGAGGATGAGGTTGAAAAAGAGAGTGGATAAATCCCCTCTGGACCCTCTGTATTAGATAAAGCAAGCTAACAGAGAGAGGGTGATCACTTTACAACAGAGATGAACTTCTCACAGGAAGTTTAATAAATTGACATAATTCCAGGCAGTTTGAGGTAATACAATCTTCATGTCTGAATAGTATAATTACTAGATATGTTTCCAGAGTTTGAAAACAGTCTGTATCAATCTCTTCAAAGAGCTTTAGCAATCATTTCTTCCAATATATATTAAAAAAAGAAAAAAGAAAGGGAAAAATAGAAAGAACAAAAAACAGGTAAAAATGCTAAAATGCTAAACAGTAATTTAGGTATTTTTAAGTGTTAAAAAAACATTGAGCTGGAGGAAACATATGCCACTTCAGTTTGAGAAAATGAAGAGAAGACCTCATGCAAGTGAGATGGTCCCACAGGGGACACAGACACCTATCTGCTACCAGGTAGGTGGCTTTGCTCTAGAATAGTCTAACCTAATTTTCTCAGTGAACCTGCAGCAATTTTGATGTCAGTATGATCCTAGATTGTTTCTCCTGTCAATCTCTGTATATCCCAGGCTTGACACATAGGCATTTTGGCCAGTGACGTGTGGTATAGCAATAGAGTCCCATTTTCATGGAAGGTGTGGTAGTGCAAAAAGAGCAGAACAACACAGAAGCAGTAGCTGAAATAAATCCGTTTTATACATACACCATAATCTGAGTGTGAGAAGGTAATTTCTGGCTTCTGTTCCAAAGAGAGAGATAAGGCTGTTCATTGGCTGGAACTGAAATAAATAGAAACAGCTTAGCTATTGGACTCTTTTTCCTATTGCTCATACAGGAAGTGCTTGACCCACTGACATGCTAGATTAATTCCCAGCAGCATGTTTTCATATAACTTTTCTTTACTCAATTTCATATTGGGGGCATGAGTTTAATTTTTCAGGCTACATATAAGGTTGCAATGAGTCATTTTTCATTTATAATGACATTTATCAAAGTGGCAAGAACCACGACTAAAACATGTACTAATTGACTTTCTTTTATTTGTAATGTCAGATAAGAGGCAAGCAACAAAAAATGAATGACTGTTTCATATGGGCCATACAAAATGTATTTGTAGGAAGATGAATCATTATAATTGTTCTGAATATTACACTGGTTAGCCGGGAGTAGGCTGTGAACAGCCTACTCATGTAAAAACTTTGTTTGGACTGCACTCCTGCTGTTTTAAATTCTTATCAAATGTAACAAGTCTAAAATTCATGTTCCTTTTTGTTGCACATTCACGATGCCCCACTCTGCATAGCCTGCTGCTTTGTGTATTATATGATGGAGTTATTATTATAGAATGGAGTTTGGCTTGATCATGTTTGTACTTTACCAAAAAAACTACTTTACAAAATGAATCACTTTTGAAGATAAAGGTACATCATGTGAATTTCACTCTTTGCTACATTGGTAGGTATTTTTCACTAACGTTACTCTTAATAGAAAGTTATTTATCTCATAAACAAATCAGAAATCTATGTCTTGACAAGTACGTCTTGTATCTCCATTAAAGACAAAAGTATAGCTCAATTCCGTGTTTAACATTAAATTCCAAGGTTTGCACATTAACAGGTAAGGATCATATTCTTCTGAACAGGATATTAGAAAACTGAGATCTAATACTTAAGTTAGGAATTTTTCCAACTTATATCTAGTAACTATGAAAACTTTAGGTCCCAACAATAAAGGAAGTGGTACTACTGATTTCAGGACAGGTATCATTCATCTTACAATAATTCATAAGCATCTACAGCCGACAAGAACAAGTGGAAGGGATGCCCTTTGTAACCGTAAATTTTTGTGAAGAACCTTACTATTTTTGAAGGAATCAGACAGTCATACACAGTCCTTTCTAAGGGAAAGCAATGAGGCTTTCTATTTTATGAAGAATAATCTTTTAGTGCAAACAAATCTTAAAGAATCTTTATTCATTAAAGTGATTGTGGATTTTTATTCATGAAAAAAATGAACTAAAAAGAAGACTCGTCTATTATTCAAGATGAAATTTATTTATGCTGGTTGCACAAAGACAGAAATGAAGAAGCCGAAAGATGTGAGCAAGGTTAAAAGGTGACAGGGGCTGCAGCTACAGGCAGCATAATTTTGGCTATTTGATGGGATATGAAGCATTGCTTAATTTAAAAATCTAACAATCATATTTAAAAAAAAAAAAAAAAAAAAAAAAGATACTAGGAGAAAAAGGCAAAAGTAGACAGAAGATTCCAGAGAAGGAAAAAGTGTCTGTGGCTTCAAATACTCACTAAGCTGCGTATGTGCACAGGGCTCTCCATCTCCTCCTCCCCAGACTGTACATACATCCAGGATTATTCTCTCCCAAGTGCAAAATCTGGCTCTTGTCTGTGATAAACTTCATACTTCATAAACTTAATTCACTTCATCAGGATCTTTATTTTCTGAAAAGGGTGAATAAACTTCTGGTTATTCTATAACATAAGTAGCATATGATTAAACTATGTATTCTCTAGAAATCCTAGAAATATTATCTATTGTATGAATGTGTTATTTCCCAAGATACTTAGATATTTCTTATGAAGGAGTGGCATTTCAAGAAAAATAAATTAAGGAAGAAAACCTTTGTGTATAAGAAAAAAGGATAAAACCCTGATGTCTACAGTACTACAATGCATGGAATCATATATTTTAATGTATTTTAAAAGTATATAATATACATTAATGTTTGTATATATGCATTTAAATATATATGCGTGAACACGTATATAAACATGTAGAAACATATGCATATTTTATATATGCACATAAATATGTAAATATGCATTTATAAGGTTTGTATACATAAACATATGTACTTATATTTTGTTTGTGTACACGTGTCTTGATATACATACATATGTACTTTACTGAAATACTTTTGCCAAAACAGGAAAAAAAAAAAAAACACATCTAAAAAGTGACAGAAATAGAAACTTCTAGTACTGGTAAAAAAATTAAACACATGAGAACATTCCAGCAGAGTGCAGGAGTGAAAAGATTGCAGAAGGAATAGAAATGGAAGGTGACAAAACAGAGAGTATACCATAATAAAAGATACTAAAAGTTCAACAATGATCAGTGGTTCCTTTTTTTGTAATTCCAGCATAAGGAGCTACAAAATAAAACTAAAGAGTCAGTTTTACAACTAATGAAAGAAATTTCTTTGACATCACAAATAAACAGTAATAATCCTTGCCATATATGTTACACTTAGATTGAGTAATTGGTGAAATAAAAGAAGATGAGATATTTATATGATCAGAATAACAACAGTTATGGTATATAAACAAAGCATCAGGGCAAGAATCTTGTATGGGTTTATGTGAGGGTTTAATGCATGCAGGTAACCTCAGGCACCAGGCTTTCGCCAAAGCTTTAAACAAAATTTATTTTAACAGTCAAGAACAGTGCAATATAGCTGGCTGAGAAGGCAAAAGCAGAAGCCTGTTTTGGTGATTTTATAGCAACACCTTTCCCATGTGTAGTAAAAACCCAAAGGTTGTGTTCTCGCTTTGTGCTTTATGGCCTGTCTGGCTCCCCTGAGGGAGCCTCCAGGCATGTCTGTGAGAATTTTATCACTTGAAGCAAGAGAGCAGCAGCTAAAGAGAACATCACAGCACCCTGCATGAGAAACAAATTTCTTTGCATGCTAAAGCTTTCCCTTGGCAGCAAAAGTTTCCTTGAGTGGACATTAAGCTTTTCCCTCCTCCATAGTTCTGAAAGTTTTCTACACCTACAGTTTAGAAAACCATATGCTATAGGCAAACTTTTCTCTAACTCTCAATCACATTTGGTGATTCTGATTTTCAAAAGTACATCGAAAGCTTTATTTATTCCCCTGCCTCCCCCCCACCTCTCCCCTTCCGCTGGGAAAACCCTCACATTCAGTTACATGGAGTCAATTTTAATGGTAAGGACACTAACCTGTTAATATAGTGAATAATTATAAAATGAACAAATATAACTATAAGATTGTTTGGGTTGGAACAGACCTTCAAGATCAGTTAGTTCCAATGCCCCTGCCATTTTCAGGAACACCTTCCACCAGATAAAATTGCTCAAAGCCTCATCCAACCTGGCATTGAACACTACCAAGGATGTGGAATCCACAGCTTCTCTGAGCAATTTGTTCAGTGCTTCACCACTCTCACAGTAAAGAGTTTTGTGGAGGTTTGGGTTGGCTCCCTGCCAAACCAAGCTGTTGACCACACAGATTTTCCCCCCTCCTGAGACTGAAGAAAAAAAAGTACCAAAAGAAAATTGCAGTAAAAGTGTATATATATATATATATATACATATATTCACATATATATACAGTTATATAAAATTAAACACTATGAATATACAGAACAAGAATTCCAAACAACCCCAAAAGGGAAAAGGGGGGAAAGGGAAAGGGAAGAGGGACAAAAATGGGTAGAAACAAAACAAAACAGATACACACACATAAACTCAGGGAAAAGCTCAATAAAGTAACTAACACAATAAACTCTCACCAAACTCCCCTCAAGAGAAGCAGTCCCTCCACCTCTGTGCAGCTGGGACAACAGCTCTCAGATTAGGCCTCAGCTCGTACAGATAAGAGCAGTGCCAACACACTGAGAGCTGCTGCCTTCCCAGGCACCCAAAAGGAAGAGAAAGGGAGGAAACCTTCCTCCTCATCTTATATACACCTGATTATGTAAAGTAATGGTGTGGAATACTTCCTTAGTTATAACCCTGTTACCAGGGAAGACCTAAACCAAAACCAAGAAAACTAAACCACCACAAGTTTCTTCCTGATATATAAATTGACCCTCTTTCAGTTTAAAACCATTATCCCTTGTACTTTTACTACATGCCGTTGTAAAAAGTCCCTCTCCAGCTCTCTTGTAGGCCCCTTTCAGATACTGGAAGGAGCTTTCTCTTCTCCAGGCTGAACAACCTCTTTCATCCTGTCTTCACAGGGGAGATGCTCCAGCCTTCCTGATAATCTTCTTGGCCTTCTTCTAGACTTGTTCCAACAGGTGCATGTTCCTCTTGTTAGGGGCCACAGGGTTGGATGCAGTAGTCCAGGTAAAATCTCATGAGAACAGAGCAGAGGCGTAGGAGAATCACTTCTCTTGACCTGCTGGTCCTTTGATGCAGTCCATGGTATGGTTGGCAAGTGCACATTGCTGGCTGGTCATGTCAAACTTCTTGTCTACAAAGATCCCCAAGTCCTTCTCCTCAGGGCTGCTCTCAATTAATTTTCCACCAGGTTGTATTTGTACTTGGGATTGCCCCAGCCCACACGTAGAATATTGCTCTTCGTCTTGTTGAGCTTCATGAGTCTCACATGGGCCTACCTCTGAAGTCTGTAAGGTTTATTATTACTACAAGCTAGGGAATGCCAGCAATTTCCCACTTTCACCTGAGTTTGAAAACAGGCATGTGAACAGAGATCCATCAAATTTTTGAAGACTGGATACATTCATCTGGTGAAACACGCTGAGAATGCAAATTAACTTCAACACATTTTTTCTCAGCTGCAGCCTTTTCCTAGGGACCTAATGACTAAATGCAATCAGGTCAGTGGTGTCATTATTCCTTCCCATTTCTTTAAAGTCATGCTTAAGCTATGACACAGCATAGGCATACTTGTAGTGCTGTTAGGTTCTGTGATTTGCTTACAGTTTGTATTGTCCTAGTAAGTGAATCTGTATCCTGTGTGACAAAGGAGTGACAGAGTCACATACACGATTCATCAAGCTGCAGACACCCTCAAGATGTATCCAAACATAGTTTGCTGTTATATCCATCAAAAGATGAGCACACTGAAGCTCAATTAAAGCACACAGCAATTAACTGGAAGCCTTTAGAAATAAAACTTCAAAAATAAATCATTTGAAGTTGGAAAGACCACTGAGTGTAGCAGCTGTTACAATCTACATTATTATTAAAGCCTTTAGCACTGAGAGTTTATCAAGATGGCAATGAGATACATAAGATATACTACTTAGCTTTAATAAAGATTTTAAAGATCCAACCAGTTTAAAAAATGTTATTTTCACATCTATCAGCATGTGCAGGTTTTGAAGAAAATATCTCATTTTATATAATCTTTTCAAGTTATTTGAAGTAGTATATTTTGATTACTGAAAAATGTAATTTATTTCGGCTTCATTTTTTTTTTCTGAAATATTTACAGATGCTCTCTATTTTATTGGATTCTATTTCCATAAACATTAAAAGAGAAGGAGGAACGTGGATAGGATTTTTTATGTCCCTGGTATTATGTGCCTGTATGCATGTGTGTATGTGTGTCTGTGTGTACTTGGATGAGATCAGCTAAAGTAAGCAGAAACTTATACAGCAATTCACTAGTTCTGGAGATGCTAAGGTTCCAGCTATTGAAAAGTTACCAGAAGGAAAAGTGAACCCTTCCCTGCCTACATAATCCAGCAGTGAAGCATTGTTCTTTGTGCTTAAATCTAACTTCCTAGAAGATAGGAAATATTCCTTATCCCTACAGGAGTAAATAGCCCACTCAGAAAGTGACAGACACAACTATTGTCCTCCTCTATTATTCCTAAATATTTTATTCAGTGTTTTTTGTTTGGTTGTTATTTTATTATTATTATTTTATTTTATTTTATTTTTTTTTTAGGTAAAGGAAAAATAAAATAGCTGCATGTATTCTTAATATTCCTATACTAGATACATTATTAGGGTATAGGGCCCTTCTTTCTTTCTTTTCTTTTGCTAACATGCACCATAATACGCTACCTCAAATGTTTAGATACTAGCAGAACCACACTTAGTAGCTGCATTTTATCTCAAGATCCTTTCTCTTAAGAAAGATCTGAATCATCAATAATATAGACTAAATAGTTAAAAAAAATATTCTCAAACATGTTCTATTAAAGTCAAACATTTTCAAACCTTTCCAAGAACATTTGCTATTCATAAAAAGTATATAAGTAGAAGTTGGATTCACACCAAAACCTGATGAATTTTTTGCTTACATAAATGTCCATCTTTGTATGCTAAGTGAAATAATTTAGTATTTTTTTAATTAAATACTCCCTATAGAATCCTGACAAAGAAAACAAAACAATGACAGTTAACAAAACAAAAATCTTCTAATGCAGATATCACAGTTACACATTTATATTTAAACTCTGCCCAAGCAATTCTGTTCTTCAGAAGGAATCACGGTATGGTAATTAATTTGACTTTCTGTGGATGCAAAGGGAACATTTCTTCTTGTAACGACTCTAGACCCAGCAGGTCTATAGAACATCAGTGGATCGTGGTTTTTAGTTGGATTAAACTTTTAAGCCCATGCCGTGTGGGGCTCACTAATGATAAGACTTGTAAAATGTCTATGCATGTGAAATTAAAGTGTGATTTGTCTGGAGGCAAACCAGCTTTCAAATGTAAAATGACAAAAGAGCAGTTTTACTTCTTTAAAAGTTCATACTTACTTTTAAAATGTATATATGTATACTTAAATCAATTGCTAAAATGCTCAAAAACATATAATTATGTTGTTCAGAGTGTTAAGCAATTATTGCCAGTTTCAAGGCTTTGCTACTATAACATGCCTAAGGCAAATAGTTTCTGCATTCATGAATATTGGAAAGAGTAAGTCATAAATCTGTAATCTGAACATAAACATCTTTCAAACTGCTTGCAGTCTAGAGATTTTTACTAGTAGTAACATATATTTCATTTGAAGACTCCTATTTTTATTTGCCTCCCTCCAATTTCATAGTTTGCACAGTATTTTTAACTGTAGTCATCCATCCACCCAGTACTTTCTACATTCATAAAGGTTGCCAAGGAATGGAGAAAAGAACACTGTGTGTCCAGTTTGTTCACCCTCAGTGGTACAACTGTAATGGAGATTTTTTCCTTGTCCTTCAAAAGTGCACATGGTACAAATTGCATTTTTGTCTGCATTGAGCAAGAAATTACCAAGAAAAGAATGAAAGTTTCTATACCATTAGAGCAATTTAGGTTTGTCAGACAGAGATGATATTACACAAATTTTTCCACCCAAATGCCATCTCTATAATAAATCCTAGACCCCTATTTTAGAGATGTCTTGCATTATTTCCTCAAGTAAATGAACTCTTACAGATACTCCCTCTTAGCCCTGGTATTCAGAACATCTGTATGGAGCATCCATCTTTTTTACAACTTAGGGTTGAAATCAAGCATTTTCTCTTATGTCCTTTTGTTAAGAACCAATACTCAGTATTTACTTAGTGGAAAAGGAAGAACAGAAGAAAGAAGGGAACAAACAAACCAGACAGCAACAACCACTTAACCTTTCCTTTCTTCTATCAGTGACCATCCTTTTTCTCAGAGACAAAGAAGCCCAGGAAAGGAAGGTGACACCAATAGGGCAGGAAGGAAGCTACAGTGCTTGCAACTGGGAGCCACTGTCAAGACAGCATGAAATATGTGCCTTACATTAGTAAATGATATAGTTTGATAGAGAGCAATGGCAATCTTTTTCTTATGCTTATCTCCAAATTGTTGATATCAAGATCAGAGAGGTTCTCTTGAACCTTTCTTCTGTTCCAAAATCACTCAGTTCATGGGAAACTCAAAAAGCCATATCAATGTCCTGTTCTTAGGCTCAACTTACAAAAATGGGTGCAGGAATTTTCCATTAATATTAGGATATAAATAAAAATGCTCTGGTAAACAGAGTCAAACACAAAGCAAACAGCACTGTACTGTCACCTATGTGTTCTTCAGAGAACTTAGGAACTGCATCATATTACACTGTTTCTCAATATATTATTCACGGTGTGCTTTCTTCCATCTATCCTGAATTAAATTCTTTAAACATGAAGAATAGCTATGCCTGAAAGACTTGCCTCTGGTAAGCCAAGGATCAGGTACAGCACAAAACACCTAGAGATTCATGGGAAGCTGAAAGATTTATAATAATTCCATAGTTATATTTCATACTGCACACATGAAAAACATCCCTAAACTTGGACAAGCTCAAGAGTTAAACCCAGTCAATTACTGTGACACACTTAATCTTAGTATTTTTATCAAGCACTGCAAAAGGAGAAAACAAAGATACAAACTCAAAACCCCAACCTGCAGTTGAATTTGCTATGACACATACATAATATGGTGTCATTCCCTCTTCTGAGAAATTTGCAGGTTGCTACAGCCAGTAAGCCAAATTACAGTTGGAATAAAATTATCTGACTCACTGAGAACAGGAACGGATTCATCTCCTTTGCTACTTTATTAACATCATGACTTGAGTGTATTAGACTGCATTTCAGATTCAAAGCAAGAATAAACCACAAATAGAAATTAAAGAGCTGTGGCAAAATCAAAAGCACATTGTAGTTCTCTTCTGTGAGGAGAGCAGTTTTCCTCTGTGTGTTAAAACTGCTCTGATACATGCATTTTCAGCTGCCTCTCTAGGCCATATGTGAACAAATACCTTAGCCTGCAATATACCATAGCTACATATTTTACCTGATACGTGAAAAGGAGAAGAAAACGGGACTGAAATAATATTCCAGTTCCACCTCTTCCACTTATTGATTATTTTTAAGGGATCAGTAAGCAGTAAGTAGTTTCAAACTGGTGTACTTGGATAATCATGATATTTTTTAATTTCTCATGCATCTATCATTCTCACTATAATGAACAGGAATTAGCTATGCCTAGAAGGTAAAGATTTACTTATTGAACACAAAGAAATTCTCAGACTTCAAAATTCAGTGGAATTCCTGTTATGAAAACCTGATTTTGATTACCACATTAATAGTAATCTGCTTTGAGTATATTTAAACAAACAAAAAAACCCCCAAAACAAAAACCCCAACCAAACACAAAGAAAACCACAAAAAAACCCCACAAACAAAACAAACAAACAAAAAATAGAACACACAGAGGTGTAGGAAAAGATGATTTTTAAATATCTGAACAATTCAGGTTAAAAGCTTTGTCTTGGGCTCCTCACAACAGAATGTCCTGGTCCCCTGGGATAAAGTACACATAGCTTGCTCCTTTTTGTGGATCTGCAGAACTCCAGAAGGTCTCAGAGTGAATGTGTGCTGACAAGCTACAGCATGATGTGCTAGAAAATGGGGGATGGGTTAGTAATGAAGTGTCATCCAATTTGGATCGAAGGTAAGCATGGAAGAAAGCAATTCTTGGAGCTTGTCAAAAAAAGTATATGGCAGAAAACAGAGAAGCTAAGCACATGTGAGAAATAAAGAACTCTGATGTCAGTCAAGTGGCATATTTTATGAAACTGAAGGTTTCAGAAAAGAAGAACTATCTAGGATTCACTTTTTATTTAATCTAGTATTAGACAAGGACTAATTTCACTTAATAGAGATCCTCAATAGCAAAGATGAGGGGATGGAAAGGAAAAGTAACTCATAAATTGCTAAGGTTGGTAAAGATCATTAAGTCCAACCTTTGAACACCACCTTGTCAACTAAACTGTAGAAATAACTACCATGTCCAGTTGTTTCTTAAACACTTCCAGGGATAGTGACTTCACCAGTTCCCTGAACAGTTCATTCCAATGTTTGACAGTCCTTTTGGTGAAGAAATTTTTCCTGATGTCCAATTCTTGATTTCTACTTCCATATTTTATGAGTAAAACGTTTCCTTAGAATAACAGCCTAATAAGAATAATGAAGATGCATTCTTTGTGTATCATAGGATCAAAATCTGTGAATCTAGTTTCTGTGTTTTTCTGTCTAGTTTGTTCTGGTTTTTTTTTTTTTTTTTTTTTTCTCGATGGCATACATTGGTTTAGCTAATAGTATTCTATACTGTTTTTATCATTCTCATTTTAAGCTAAGAAAATCTGTTCTACTATATACCTTCAGGTTTAAACTTCCCACCTGCCTTGCCAACCTATAGTGTTTTTCTTCTGTGGACTAAGTGGTACATGTTGGTTAGAGAACATGATATAATGTCACTAAAAAGACTGAGAAAGCAGAAAGCAATGAATCAAAGAATTGATGAAAACAAAAAGATAAAATAACCTCAAGTGTTAGGTCTAGAATTCTATAGTGGATGTAATATTTTTGAAGCCTGATATCTATTTTGCTGGAACAGTGATTCCATGATGAATTCTTATGATTAAAAGTTGTTTCAGGTCAAATCATTAAATTATGCAGCATTGTACCTAAACATAACAGGGTATCTTTCAATACTGTTTTCCATAAGTTAGCACAAAGAGTTATAGCCTTCTATTTGAAGACAAATCCACATGACCGACTGGTTGAAAGCAATGTTGTAATTCCACAGATATATCTAAAATTATATATATATCTCAGAATTTTCTGTTTAGTCAAGCTTATTTCTTGCACAACACTTCTAGCTTATTCTCTCATTACTTATTCAAGAGCTTCCAACTAGTTATCTACTTTAGTATCCTTTTCATTACTGCTGAAGAGAATTCCCGCAAACCATGAACAGCAAAAATTTGATACGATGGCTGAGATTATTTTAAAACCACATGCTTCCAACATACTTTCTGAATACCTTACTAAATAAATGTTTATGGAATTTGCAATGCATACCTGAGCAACAAACCTCTGAAAGCTTAGGCTAACAAGAACATCTATTCATTTGACTTCTGCAGTTATCCACTGTTAACTGTCCTGACAGTCTTGCTTATATTATTTTTAACACAACCCACTTATTTTCTCAGGCTGATGGATTCTATTTACATACTGTCCCATGCAAAAATGAACCACTGGAGAGAAAAATTAAATATTTCCTCATTCTTCCTAAAAAAAAAAAAAAAAGCAAAAACGGGGAGAAAAATAACCATGAACTTCTTTGAGACCACATCTGATGGTATTTAAATGGTTAGTCTCTCATGCACAACTATTTCCAGAGGCAGGGGTTGAATGTCATATCCATCACAATTGCCAAATTTTCTACTCAGTAACTCTTTTAAAATTCCTGTTACAGCATCTAAGAGTTACACTTGCATAACTGTGGGAAAACGTGGACCACAGGAAGCTGCAAACAACCTATAGTAAAAGATTTTTTATTTCTTTTGCTCTTTTACTCTGCTGTAAGTAGCCACCGAGAGTCAAGAATTAAATGTAAGAAAAAGCAGAAATATATTTGCAAGGCAGCCCGGAATGCCAAAGCTTTAATATCAGCATGAAATATGTATCCAAAGAAGGTGTGGCATTATGAGAAATTAAATTAATAGGTTTAGCATTAAAGAACTGTTTTAGCAAAGTTCAAAGAGAAAGCTAGGTGGTTTCAATAAGATTTGAAAAATAAGTCTTGGGAAGTAGATGAAATGACAGAATCTATTTTATAGATAAATGTAGTTAATAAATGGTGGATGTTTTCAAAGATTTTGCTATTGCTGCATCTTTCAGACATACAGGGGTCACAAGAGGGAGCAAATAAAGTTCTGAGAACATGCTAGGACAAAGGTAACAAGAGTGGTATGGCTTGAAAGGAGAATAATATTTAGAAACCTGTGAAAAATATAAAGTGACATAAAAGATAATGTAATCGGATTGGAACATTAAGAGAATACAAATCATGTGAGATAATATATGTTTTTAAAAAGGAGCCAAATATATATTAGAGTTGCATAAATAAAACCTCATGCTAAAGAGTTGCATTCTCAAATAAAGGAGTTGGAAAGTCTGAGAACGGAATTAAAAGCTGGCAACATCTGTTACTATAATTTTTGCTTGTTACCTATATCACAACAGTGCCTCAGACCCCAATTAAAGTTCATTCCCCATTATGCCAAATACTTATAAATACAATGTAAAAGTCAGAATCCAAAGGCTACCGAAGGAAGTAGATAAATGGAGGAAATTGTCTTCTCTCTTATATGCTTAAGGATTGAAGAAGCAGAGGTCAACTGCTTACTACATGTTGAAAAGTGGGATTTAGGTGCCTGAATTACTGAGGTACTTAGAAAAATTTACCTCTGATTGAAAATAAGAAAACAACAAAATACAGAGGAAAAAATACTCACTGTGATTTATTTCCCAAATGTTGAGATTTCATTAATACAGTGGTTGGAACTTTCTTTTTCAATTCAGAGAGGACGATTTCTAAGTATTTCCCTGCTGATTGTGAACTGGGTCACAGAAGGAAGAATGGGTCAGGTTTAAAATATTCCTATGTATGGGGGATTAAAATAAGGATATTACCCTTGTGTTTGACAAGATTTCTAGGTGTACAAGAGGAAAGTTTGCAACAAGACTTTCAGGGAGCCTTCAACATTCAAATGAAACTGTAATGTAATAAGAAGTAGATATAGCTATAAAAGAGGCCTTTATGAAAGCTACCCTGGATAAATTTCAAAATCCAAGAGAATTAAATTAGTCTTCACTTACCTGCTATCACAACAGATTATTATGCAGCATAACAGGTAATTTTAAAGAGCTCCCCATCAAGTCAGATAACAAATAGAAATGATCTAGAAATTATCCACAAATACTGCTGTTACTTGGAGGCAGTTGTCAAAAGAAACATTTTTGAAGAAGTAGATCATCAGCTTCTATAAGAGGAGATTTTATTAGAAGTAGGAAGGAGGAAAAATTACTTTAGGAGTAAAATAAAATTTATGTTTTCTAAAGCAGCTAATTTTAATTTAATTTTGGAAGTGTCTAAGTGCTTTTAAAATGCCAGTGCTCTTTGTTAAGAAAAAACCACATTGGTAACTAGAAGCCTAAAGTCTCTTTTAAATGAGGACCCAACACATGGACTGCAGAAAGTGGTTGGACACTAACTGAGATTTTCTATGTACTGCGACTCCTAATTTGAAAAGGGACAGTTGTAGCCTAAATATTAACATATTAAGTCCTCTCTGCAATTCTAACAAGCCAAGGCAAAACTCTCAGATCCTCTGAAGGAACTTTATGTATTGATTATGGGTCAATATTTTTTTCTTCCAGCTCTGAGAAGGGAGTTCATGAACCAGAGCTGGATGCCTCAATGCAATGTAAAATGAACCAGCAGTAAGATTCACAGTAATTAGCTTCCTAAACAGTGACATGCACAGGCAAGCCAACAAAAAAATTCATAGACAGAGGTAATGCACAATGTTGCCTCCCTCTTTTAAGTGCCTAAGTACAGCCCAAATTATGTTCTTAAGTTAAAGTGGAATTCAAACTTGAAATTCCATCTGCACTTGAACTCCTTTGATTATGGAAAATTGGTTCACTCTTTTTACTTAAAACTTGTCTGCCAAAGGAGGAGGAGGAGAAACAAATGTTAAAATAGACTAGAGAATACAGCAGTTTCTAAGGAAACCAAAGTCAATGCCCTCCTCATGCAAAATGAGCTGAAATTCATACCTCTCACCTCCCACAGGAGTGCCCCCTCCACTATTCACCCAGGGCTAGGCCTAGGGCTAAGACACACATCAAATACAGAAGTACAAAGCAGATACTGTATGGTAAATGTCCAGGTACATATCGTCTAATCCCATTATAAAATCCTTTGAGTCTGTAATCCTATCATTTTGAGGTAGTCATTTGAGAAAAAGCTGTATCTGCTACTGTTGTAACACTCATTTTCAAATTAAAGCAAAGATTAAGGAAAGGCTAACAACATACAAAAGTGGATCAAACAGTAGGGAGAAAAATAGGAATGCTTTATGCACCAAAAAAAATCACTTCAGTAGCATGGGAGCTGTAACTGTCTCCCTATTCTTAGCAGATCATGCAGGTTAAAAAAATGAAAAGAAAACAAAAAAAATGAAGAAAAGTTGACGTAGAGTTAAAGGAAATAGAACCATGACAAATAAGACCTTTTTTTGCTGGAAACAAAAATTCCAAATTACAGATATTTGTGACCTTCCTTTAGAATAAGAATATATGCTGACAGAGTTATTTACTGATTAATTAATAACTGAGAAACTGAAACTGGAACAATTCTGGAAAACTTTACATTATACTGTGGGCATATTAAACATACTTTTATCAAAAACTAAATTGCAGCATTTTTCCATTAATATGGAAAATCAATTTTTGACATAGTTCAAATAATCAGGTCTACTTTTAAAGAAAAGCTTCTCTTACAACTGCACATACACCAAGTAGGTTTGATTAAAAAAAAAAAAAAATTCTAGAGCAGTAGCAGGAGAAATACACATGGCCAAGTTAAACGAGGCAAAACAAGAACAGATGTTCCAAGATGCTGGGCATACAGAGAAATATAAAGCTGAGAGGGAGACCACAAGGATGTGGAAAGTATCAAATGCTAGAACAGAAATAAAATAAAGCAGCTTTTGAGAGCAGTACAGAATATGGGGGAAAAAATGTGGAAACAAAATCATAACAGTTAAGTGTGATGTTAACAGGCCTCTGTGGTTGATGGTAAATGTCATATCCTTACAAGTGTTGTTATCTATACATTAATAATTGCTGGCCCCAAAAAGTGGACAAATGCTGAAACACTAACACCTAAAATAAATATATTAAAAATTATTGTTTCCACTTAAATGAAACTTAAAATAGATGATTTGTAACATCTTGGGGGAAGAAGTGGGCATTGGAGCCTGAGGAATACACTGTCTCCATACATTGGCCTAGAATGATAGTTGCACCTATGTATATGCCTGTAGTAAGTGCTGGTTTTATTTCCCAAGGATGAAGTGTTTGTGTGTTTAACCTGGAACCCAATAACTGAAACAGAATTTCCTGCAAGACAGAATTGCTTGGGTATGAGTGCTGTCACTACTTCTGTAGCAGTCACTAAATGTAGACTAGAACACACTGAAATTCACTGGACTTCTCACTTGTATCCTGTTTGCTGTGCTGTCAGCTGCAGGACTATTGCCTCTGAAATTTTCTTACATTCCTTCAAAAGCTACCCATTTCCTTAGGAAACCAGCTTATTGATACATGTCTCTTTAATGACTAGGCTCTTAAATAGAAAACTAGCAGGGACTGTAAATAGCACCTGCCAGTCATTGAGTGATAAGATGCTGCACATAACGCAAAGGAAAGTTCAATGTGAACATGTTCTGAGAGTCAGGAAATACATTTTTAAGCAAGAGAGAAGCATAATTTTCTATTCTCCTAGTATTTGGCACCAAATCTGCATTTGCTTAGAATGTGTTGAAGTATGACAAACTGCCTTATGGAAACCGACACACATAAAAGACCTTCAGTAATTATAACATGCAAAATGTGCCTAGAAACTTCTGATTAATAATCACATTAGTGTGATACATTTTGTTTTCAAAGCTAATTTGCCAGTACTGTTACAGCACTTACAGTACATTGTTGAATGCTGATTGCTGGGTTAATCCATATCATGGTAACCTGACATCTGAAACACCCTGGCAATGGCTGCCCTGATATGCATTAACTAGCTTGCACTTGCAGTTTTCTGTAATAAACAAGGAAACACAATTCAAGGTCACTATTATTACAGTTACTGAAATCAGAAAGAAGAAGTAAAAAATAATGTTTCAAAAGCAATGCAGAGTACAATGAATAATACCTAAATGTAAAGGTTCACTCTGATAGTACATGAAGGTAGTTAATATTGTTAAATACTGTGCTTAGCTTACTAAATGATTAAAGCTCTTCTTTATTATTGGCTGTGAGTGTCTGACTTATCAAGAATGTTTATTTTGGCATCTTTAACCTTAAAGAAATTTAGAGGTGGTAGCTGATACTTTTAACAGAGAAGCAAGTGTACAAAATCTACATGAATGTATTTGCCCATAAAGATGTAGGGAAAGATAAGCCTATCTCCATGTTCAGGCTGTGCCAAGCAGTATTCGGTATCCTGCCAGTTTGTGTCCTGGCTGAAATGTTGCTTTAAAAAGGAACACAACACTCTTTGCTTCTAGAAGAAGAGGCATTCCCATGGGGACACTTGAGAGTCTTCCTCGCCGAACACAAAATGAAAAGTTATTTTCTGGTTTGCATAGAAATAAAGAATTAGTAACCCAAATTTTATACAGTGGTGTTTACAGCAAGAAACTTATGCCTTAAGATTATTAAGATTTGCAGCATATAGATTTTTAATATAGTTGTATAGTTTCTAACACTTTAAAATAGCAGTTAACAGTTACTAAAACTCTTTCTTATACTTCATATCAAATTCTTGGAATTCTTGACATTTTGTTTAATGTTCTTTTCAAGGAAAAAAGATTTTAGCAAGTACATCTTCTTTGGGACATATACTTCTGTGCTGATTTAAAGGTAAACCATCAGGAGAAATGAACCCAACTCAGAAAGAGATTACAAGTCAGAATTACAGTTTAATAAAAAGATTACAATGATACAGAGCAAAAATTCATTTAGACCAACAAAAACAGATGTATAACCCAGCACCCTGGGGCATGAACAGAATGGAGTTTGTTAGCCCCTGTGCTGAACACCACATAGTCCCCATGAGTACAAAGTAAAAGGAAAGAAAAAAACCTGTTGGTGAGGATGATGGTCACAATCTGTGATCAAGAATGGCAGTCACAGTCCTGTTGACGTTCTGGTCCTCCTCTGGATCCAGAGAGTGGTACCAGAAGTCCCCAAATGCAAAGATTATACATGCTCAGGTTCAGATGGGAATGCCCAATACCTCCCCCAGGGCAAGGAGTTTCACAATGGGTGATTTACTCTGTGAGTTATGGGGTAATCCTTGATGGCCCATTAGCAGACATGACCCCTCAGGCTGGGTGTGAAGGTCCTAATGACACCCCAGGGGGGAGTTATCATTGCTGAGTCATTGGTGTGAAGACAGGAAAACTTCCCTATCTCACGGGGTTCTTTAACACCCAGCTTGTAGCCTGAGGTGTCAGGTGTGCCCTGGGCAGCTACTGCAAATGATCCATTATTAACAGTTCATGAGAAATTACATAGGGGGTGTAGAATACACAGTTTTGGTTGCATTCACACAGTGATAAACTGGTCCTGGCTACTATAACTAAGACAACTTAGAAGGACACAATAAGATATAATTGTAGTCAAACCAGAAGGGCCAGAAACCTTGGAGAAGCTCCAAAGAAGGCATGTGGTCCTGAAAAAGTGGTCCTGATCTTGAGAGCTCCAACTCAGTTCTGGGGAGGCGTGCTAAGGAGCAGACCTGATGAAGGCTCTGGAGGCATACGATTTTTGCGTTAGATGTAGACATTAGATATGATAATTAATTACTATTATAAAATTGTAGGAGCCTTATACTGATGCTTATGTATTCAGTGTACATTAAAGTGCTTTAATTAAGGACCTGCTCTCTATGTTATCTATACTAATATTGTCTGGGAATTTCTTTTCTTCCGTTTTAGACATCAAAACTACAAGAAGCTACTCATTAAATATGAATGCTCATTGAAACCAGGCAGATCTCTCTAGATCTTTATCCCATTGTCTCCACCCTCACTTATTTTATATACTCTAAATTTATTTAATAATATCATTAGATAAGAAATAATTAAAGCTGAAGAAAGATCTTATATTTTAATATGTATATTTATAAGCTTCAAGAGATATTAATGTTATAATACTTGTAAGATGGATGCTATTGAGTTTCAGGGCACTTTGAAGTTATTCCTCGTGTTCACCAGTTTAATTTCATTTACAATTAATGTAACTTCTGTGAGCTATTTAGATAAGAAAATAATTGTTTTGCTCTTTTTAGATCTTATTATGAAAAAATATTGCTGAAGAACAAATAATAGGTGGGTCTACTAAAAGATCAAAATAAGGCAGCAAATTAGACACTGAATCTGTATGTTTAAAGTAATAATTTTGTCTAAAATCTAATGTTGGTGATGAACATGAGCCAGCAGTGTGCCCAGCTGGCTAAGAAGGCTGATGGCATCCTGGCCTGTACCAGGAATAGTGTGGCCAGCAGGACCAGCGAAGTGATCCTTCCCCTGTACTCAGCGCTGGTGAGGCTGCACCTCCAGTACTGTGTCCAGTTCTGGGCCCCTTAATTTAGGAAGCATATTGAGTTGCTGGAGGGGGTCCAGAGGAGGGCAGCGAGGTCCCTGGTGAAGGGACTGGAGAACAAGTCCTATGAGGAGAGGCTGAGGCAGCTGGGGTTGTTCAGCCTGGAGAAGAGGAGGCTCAGGGGATACCTTATTGCTCTGTACAACTACCTGAAAGGAGGTTGTAGCTAGGTCTCCTCCCAGGTGACCAGCACTAGAACAAGAGGGCAGAGCTTTAAGCTGTGCCAGGTTAGGTTTAGGTTATATTTTTTACAGAGAGAGTAATCAGGAATTGGAATAAGCTGCCCCAGGAGGTGGTTGATTCATTGTCCCTGCAGGTTTTTAAGGCGAGACTGGATGTGGCACTTAGTGCCATAGTCTAGTTAGCACGATGGTTGGACCGAAGGTTGGACTTGATGATCTCAGAGTTCTTTTCCAATCTGGTTAATTCTATGATTTTATAATTCTATGAAGCTTCTAAGGTCACGATAATAAACACACATTAAGGAACTTCATCTGTTTCAAAATTTTGTATGTTACTGTGTGATATAGACACCAAGATCTAATTAAATAACTATCAGGGAAAAAAAGGCAGAGTTGTAAAATAAAACGAAAAATGAACAAAAATGAAACATCAAAAATGCATAATCCTTGGGAAAAATTAAGACAAGACATTAAACAGAAGTCCTTTGTTTCCAAGAGGAAACCCAAAAAGTAGTTAATGTGTTCCAGTGAATACAGGCTAAGATATTATCATCAAAACTTACTTTTATGAATTACTAATCATTCTTAACAAAAACTTTTTAAAGATGATTCAATTATTAACAAAATAATTTCACCTATCAAGAAAAGTTTTCAAGTGTGCAATGGAGATTTCCCGCCAAAAGTTCAACAATCAAAACCACTGAATTACCTATCATGCTCCTCAAGTGGAATTTTTGAGACCTAATGTGCAGGAAACCTAAAAAGTATTTACATCTACACCTTCCATTCACACATAAATGTTTTGAAAGTACAATAGTTGTATTGGAAAGAGCTCTTTTTTTCTGATAAAATATTTCTAAGGATTTCTCCAAGTTAGGAGGACAAGAAAAAAATAAAATCTCAAATAGTTTTGATTGATGTGCAAACTAGCTCTTGTCCAATACTAATTGCAGCAATAGACATTTTCATTTGGCTTCTTGAATTCTTTTTTTCTCCAGATAGTTAGGAGTTATATCTGTTCTATTGAACAGAAATGTACTTAATTATTTTTTATCTCATTTTCCTCAGATGGGATTTAAACACCCTCCCTCCCTCTTTCCCCCTGCCTTTTATTCTGCCCAGATTTTACTTGATGCACCATTTTCTGCATAAAACATTTTTAGGAAAAAAAAGTCACAAAAATGTTTGGAGTGCTGTCCACGAAATGGTAATACTACCTCCCTCCAGACTATTCCAGCTTTTCGTCGTGTGAAATTATTTTACTTGCATTGCACATTATTTTTTGTCCTGTAGAGTTTTGCTTTGCAAAAAGAAATATCCAGAGGCACTGTGTTTTCTCAGGCAGTTGAAAAATCAGAATTCTGAGAGTACACGGCAGACCTTACACAACACTACTTCTATAGCACACACACACTCTCTCTCTGCCTTTTTTCCTTCCCCAGTGTTCAATAGATAAGGGGTCCTGTAAAAATGATGGCTTAGCCTGTTTCTGAAAGCTGTTGCAGTGGTACCTTACAGATTTACGTCTCAAAATATCTGCATAGCTGCCTCCCATTCCGCCTTCAGAGGACAAAGCATAGTAAGTTTTCTGCAGATTCTGTGACCTTCTCTGTCCATTCCTTCTGTGCAAACAATTCATCTTCTTCAGTGCAGTCTGCAAGCAGAACTCTATTGAGCCAGTTGACTGGTGTCAGGGATTTCCCTAGCTGTCTACCCCTTTGATCTTTCCTCTGTGCTGTCACAGCAGAGAAATGACTACATGGCAAGCTAAAGATGGTATTTTGTGATGAAAGGGACAAATTGTGTAGGCATTAAAAAAAAAAAAAAAGTGTGTTGGTGTGTAGATTTGGGGAGGGAGGTACCCTGACTACAAAATATAAAATGTCGCCATAAGCTTTCATTTCTGTGTTGTGCTAATGAAATGTATTTCTAAACCCCAAATTTTACTATAAAATGGATTATTGCAATCTTTGAGATAATTGTATTAGAGAGTCTTTCCATATTATAAAAGGATTATAAAACTTTTTTCAACAAAACTAGATTACCTTGTTTGTGCAGTATGGTATTATAGCTTTTGGTGAAATATGCTGAACATAACAAAGACAGAAAATCTTTATAGAAAGTATGCTAGTTACATCAGATATAGAAGGTGGTTGAATCTGGGACCAAATCAACTCTCAGCTTAAAGAGGAATGCCTTTGCAGTTAGGGCTCAATAATGTTCCCCGTACCTCTTTGCTCTGTCTTTTTCCTATATTAAACTTAACGTGCATATACATGTTGTTGATATGTATATTAATACACTTATATCTGACATCCAGTGAGAGTAAATATTGTCTAATAATATTAGACACCGACTTCTAATGATGCAGGCCAGGTCAGCACACAGCACAAACACTGCAGATGTACATTGTATGCTGTTGTGTTGATGTGCTATGCTGGAGGTGTATCACAGTTCATCTCTCCTGTAAGTTGGGTGATAAGTATGGGTGGCAAGAGGTACCGGAATTGAGGAGGATCAGGATGAGAAAGCCACAGTCAACAGCATGAATCTGAAGAACAGTGTCATACAGTAACACACTGGCAGCAGTCAGATGCAATAGCCCATCAGTCAGCATCACACAGGATGAAGCATCACCATAGCAAGGTCCCAGACAGTACAAAACAGGAAGAACTAGCTGTCAGCACTTGCTAAATTCAGAAACAGAGGATTAATTAAAATGACTAAGGAATGAATCACTATCCATTAAATCCTCCTGGTGATGTTTAAGATTGGAAAAGCAAAACAACAACAAGCACCCATGTTAATTCAGTATCTTAACCACTGACATTTTGCAGATGAATCAAAGTAGATTTTAAACTGATGGAAAATGTAAATCTTTTTCCTCACATGTAATTCACTTTTATATGGAAATTTATAAGATCATATGAATGAATTTAATGATATGTCCAAATTAGACAGAGCCTAGAAAAATGTTTTGTTAAACTGAGCGTAATAAAACTGAAAATGCTGAACAGTGAGATGGATAATACAGCTAAACATACAGCTAATGTGGCTACAAAATAAGGGTAAATTCTAGGAGATATATTTCAAAAAGTTTCAGTAGGAGTAGAATTGCAAATAAAATATGGGGGACAGACACCCACAAGTCCACAATTCATGACCATAACCACTGGGACAGGTATATATATTTTCACCAGTGGAACTACACTGAGGTGTCTTTGCCAACAGTCCGTCACTTCTCTCCACACTCCAGAATGCCACCCAAAGTTTTTCCAGTACAGCAGCTTGCAGAGCACTCTTCAAGTACAGTAACTGAAATAATTTTGTGGAACTCACACACACACACCTATACACACACAGATACACACACACAAACATACTACCGAAAACATCTTGTGGATTTACTTTTAACTTGGTTCATTTCAGTGATCTGCTTTGCAGCACAGCCCCACAAACAGCTGCATGGGGGAAAAGCACAGAAGGATGACAAACTGTAAATGTGGCAGGAAAGAGTAGTCCTGAACCAGAGTCAGGGTAAGAATTCTTTTTTACTTTAATGAATTTTTTAACCCAAGTCTATCATCAAAGAAAATGTGCATAAATACATTTTGGGAATGTATGCTTGTAATTATGTAACAATCAGAAAAATTCTCTATCAGCCCAGGAAGTGTGACATCAGGTGTTTGAAAAGAGGACCAATGGATTTAACTAACTCCTTTCCTTTCCCCACTTCATACTCTGTTAACCAACTTCTGCACTATTTTATATAGAAGTGCATTATTATTATCTTTTGAAATATTTACAACAATTAATCTTAGAACACTTATACATTTGTTTTTAAAAAAGCTCCGTTAATATCCATGTCAGGATAAATATACAAGCTAAAATACAATGGAAAGAAAATCTCTTCAGTAAAGCATTTGTAAATGCACATTCAGTCTGTGGGATGACACCTCAACCCCTGAACAGTTATCTTTGATGAAAGGACCAGAGCAATGTACATTTTTCTGCTCTAAGTTAAGGAAGACTCCCTGATAAAGGAATTGTGTATACATCTGGAAGGGCTCCTTTGTAAATTCTTATGCAGCATATGTACTGTGGGTGGTCCTGTGTCAAATAACACTAAAAAGGTACGAGGTTTTGTTGATTCAACAGCTCAGCCTAAAGGGAGTGATACAGCTCAGACTGGCGATCAGGATCATCCATGTTATACTTCTGCCCCCAAGCTGCAGACCCCATTCACTAGTATTAAAAGTGAACAAAATTATATTAATTCCTATATATTTGAACCATTTCAGCAGAAAATGAGAAACAAAGACAAGGTGAAAGTGTGAATCTCATTTAAAGTAGCACTGTCAACTAGATCTTCAACACATTCATTTATATACCAGAGAGATTCTTAGTACTAGTCCCAGCTGCTTGGCCTTGCCCTGACAATCACAAAACTGAAGAAATAGCATGTCCCATCTTATGTCATCCGCCAGATATTAACAACCTAACACTGTTAGTGTCCTGGATTTATAGCTGTACAAAGAAGTGTAGCCTAGTTGAAATGGAAAGGATAAACACAAACACAAATTTATAAATTATTAAAACTTAATGATTACAGAATTCTCACTGTCATCGTAGCTAGGCTTTTTGAATGAAGATTTGGGAAGGGCTCTACCCACACTTGCTGCAAGCCACTGATGGCTAAAAAGGCCAGTGTGATACAGAATTCTATAGACATATTAAATGTCCACTGAATCCTGAAAACATGAACAGTTGCTTCGATTATACATCACAGTTTTCCTGAACATAATGTCATGTAACAATTCTGATTTTTTTTTTTTTTGCCAACTATAGTTAACTGTTAGAATTTAATCTATTAAAGAAACATAAATTCCAGTTTTCAGCATGTTCACGAGGGGAAGTGGAGCAGCAGATTCTGATCTCTTCACTCATGACCAGTGACAGGACTTGAGAAAACAGCATGAAGCTGAGTCAGGGGAGGTTTAAATTAGATACCAGGAATAGATTTTTCACCCAGAGGGTGGTTGAACACTGGAACAGGCTCCCCAGGGAAGTGGTCACAGCAACAAGTCTGTCTGAGTTCAAGAAGCACTTGAGCAATGCTCTCAGGCACATGGTGTGGCTCTTGGGTCCTGATGGGTCCCTTGCAACTCAACATATCCCATGATTCTCTTGTATAAGTGGACAATGATTATCTTGGAAGTTTGACACCATAAAGTATTTTTAATTGATTAAACATTTTTATCCTTCATATGTGCTACTACAAGCTTTTTATGTGGTTTACTAAAGCAATCAGTCTGGAATTAAGATATACAAAATTGTTACAATTATGTCTCTTTCTTGAAATATATTCTCTTAATGTAAATATTAGCATGAGATATCTGTTATATCACCATTCTCAATTACAACAGAGGTATTTGGGATGTAAATTAAGTGAAAGATAACTAGCTACCAGCTATGCTTTAAGAAGAGTGTGAAAATGAATGTCCTCTCTTAAAGGGCAACTGGGTAATTAATAGACAATTAATTAGAGAACAGCAAGGAAAAGAGTATAGAATAGAGGGAGAAAGAACTAATAAAATGCCCATTACTGATAGAAAATTGTTAACATGGCCAGTTTTACTTTTAAGGTTGAATTACTTTTCAAAGTATTTTCTCAACATACTAATTTTCAACATTTTTGATCTTTAAAGATTAGGGGACAGAGTAAATAACTTTTCCTAAGCAAATTAAATGAATACATAATAAATGAATAAACATACTGCATTTCATAATGTGTGCAATGGTGAAGTACATGCTTACTTATATTTAAAACAATAGAAATGAGTTTTGTCTGCAGATCCGGTTGTTTAACATACATCATTAATTAGTTTGAAAAATAAATACATTATAGTTTCATGTTATTATTTTTTTCCCTTGAAAGATACATGATACATTTATGGAGTAGTTGGTATGCAAATACAGCTATCTAATTTTGTCTCATACTCTGCGCAGCTACTTACATTCTAATTCCAGTGAAAAATTGAAAAACCTTACTTTTAATCTCTCTCTTCACTTTCTGTCCATCTTCAGAACTAGATCCAATGCACCTGTCTGTCATAGTAGAAGATAATAAGAAAGTCTCTATTAGACTTCTGTTTCTTAAAGATCCTAGAAGGTACAGTGCTATTATATATTCAGTCAAATACTGCCCGCTTTTAATAAATCACACCTCACTGAAGCAAGACTTTTCAAAAAAAGGAAATAAACCCTTTACACAAAAGTATGTCATTGTCCCTTAGATTTTTCCTGTGAATTTCTCATCCTTACTTTTTACTTTACTCTTCAGTTCAGCCTACAGCCTTCAAAATTATATTAACAAACTCCAACTGGAAATACCTGACTGCAGTTTCTAACTTAATAATCAGGATTTATTTTTAAAATAGAAGCTAGGGGATTGTTCCCACATAAATTAGTAGACTAAACATTTTTGTTTTGTTATAAGAACACATCTTGATATTATGATGACATTTGACTGCATATTTTCAATATAAACCAGACCTAAATCCACCAAGTTCTTAAGCTTTTAGTTAGGCACCTTCCTTCATCCCACTGTTTACCAGTTAAGTATGGGATTAATTAGTTCACTAGCCATATCTAAAAGGTTGCAAGTAACTCAGAGTCAGAAATGAAACCAAGAATTTTCCAAGAGATAAAGCCAATTAATTTCTGCTTCTGACTGCTTCACCAAATAACTTTAGTTTCTTTACAATACATGGGAGACATCACTTTGAATTTTACTCACTAAGTGACAACACTTTGCACAGAAAATGGCAGGAAAAGCCAAATGCCATGAGAGTAACTGTGCCATTTTAAGTTAACAGTATGATCTTTCAATACCTTGTTCAGGTTCAATGCAACTTCTACCAGACTTCGTCTGAAAGCTCAAAAATAGTTTCAAAGCTATTTGCAACAATGAATATTTCTGTTAAAATAAATAAGTTTAACATATCATAAAAGTCATATGAAGTTGTATCAGAAAAGATATAACTTAGAAGACAGAACCATTTTTCATCTAAAACTTCAATTCTATCAGTATTAAAACATACTGATAAACTGGCCTCTCTGACAGTCTTTTGGACACAAAGAAGATTCTGCAAATATAGAAAAAAAGCAATGATATTTTTGAAGCTAGAAAAATTACCTTTTTTAAATCACTTTTGCTTTAAGTTTGCAGCAAACTATTTCAAAATAATAATAATAATTAAAAGATTAAGATAAGAAAAACAGTAGTTGATCCTTCCACATGACAGGAAATAAAGAAACATTTGTAGTTTTGCTCTTATTTAAAATAATGACAAGTTTTGAAATCTCAGAATTTCTACTTTATTTGAATTTTTATAAAATTTACTTTCCACAGGTGCCAAATTCAATTTTTCAGGATGCTCCATCATTCTCTTTTCACGTAGGTATTTTTTTTTTAGTAAATTTCTGTAAGTTTTAGAAATTTTGATGGAGCATAATTGCTTCTTTTTTGAGGCATCTCATTACCTGAAGATTTTCTGATATTCCAAGAGACGACTTGCCAGGGAACTTCTTTGTAAACATTTTTCAAAGTTCCTGATATAATTTTTTACAGCTCCTATAACATGTCATAAGTTATTAAAGAACATAAGTATTTGTAATTCTCTGCTTGAGAAAAAATAATTAAACCAATTCCAATAAAAATGAGAATTACCTGAACTTGATGAGGGTTTCTTTGATGCTGCAAAAAGCTAGGGTCATTTTTGCTTTTTCCTTTCACATAACATTTAATTTGTATTTTCCTCTATAATTTCACATCCAAGTGGAATAGAAATATCAAATATAATGATAAACTGTTACAGTGGTATCTCTGACCTCTGAGAAAAAAAGCCTCAGAAATTTCATTAACCTCTCTGTTCTTGTGAATTTATATTCCACATCAAGAGGTGTAGATAGTTTGGATAATCATCTTGTTCTCAAGGTGAAATTCCTACTGTTTTGAAGATTACACAATGTGCGACATGAGAAAAAAAAATTTCTTATGCTTCAAAAAAATCAAAGTTAGAATTAATTTGAGATCAGAGTGACTGAATATGCAAGCTCCTGGTTGTTTGCACGTTTTTCTATAGTACTTTATCCTTTGAGGAAACAATATTTTTTATGGCAGTGCAAAAACAAGTTCGTGAACAAACCCATGTTCAAAAGTTGGAGGGAAAATGCTATGGGATAACTGACCAAAGCTGTTCTGAAGACTTATACTGGACCCATATCTGGTAATAGCTCTGCTTATCAATCAGTAGGTTTCTTGGAAGTTTGCAGAGGAAAGGGGAGTGGGGAGCGATCGTTGTTGCTGCTTCCAAGCAAGTGTGTTTTAGTTTTTGTGGAGGAAAAAAAAAAGGAAAAAAAAAAAGTGGTTGCAATGTTCTAGTTCTTCTTGAAAAGCTGCAGTTTGCAAAACCAAGCTTGCTTTTAAATTGTCCCCTAGATTATATTCTAATGTGCATAGCCCTTTTATTTTACAAGCGAAATCAGTAATCTATCCTTCAGAATATTTCCCATGTTCAAACCAATATATGTGACTTATTTATATATTTACAGAGGAAACTATCTAAATTGTAATAATATTATTTTTATGACCTCTGTATAATACTTGATTATAATTCTGCAAGAAGTGCTACATGGATGTAGCTGTAAAGTAGATCAGGATCCTAGCTTGCAATATTCACTCAAATGTACTGCTTTCAAGAATGGGAGACAGTATATTCTCAGAAAAACAGGCAAAAAAAAAAGTCATCTTACATTATCCTGGTAACATGCATGCTGCAAAGGCGAGGTTTTCCTTGGTTTGCTCTTTTTTTTCAATACATGCAATAGCAGCTTTGCAAAAGACAGAGTAAAGACAGAGTGTTTACCAAAAGCAAGGCATATCGAATATTTGGTTGTTGAGTTGGATATAGAGTCTTTCAAGAAACCTGTTCAGCTTTTTCAATCAGAAACTTAGCGAATAAGGAAGAGAACATTTTTTTTTTTATTTCAGTTGCTGTTAATGCTCTATGTCTGATTCAGCTCACAGCTGCACAAGTCTAATTTGCATTGGATTAGAGCCGTATGAATTTTTTAGTTATTATGACATTTATTTAAAACTCATGACTTTATTTAAAACCTGTATGAGAACCCTGTTACAGTTTTGTATCATATTTAACGTTATTTTTCTTTTTTTCTTCTTCTCTGTTCCTATCTTTCCAGACTTCAGAACTAGATTTTCACTTCCTAACTTCAGTGCTCTGAGCCCAGTAGACATTTCCATGTTCAGCATAAACCAACCTGTCTGAATTTCTATTTTTTTTTTCCCCAGGAAATTCAAAAATTTCATTTCATTACTGAGTCCCAAGAAAAGTAAATTTCCAATGCTGTACTAGCTTCTCCAGGGACACCCCCTTGTCACGGGGGAGAAGCTTGCATGCTCTTATGAGGTTGCAAGCTGTGCTAGCAGTGGTACATGCCTCTGGTAGAGTCTCCCATGGTAGTCAAGTCTCAGCTGAAGGGTCAGACAAAGTGTGTCCATGGGCAGGATGTGTCGCTAGCCCCGCCCCCCAGCCATCCTAGGAGAAGGACAACTCTAACTCCAAGCCCAGGCAGATGGAGCTCACTTAGCCCTGTAAGGCCATCCATCTAAGAGAAGGATACTCTAACCAAACCTACGTCCTGAGG
>JAWWEE010000074.1:69263455-69282766 GCA_035221455.1 Xenops minutus
CTAAGATTGTGCTCTATGGGGAACTTGCCACCGGCTGCCGTAAAAGAGGAGCCCCGAAGAGGAGATACAAGGACTCCCTGAAACAACACCTCAACCTTGGCTGTATTGACCCCCATCAGTGGTCCACTCTGGCCTCCAATCGGGAGAAATGGAGACACACCATCCATAATGCTGCTGCTTCCTTTAAGTACACACACAGAATCAGCCTGGAGGAAAAAAGGCAACGCAGACAAAACCGTGCCTCTCCGATAGTGCCTGTGGAGACTTTTTGCTGTGCCTTTTGCAGTCGGACTTGCCTATCTCACGTTGGCCTTTTTAGCCACCAGTATGCTTGTAGCAAGCGTGGGTAAAGCCCTTCCCAAATCTTCATTCATGAAGCTTAGCCATGATGATGTTGATGACTAGCCTTGCACCAGCAAGGAGAGTTTTAAGTAGCTTCAGTGAAATCACACACACTTTAGAGCTCACCTTAACCAGAATAACCTGTCTCTTCCTTTGAGTGGTTAGAACTGATCTGAAACTGTTTCTATGATATGCCAAACATCTGAAGTTACACATAATAAGATGTCTAATAGGAAATGGAGCACCTCCAGTTTAGGTGTTTATTTTCCAAATAACTGGGTATTGAAGGAAAACTTGATAACCTAGTGGTAATGCAAGTGATTGCTTTTATAGTTATTTCTCTCCATTAATTTTTTTATTTTTATTTTTTTTTTAAGATTCAGCTGATATTTCTAATGCATTTAAACTCATTGTTAATTCCTACCATTGAAAAAGTGGAAAGCAAAGCAACCGATACTAAACCAATGCTTTAGAGAAGAGCTAAGATAGTGGTAGCTATAGTACAGGCTGCTTACCAAGTAGAACACTAACTAGAGAGATGTTTTTCATTCTATGTGAACTCATAGCAAGAAAACAGAATAGTCTATTCCATCCTCTGTCCTTGTAGTGAATTAAATAGTTTATTCCTTATATATTTTTAATACTGTGCAAAATCACTTTTAGATCTATTTGCAACATTCAAATCCTTGATCCATGCTTCCCTGCTGCATGCGTGCTACTGCCCTCATCATTTGCCATCCTATAGAACTGCAGGTAAATATGCAATATCAAAGTCACTAGCAGCCAAGCTATGACAGATTCGATGCCATGTTACTTTTATTACACATCTTATGTCAACTTTGAGCCAAACCTATGAAGTAGAGAGAATTGTGAAGGGAATACAAACAAATATGAGCCTAGTTCATACTATTATGTAGTACTTCTGAATTTAGACCACGTTGCTCAGTCTCATTTATGTTAACAAGATACATACTGGGGTTTTCTTGTGTATAATATCTCTTTGTTTTGATTATATAAAGAGTGTGAAGAAAATCTTGTAATTCCAGAGGTTTTTCTCTATATGAGGCTTGACTACTCTATAATTAATCCTCTAGGCAGACATAGAATCACTGCTTCACTATAGAAAAAAAAAACATAATCCATTTCATTTTATGAAAATTTGTCAAACAGTATCTTTTGTAGTTAATGGAGTTTCTTTTTGCCTTTTTGACCACTTTTTTGAGGTAATTGCTAATATCCAGATTCTCTTAGAGAAAGTTAATAGAACTTTGCAGAAGGATGAGAAAATAAACCATGGAGGGATAACCGAAAAACAAAGATGTTAATTTTTAAAAACCTGCAGATTAAAATTTTCAGATATCTAGTTTGATCAACTAAAAAGATCTAAAACAAGACCACAATATAATTGAAAGACACTTGAGACAGAGCTGCTACAAACATCTGTAAAACCACACCTTGGCAATAGTGAAGAACAGCTGAATGAGGGACAGTCATGCTGTGTGATGGACAGTAATTATCTCCTGGTGCTAAAAAGAAAAATAAACCAAAACAAACCCCAGAGCAGCAGGTAACAAAAGAATAAGCTGATGTTCATTGTGGAATTATTTTAATACTCTTGTGTACTGGAGAATTAAAATAGTATCAAAGAAAGCGAAAAGAAGCCATCTAAATCTATCCAAATTTGTAAATTGCCATATTAATGACTGACATTTTTGAAATGATGACTTTAAAATCAGGAATGAAGTGCTAGAAATATTTACCTGTAATAATAATTTCACCTAAACACAATTGTATTTTAATGTTTGTTTACTTGAAAATGAAATTAAAAACACTACATCACCAAAATGAAAAGAAACTAAAAACTGGTCTAATTGTTATCTACTTGGAACCAACTGTTCAGAACAGATGGAAGCAAGCCTTTTAAAAAGGGTGTTCCAAAATGGGAAATGAGGAAAAAAGCTTAAAAGTTTTTCTGTAGCACAATATTCTATCTAGAACTAGCCAAATATTTCGTATAAAAAATGTACACAACATTTTTATTAATGATGAATAAACATCTGGCCAAGCCAAAACAGCATTATTAATTCCCTTAAATACGGCAATCAGAGAAAATGGATTTGCAGGACTGGAATTAAAAAGCTTTCTTTAGGATGCCAAGCAAGTCCTCAGGTTTCTATTTTTTTCATGAGTTTCTGCCGGAAACAAGATTTCATGCACACCTCTCTCTCAGGCCATGCCACTCATTCTTTAACTGAGGTGGACACAAAAGTCTTCACTGTCACTCATAGAACTTTGTGAAGAAGTGCAGCACACTGATCTTGCTTGGTACCTGATGCCATGGATGTTATCCTGTTTTTGCAGTGCTTGAGTCCCTGCAAATAAAAATAATAACAACCTATTTCCCTTATCTTAAAACAAAATTAAATACATCTTGGAAAGATTCTTCTCTAGTGTGAGTCCTATCCTCCTGCTGACCTCTCCTACATAATCCTAATTCCTTTCTGACAGTGGTGACAGATGAAAAATGGTAGAAAAAGATCATAGAATCATAGAATAAATAATAGACAATTTTTTCTTCACCCTACTTTCCTTAGTGTCTTCTTGATATTTATGCTATATAATCTGATATATCTCTTTGCCCTAGGAATAATGTATAATACTGTTTGGAAACAACAACAAAAATTATTTCGTAGGAAATTCTGTAATTCTGATATTGGAAGTGCAAAAAAGTTCTTTATTTCTCTAGATCAGGCAAAACTTAAAAAGTCAAAACAGTATTGTGTGCGGAATGGTAATTGAGGGAATAAAAATCCCACCAGTCAAAAATCTCTTTGAAATCCTTCAACAAAGGTCCCAAAATTAATATATTAAATAATACAGAAATAACATTGGTTCAAAATTTTATTTTTTGGCAGAAAATAGCAACAATTGTAAATGTTGCCTCAGAAAAATAATTTGACCCACCGACTTTTTTGTAATGAATCAAAAGGTTTTGATTTTCATCTCTCACTTGCAGTAGTAAAAGAAGCAACTACAACACAGCCATTTACAACTGCATTTTAATTGCTGGGGTTTTCTTGTTTGTTTGGGTTTATCTTTGTTTGTTTATTTGTTTTTTTATATATTTTCATAAATTGCTTTTCTATTGCATGGAATTTCTACCAATATAATTTAAACCATGTCAGCAATATCCTTGGTCAGTACAGGTTCCCAGTAATAAAAAAGGTTCAATCATGGAGGGTTTAAAATCTGAAAAGAATTATATGCATAATAATTTCAAAACTTCTTCAGGGAAAGTTAATTGCAAATTGTCAAGAATCATATTTATGCAATGCCGTTTGATTTATTTATTGTTCAACTCATTTGGAAGCCAAGTCATTCTAGCTTAGTTTTATAATTAATTAGCTTTATCTTCAGTATACCTTCTATAAATACCACATAGTCTTATCTGTACATTGCTTTGTTTTCTGCTAAGATCGTTACCTTAGACACAGATTATAACATCCATAAGCTTCTATTTTGATTCATGTGTGAAACAATCTCATGGTTGGTTTTATTTTCTACCTGCAGTGCTCTCAAAACACTTGCAATTTACCAAATTTTAAGAAGTAACTACTACATTACTATGGGATAGACAATAACAGCCAAGCAGTAAGACTTAGTTACCCTACTGTCTACAGAAAAAAAAAAATATACTAAGACTTTGAAGTATAGGAAAGCTACAACTATCTCTCTCTTTGTCTCTGCTTCTCAATGTATTGATCAAGCATCAAGATGCACACATGGATATGCACAAAGACACAGTATATGCATGAAATCACTGCCAAGATTGTTGATTGAAAAAAGGCAACAGACCAGAAAGCTTTCTAAAGTGATTGAGTAGTTTCAACTTTTCATTTATCACTGCAAATAAATTTTGCTGAAAGTGAATGTCTTGTAGCTGCTCAAAATTGCTTTTAATTGTTATATAGTGGAGTTTGAACAGTTAAAAATACAGAATTATATAATTAAACCCTCCATCCTTTTCTTTGCTCTGCTGAATAAATTATGCAACTGATAGAAAAGGTGAAAGTTTCACATATAATAGTTCTGTGAAATTCAAAAATTTAAGTGAGGTGCAAGGATTTAGCAGAAAAAAAATAAGGAAAGTATGGGATATAATTACATAGAGCACTAACATCCCTTTGTTTTGAATACTACATAAGTTATGAGCTCTATAGGAAAAGGAAACAGACAGAAATAGAAAAAGAATTAGAGAAAGACAAAAAATGCAGTCAGAAATGTTGAACAAATCCATATAAGAAAAGAGTAAATAAACTCAAATTTTTTAGAAGAGGTGGAAAAAGGAATGACATAGGTCTGCCAGATCATGAATAAGTGGGAGAATGTATATAGGAGAAGATATTTCCTTTGACCTTTCTCTGATCACTTAATTTGTTGTCACCTGCATGCACCAGAAGAGACAGTAAAACAAAGAAACTAACACAATCCTTGCTTACCATACCATTAACACTTATTTTCATAGCTATCTACCATATGGCTTCTTTACAACCCCATGAAACTCAGACTAGATTGTCTTAGCCTACTTTGTCCTAACTGACTAAGAAAATAACCTATATCTTCAAGTACCTCCTTATCTCAGAGCTCTGAATAATTGATTATTTAAATGTTTTTGTTTGGTTGTTTTGGTTCGTTGGTTTGGGGCATTGTATTTTTTATTTTTGATTTTCTTTCTTTTTTTTTTTTTTTTCCCCTCTCCCCTGAGGTTTTTTGGTCGTAGATTTGTTTGGGGTTTTTTGACTAGACAGGGAAGAAATCAGAATTACAGAAAATATTCAAGATATGAGCAAATACTACTGTGTTCTCTTTTGTTTTCTGTCTGTCTACATTAATAATTTCTAAAATGCTCTGTTTGTTCACTTTCTTGTACTATTTTCTCTAGCATCTTCCAGTGAGCAGAGAAGCACTCCAGATAACTGATGGAGAGAGGGTATAGAGCAAAGGATGAGCCTTTGATCTGGTACGGCGTATTATGCACATTTAGACAGTGAAAATATAAATTATTACTAGCTATTTAAAATAGCTGAGATCACTGAGAAAAACTGGCAAGGATAAATCCTATGAAAGTGTAAGAAATCCTTCACTTCAATTACAGCATTGACAAAGGGGAACTAAGCATCTATATGGAGCAATTTCACTCTAGAAATCTGTTTATTGTTCTGAATATTTAAAAAATTGATGCTGTAGACTCAAAAACAGGGAAAGCTTTCATATTGTTTTACAGTTTTATCCATGAAAACTCAAGTCAACACTAGACTGGTTGAGATAAGTTTTCTTTGCTGTATTTATTAAATCTATAATCCCAAGGATTCCTCAAGCTAAGATCTTATTAACTGATGCAAGAAGTAAACAGCAAAAATTAGGAAAATTAAAGGAATCAGCTATCTTGTGCATCTTAATTCTGTTATGCAAGTCTTACTTCTATTCCTTGTTGTACTTACAGGAAGGAGTTTGAGGGAGAAGGTAGATGGGGTAAAGAATGGTAAATGAAACCTTAAATATGTAAAATACATTTTATTTTTAATTTGCCACTAGGAGTAAAGAACTTGCTTTATTCTTTTCTGAGATGAACAGAAAGTCAGAATACACATAATTCATATGTTCATAGCAATCATGGGCAGATACCCATTTGGCATAGGATGTGCCATTCTGAGAATTAACCGTATTTTACAATAAAAAACATTATTTTTATTTCAATAGTTGAGTTGTAGTGGGATGGAACCCCACTCCATGATAACCAAATGACATTATCCAGATTTAAGATGTGAGATACCTCTGAATTATGTCACTGTTATAACTCAGTTTGACAAGATATAAAATTTTAGTTCTGGATAATACTTAATTCTGCACTATGTATTTTATACTCTACTGACAAGTTATCAAAAATCCAGGCAATAATGCTATCATATTAAGATGCCGCATTCAGTTAAGAAAACTTTCCATGGCTAGATACCGTAAGACACAGCAATTCAAGTTGCATAAGAACATCCAGCCATCACCTACAAAAGTATTTTCTGGTTTGGTGGTTTGTTTTTTTTGGTTTTTTTTTCTTTTTCCCAGACGTAAAGTATTCTATATGTGGATCATTGTCAATCTTGCAAACAGGTTTGTTGAGGTTGTATGCCCTGAAAAGCTAAGGTCCTTGTTCCATTTCTGTGGTATGAAGTTAAACAAAGAAACTTTTAGGAAAAATAAATGCAAAATTAGGCAGCTCTTAGAACCTGGTTTGAATGTAAAGTAAGCTGACTTACAAAACTGTTAAACACATACTAGTTTCTTACGTGGTTGTTGTGGGGGCGCGTTTTTTGTTTTTTGGTTTGTTTTTTTTTTTTTTTTAAATATACCAAATATTTAGACTGTTAGTAGATGTCTGAAATGAGGTGTAAGAAAACCAGCATATTAAAGGTCTGTGACTACTGAATACTCATTATTTGTGATTCCAGAAGGTCTGTAAGAAACCAGATTTTAAAAGAATATGATTATTTATTTATTTATTAACTTTGAAACCCGTTATTATTTGTCAAGCATCCTTTTTAGAAGATGGAAAATAAAACTGAACTTCCTGTGCAGAAACTTACATTGTATTCATAAAATTATTTTGGTTGAAAAAGATCATCATTGAATCCAGCCATTAACCCCGCATAGCCAAATCCAGCACTAAGCCACATCCCTAAATGCCACATCTACATATCTTTTAAACGCCTCCTTCACCACTTCCCTGAGCATCCTGTTCCAGTATTTCACGACCCATTCTGTGAAGAATTTTTTCCTAGTATCCAATCTAAACCTCCCCTGGTGCAACTTGTGGCCATTTTCTCTCATTTTGTCACTTGTTACTTTGAGAAGAGACTGACCCCCACCTTGCTACAACCTCCTTTGAGGGAGTTGTAAAGAGAATCCCCCTTGAGCCTCCTTGTCTTCAAGCTAAACAACCCCAGCTCCCTCAGCCTCTCCCCATCAGGCTTGTGCTCCAGACCCTTCATCAGCTTTGCTGCCCTTCTCTGGACATGCGCCAGCACCTCAATGTCTGTCTTGCAGTGTGGGTCCCAAAACTGAACACATGATTCGAGGTGTGGCCTCACTGGTGCCCAGTACAGGGGGGATGATCTCTGCCCTGGTCCTGCTGGGCACACTATTGCTGATACAGCCCATGATTGCATTGGCCTTCTTGGCCACCTGGGCACACTGCTGGCTCATATTCAACCAACCCTGATATTGTAATAAGAATAATGCCACTGAATTTGCAATACCATTGTCAACTTCTACTTTATCTTTACATCCAGGGTCACATTTATTTACTTCCTAAGAAGTTGTCTACCATAATATGCTTAAGGACACCACATCTCTTTTAAAATTACAATTTTGCTCTCCTTCATCCTGTAGTCATTTTCCTAGGCATGACACCTGCAAAAGTACAGGAATTTTTGCCAGTTTTCTGTAAACTCTGAAAAAATAATCTGGGATTTATGAAGATAAAAGTTGGCTAGTTTTTTAAGCAAGATTAGCAAGATTTCTTTGCAGATTTAGAATCCTACCAATTTCTATCATCTGTAACTTATACTGGTAATTGTTTTATTTATATTTTCAAACTATTAGCAAAAATAACATGCCAAAAATGGATTTTTAATTAGCCTGCCAGGATGCTCTGGCTGAATGATTCCCTACATGTTTCTATTTTCAGATCTATTTATTAGACTAAAAAATAACTATTAAACACATATATCATTTTATGATGATTATTCTCATTGTTTTTAATCAGGATGCCGCGTAGTACTTAACTAAATACTTCATAAGCCAAGAAAAATACATGTAAACAGAAACACTGAAGAAAAGAAATTGTAATTCAGTGATGCAAAACATCAAATTTGTTCTCTATGCTTAAAACTGTGGTGACTGACATGGTGGAATATTATTTTTTAATTCCCTCTAAAAATTAACGTATGTTTGTTTTTCATTTCCTCAATATTATATACATAGTTGCCAGTTAAATTAAATTATTCTATGAATTGTTTCCTTAGGAATTTGCAGTTCATAAGATTCATGTCTAAATCCCTACATTTGTAAAAAAAAAATAATCTTTACCTGATTTTCATAACTGTGGAAGAGGAACATTTTTTTAATTATTATAATAAAAGTCCATTAAATGCAGAGGAGCTTCTGATCTTTAGAGGAAAGATTTAATATTTACTGGACTACATAGTTATTATTCCTATGTACACACAATTACTTTTACAAGTCTTTTCTGAAGGCTGCTGAATATGGAGTAAATTCCTCTAATTTGTGGTTCACCGTCATTCGTATGGAAACACAGACATTTATTATTCAACACACTTCATGCACATTTCAGCTCTTGCATACTGTGCTCTGCTTAAGCTCTAGAAATCAGCTGTCTAACCTTTCTATGGAAATTTGTATTCCAACAGGCTGAACACCCGCTCCTTGACAGAAGCTGTGCGCTAATCAGCTTGTCATTACAAAGGCCACAGAGGTTACAGCGCAATTCTCTGCCATAGTTAACAGGAGGAAATGCTGCTGGGAAAGGCGGTTGTCCCAAGTAGTCACAGTGGAGCACTGGTTAGGAAGAGGCACAGTAGTTTAAGGTACTGGACAGACAAAGATCATGCTAATAAAGACGTTAAACATGAAAAGGGAGCTGGATGAAAAATAAGTGATTGGATAAACTCCTTTTCGGATGAAAAGCAGGGAATGTGTCACATCTCTCCAACACCACTGAAAACATTGTAAGGGTCCTTCTGGCAGCTGCTGGCGCAAGCACAGAACCTGGAATTATCTAAACAAATTCTTATCAGTTAGAAGTGTGTGTGCATATTACAAACTGAATGCACCAAATGGTGGTAATTTTTTTTTTTTTTTTTTTTTTTTAGGAAATTGGGAATAAAGGGGAATATATAGGGCTAAACATAGTAATATATTAAAAAATAGGTTAGCTGCTACCTCTGAATTTAACTCCATATATTTTATTTGTAACCTTGGCCTTTAAACACTAACTAAATATTTTTATGTATTGCTACTAAGCCTTCATACTTGTGATATTTTGGATGACTGAAGGTAGTTAAGATCATATTTTACTTTGATTACTGTTTTTTTCAGAGTCGGGAGTCAAGGCTTGTTTTTCATTTGGATTTGAAATCTGCCATAACATCTAAAAATGACTCCGTGATGCAGAAGTTTATCTTTTCCCACAGTGAAATTAGGGTATTCTTCTGCTGCTTTCACATGGTCCTGTTTTGGCAGTAAAAGAAAGAGAACTGTTAATAGGAAACAAGAAGAAAGAGAAAAAAAAGGCTTTAATTTGACACAGTTTTCTATAAGAGAGTCCATTAGGAGGTGTTGAGATTTTTTTGTTTGTTTGTCTGTTTGTTTTGGTTTGGTGGGGTTTTTTGTGGTTTTAACTTCCACAGCTTCAATGGCTGTGGAAGTTAGCATTGGTCAAGGTTCTAGTTTTTCTAGTTTAAACTTCCAGAGTAATATATCTTCAAGAAAAATTATATCTATCAACACAGAGAATGCCCTAGTATCACTGGTAAGATGAGTGTTTTAAATCACTTCCTAACTTTTGAATAAAGAGCAGTTTTCTGCTTTGTTTTAGCTAGTGTGTGTTTGTGTTTGGTTATGCAGTAATTGGAGAAGTATACATTTACTTGAAGAACCTGTGGACATTGAAAATAAATGGGTGCGTACGGTGAGTGACAACAGAAATAGGTGCAATATCTTTTAATAAGGATTATTCAAATAATTTGGTGCTTCTCCCTGCTGAAAGGGAAGACATTCCAATTTCCTCCTATTGCATTAGTAGTTGGGTAATGCTGAGAACTAAAAGTGTGCAGAGAAAGTGATGATAATGGGGGAGAATTTTCCTTTCATTCTATCTCTGAGAGAGAGAGGACAGAGGTAAACACTGTTTTAATGTTGTTTATTTGCTTGCTTCACGTATTTTAGAAGCATAACCCAAAACATTTAGATGTTGAGCAGTAAATTTGAATTAAAAAAAAAAAAAAGGAAAAGAAAAAAAAAAAAACTACAAACAAAGAAACAAACAAATCTACTTAGGACTCCACAAAGCCAAGTGAATATATTGCTGCAAGTATAACTATGAGTGAATTAAATGTCTGTTACTGTTCTTTCCATTTGGTGTTTCTTGTACCAGTCTCTAAGTGGTGATTAGCAATAAAGAGAAATACAGCACTACTTGGCATATAGACCATAAATACACAGTCAAATATACCATTGATGCCTAAAATGGATGAAAATAATTTTCTAGACAATATTAGTATAGATAAAATAGAGAGCAGATCTTTCATTAAAGTGCTTGAAGGTACACTAAATATATAACTGCATGATACAGTATAGGGCTCCTACAATTTTATGACAGTAATTAATTATCATATCTAATGGATGCATCCAACCCAAGAATTGTCCAGTCCCGGAACTTCCCTCAGGTTTACTCCTTGGCATGCCTCCCTGGAATTCAGTTAGAGGTCTCAGCACCCCTTCCTTCTTCATGTCACATGCCTTCTTTGGAGCTTCTCCAAGATTTCTGGGCCTTCAATTGCTTTGACTACAATTATATTTTGTTATGGCCTTCTTTAGATAATTTGATATAAAGTGTGAGAAAGGGGGTTTAGTAACTGTTAACTGCTATTTTAAAGTGTTAGAAACTATACAGCTATATTATTAAAAATCTATATGCTATAAATCATAAGGAGCTTAAGGCATCATCATTTCATTTCCTGTGCCAAAGGAAAAAGAGAAATTATTACTGTTTTTTACATTACACACATTATTGATAACAATACAGTTGATAAAATACTCCAGCTTTAGCAACAGCATATGCATGCAAACGTTATCATCCCAGGGCTGGAAGTGCCTTAGAAAGACAGGCGAGCATTTATTTCCATTTTGAACACAAGCAAGCAAAGACCAGATGTATTAAGTAGTCCATGCAATGTCACATGAATCAGTCACAGAATCTGGGCTTGTGACTTCTAAACATACACTTATTCATTAGCTCATGGATTTCTTGTCAGTGTCTTGAGCTTCTATAGTATTCATCCTTTCCCTACCACTCTACACCTCCATTTTTTATGCTATAATCCTATCAACTTTCATTATCCTACAGTATGACATGCCAACTTTCAGATTAAAATTCCTTAAATACAGGATTATGAAGCAGGTCTTGCTGATTTAGCTCTTTTCTGCTCTTTTTAGACCAGAGTTTTTTTATAAATATATGCTTGCAATAAAACCTTCTTCTCATTTTGTTCTTTATATTTTGTCCTATTCTGTGCTCGATTGCTGTAGTTACCTTCTTCCAGAGGTGCCAGTTTCTCAAATGCTGACCCCACATTTATATAAAGTTTAGAAATCTTTCAATATGCAACTTTTAATAAGTTAAATCTGAGAGGGATATTATTTCTCACAGGGTGAATAATTTCAGCAGAGAATTTAAAAAAAAAATCAAGTATTGGTATTCATTCATTCTTTACTTTATTCGTTATTCTAAATGAACATGTTACCTTTCTTATATCTTAAAGTCCAAAGACAACCAAAAACTTGGAAAATCACAAAGTTTGTAATTATAATTTTCATCAGTTACATGTGAAAGAGGGTTGCTATGAATAAAATATCTGTTTGTGATGCTGTACATGTTTTCAGAAGATCAAAAAGGTGTAGCAGTTAGCAAGAAGTATTTTTAAACAAAAAGCAGATACAGAACACAGAAAGGCATTGAAAACACTCAAAAAATTAATTTAAAACCTGTAATGAATTACATTAAATGTAGCTCTTTGCCTTTTTAAATTAAACTTATGATAAATATTTTCACCAAGAGAAAACCATTAGTCTAATAAAATAGCCTTTTCAGTGTATTTTTTAAAAGGAATCCAAATATGAATTTGTATATTAATTATGACTGGGACAAAATGTTTCAAAATAAAAAAAATATTAACACCCATTATAAGGAGATTCACTACATTGTTACTTCTTAATTGTTAGAAAATATATAGACGTTGCCTGCCTATTATAATGAAATGTTTGGCTTACCCTTTGATTTTATGGACATGTAGAAGCAGCAATGTTTATAAGGTGGGGTCAGTTTCATAACCAATCATGCTGACAACTGTTAATCATGATAACTCCTGAACTTTCAGAACCTTTTAGAAAGAAATTGAAATGTAGTCAATAAACCAATACAGGACTGGAAGGCCTCATGTTCTTTCAGAGAATTACTAAATCATCCACTGCTTCTATAACACCTTGTAATGCAAATCAGCTCCTGAACATGATACAAACTTTACAATATCTATGGAACACATCCCTTAAGAAGTGATTTTAAATTCCACAGTAATTATCAATAAAGTGTGCCAGCATTCAGTAACTGATTGCAGTGTCTTTTTATATTTCTACACCTGTATCTACTGACCTTTTTTCTTTGCTACATGGAAAATTTAAGACTTTTTAAAAGGCTTTTATGCATTTACAACAAGTAAACTCTGGAAAAAGAAAGGGTTATACACTGAGGTAGAAAGCAATGTTGCAAACTGGACTGTAGATGTGGTCATTATTCTTACTAGTGAAGAAAGAATGCAGAAAAAAATCTAAATAAAATCATAAACTAATTGAGAAAAGAGTTGAGCTTTCATAATAATTTTAGCAGGGGCAGAATTTCACCACATTGATTCAATTTAGTAAGCTGTTTTTTTAAAGATGCATTTCTTAGTATTTACCACTTACATAATTTACTCCTTTTGGAAACAGAATTATCTATGAATGCTCAAAGTATCGAAATGCTTTCTATGATCACATAATTCCAATCACTGGATAGGTATTGGGATTTAGCACATCATACCCCAAAAGAGGACAAAAACTGAAAGAAGTTTTCAGAAAGAGTCTAGAGAGTCAACTGGATTGTTGTGAAAAAACAGATCTAAAAATTGAGGTTCATGATTAAAGCAAAAGTTTTTGGATAGAAGCAAGCTAATGGTTGCTTAATTTCTTTGCATAATACAACATCATTAATTAGTATAGGAATTACTAGTTCTGATATTACTGACTAATGCTTGTACTTACTGTACAATGAAGATCCATTAGGGTTAATGAACTCTATAGAGCTCACATGTTGGAGATAAGACATTTTTTCTTAGAAAACATTACCTATTGACAGCGACAGAGTCACTTTGGATTACTGAAGAACAAATACAAGGATGCAATCCATTTACATGCCCCTGTTGGTCTTTCCTGTTTGACATGTACCCCAAGGAGCTTTTATTATCCGTTGATCAAGCCTCTGTTTTCCTGAATGGGCTCCACCTAAGCTATGGTTTCTGACAGACTTCGAGGTAGGGTCACACAGCAGGCAGTGAGCCCAAGCAAAGATTAGTCAGTCTGTTAAAGAACACCCTGCAAGAAGGCAGGAGGAGAAAGCAGAAACAGCATCATATGCAGTACCATCTTTGCCTCAAGATATTGAAACAAAATACTCAATTTAGTTTTCAACCTTGTATTAAGAACAAATTTTTCTTTGGTCACCAATTAGTCAACTAAGTAGTAGGTTATAGTTCACAATATCACATATAAATCTACACGTGTCTGCAGTGGATTTGAGTGGAAATCTAGTACTGTTTGACTTTTTTTCAGACTTCTTTACACTATGGTTTGATATAAAACATTAAAACAGGTTCCTTGAACTGTCTACAAGTCCCAAATGTCACTGTTGAGAACACTACCTTGTTTTTACCCCGAACCTTTAGAAAAATCACATCTTTGGCTACAAATCGCACTCTAATAAATGCACAGAATAGTGTATCTCTGTTCCAAATGGACTGTCATGAGGTGCATAGTTTTACCTTATTATGCAGTATAAATGATAAAAATTAACAGATTGCAAGCTGCTGCAAATTCTAAATGCTTGCAGTATATAGGTTCAAGACTCCTCTGACTAAAAAACTGCTGCTGAAAAACACACTAGATAACTTCATAGAAAAGGTAACTTGAAAGTTCAAACATAAGAAAGTGACTGAGTAACAGGACATGAACTCAGGAGAAAATAAAAAAAGGAGTTGGTGTAGGGTGACTCATTTGATATAAGATCAGTCACTTATTTAAGCTTTATTTTGTTTATTAAAATTATTATTTACTAATAAATCTAAATTAAAAATTACTATAGACAGTACAAGACAATTTATAAAACATGGATTAAAGAATGTGTAACAAATGTGTCTTTGGGATGTGTACTTCAGGAGTCCCTTATTTCCAAGAGCAGTGTTAGAAAAGTTTGTTTCTATAAGATAAAGGAGTGTCATATATTCTTTTGACTTACAAAAAGGTGAAAACCTTCCTATTTCACTTTTTGATTTCTCTAAGAAATAAAGCAAAAATCCCAAACTCTTTCTTAGTACATACGATGGTATTCTCAGGTATATCTAATGAACTTAAGGGAGCAAATCCTGGAGCAGTTCAGCAGAACTTATGCTGCTGAGTTAGACATCATGGAAGTCCAAAGACCCTAACTAGGAAATTGGCCTCTTAAGATCTCTTAAGCTCTCACATCCAAATACAAAGAAAATTGGCAGCAAAAGAGTATACATATTGGAAGTTTCAAAATAGTAAGACGTGATTGTCTAAACGTCACACATTGAAGACAAATAAAATCATTCAAGATAATGACTTCCAGGCCACCACTGGTAACCTCTAAACATCCATCTCCTCCAGCAAATAAAAACAGAACTTCCAAATAAAAAGCAAATACACATCAAACACCATCACTCTAATTCTGCAGAGATTCAAGACAATATCCTTAACATCATTATGTTGAGGGAATGTTCCTAATTTTTTTAATAATTGAAGGCTTGAAATGCACTTTACAATACAATGGAAGAATGAGGATGAAGTAATGCTAGAGCAATGTTTCTATCTCAATTGCAAACTAGTTGAGAATACAGATGCTAGTATATTAAAAAACAAAGTCAACACATCCACCAATGTGGGAGACAAAATAAGATTGTTTTGTGCTGCTACTGGCTAACATTCAACTAGTCACAAAGTGCAAAACCGGAAAGGTCTTGCAGTAAATTTGTCTGTGAGTGGTTCTTCCTCATATTGCATAACTCAGTGAGGGCATGTCGTCAGTAAAGAAAGGTAACATTTTTGTTTGGTAGATTCATTCAGCCTGGAAAGACATTGAAATGTTCAATCCACCCTCTCCATATGTCACTGCCAGGATCATGTGCCATTATCATTTTCATGTGTCACCTGCTTAACTTCCACACAAATACCAAAGTATCGTGTTGGCCAGAACATTTTGTTAAATCAGGTAAGTTATATGTCACCTGACATAAAAAAACCCCACACTGATGTTAGGGTTGACTAAGATTCCTTTCTGTGAATTTAAAGCCCTGACAGTATCTGAACCACCCACATTCTCCTTTAGAAACTATCTTACATTGCTCAAAACCAGGAAACTCAAGTAGCTACTGCTGATAGAAAGTGTGTTTTCATGTTTTACATTAAAGAGGGGTGCAATTACTTGGTGAGCCCTAGGAACCATTTCTCTCACTTTCTCCCTCTAAATCAGTAAATTATTCATATTTAGTCAAGTAGTTCATCTTATCCTTTGCACAGAACAATTAAGAAACCAGGTTACGACCTGGATAAGGATTTAAGATCCTCTCAAACTGTGACAGTTGCCTTCCATTTCTCAGGCAAGTAGCAACTGCTTGGCTACATGCAATTTGCAGTTCTAGTTTACCCTGCTTCCTACTTATAGCTAGATCACCAACAAGTTAGTTTAAACATCTAAAGTAACCCAAGTTTTCGATGCAAATAGGAGCAGATTATAGGTTTGGGGTTTTTCACTCAGAATCTTTTTTGGGGGAGTCCTAACTGCCCTAAATCTGACCTTTGATCCAAAAACTGAAACTTGAAGGTTTACGAATGACTCTGCTCTGGAAACCACTTGCTGCCCTACCTCAACACCAAAATGCCCAAATACTGTTGCAGAAGCATTAAAATAAACAAAGAGTAACAGGTCATTTTGTTCTCATTGCATTCGAAATGTGGTAAATCTGACATCTCCACTATTTGGAGATGGGGCTATTAAATGTCCCACTAAAACATAGACTGTTGTGGTAATTCAAAAAGTACTGAACAGGTAAATTAAAATCCATCTTTTCTACATATTGTTTTAATCACAGACCGTTTTATGTAACAGATTCCTCTGAGGTGGTTAATAATAACCTGTGCAGTAACAGTTGTGCTGTTCTTCAAATTGACCCTGCTGACTCATTTGGATGCAGCTACCTTGCATGTTTGCAAACATAATTACCAATCCTTTTAGGGAATTGCCACACATTTCACCACTGTAGAAGCTTTGTTTTGTAGAATCTAATATGTAAAATTATTATGCAAGTGACAGATTTTTCACACAAGTTTCTGTATACCAATAGGTACAGAGAATGTCTTTGGCAAAACAGACTGGACGTTTGTTTTCCATACTGCAGTGCCTGGGCTGAAATCTGTAATTACTCAATGACCTTAACCCAATTCCTCTCCTATTCAGATGAGCAGCTTAAATTTGAAATTATTTCATCTTCCCATAGCAATCAGGCAGTTGTGCCTATTGCACCAACTCCTTTTTAGGTTGTGCAATTAAACCACCCTCTATTATACAATACAGCAGTTCAACTATACAAAATGTAAATAGGTGGGTCTTTAAAGATAAGGATAAAAAAGCAAGTGCTGCTATCAAAAGTACTGTATTCCAGATAAAGAAATAATAACAGTAACATAACTACTATTAATAAAAAAAATGCTGCTTAAGTCACCTGCTATTCAGGAGACTAAACAGGTAAGAAAAGCCAGTAAACCAATCTGTAAAATGTGATGGCTGAATTTCTTATAATGACCTCTTTTTCTCTTTCCTGAGAAAAATACTTGGCTTTGAAGTAAAAGTATCTTAGAAACTTTTACTAGAAAATTATCTGCCTCATTTAGATATGTCTACATCAAAAAGCCCAGTCATCTAGGCCTAAATTAACACTTTTAATAATTAAATACAACATTCATACATATCATATACGCAGGTCAATGGGTGGATGGGATAAATATGCCAGCTATCCAGAATTCTTTTTAAAGCCTTGACATCCCATGGATCCAATCCTAGGGCAGAACCATTTTATCCTGTATGATGCACAGGCAAGATCCATCAGTACTAACAATTTCCATCAGAGACAAGCCACCCAATTTGTTCTTTATCTACAACATCACTTTTGAATAATGAAGGGAGCAGGAGTTTTTGTATTCATATAAAGTTGACCTGAGGAGAACCCAAGTATCAACTGGAAAAAAAAAAAAAATCAAATTCTTAAACATACAAGGAGTTATTATCAGGAACCATGACATAGCTAGAACTTTTCAAATGGATTTCCTACTAAAGCCTTTGTGTTCCTTTCAAAAGCCTTTCTTCTGTTATCTATGTGCATTAATGCAGAATGAGAAAAGACTGAGGTATATGATCCTGCCCCTCTACTCAGCCCTAGTGAGGGCACATTTGGAGTGCTGTGTCTAGTTCTGGGCTCCCCAGTACAAGAGAGATGTGGAGCTCCTGGAGTGAGTCTAGCAAAGCACTATGATTATGATTAGGGGATCAGAACAACTCACATATGAGTAAAGGCTGAGGGAACTGAGTCTCAAGAAGAAATGAGTGAAAAGGGATCTCATCAATGCATACGTATCTGGCATGGTGTCAAGAGGATGGAGTCAGACTCTTCTCTGTGGTGCCAAGTAATAGGACAAGAAGCAAGGGGCAGAAATTGGAACACAGGAAGGTCAATCTGAATATGAGGAGGAACTTCTCTGCAGATGATTGAGCACTGGAACATGCTGCCCAGAGAGGTTGCAGAGCAAACATCTCCTTCCCAGGAGAGATCTGAAAATGGTCTGAACAGAATCCTGAGAAATGTGCTCTGGGGAATCCTGTTTGAGCAGTAGAATTGCACTAAATGACCTCCAGTGGTGCCTTCCAAGCAATCTTGATCAAGCAAGACCTATCAGACCAATGGCTTTGAAAATTTTCACCACTGCTGCCTTCACTTCCAGTGTTAATTCTATAATACAGTAATTACAAACAACACTGAGAGAATTTTGGAGTCAGTATTGTATGATAAAATCGCTAAATATACATATATATAATGTACATATATAAATATATATTTACGTGTACACAAACATACATAAAAGGGGTAAGAAAATCTCTCCTTTGCATTTGACAAAGTGCAGACATTTCTATTTTGCTAGGTCTCTCTGTCTCTCTCTAAGAAGTTACTTCTTAAATAAGCCATAGCACTGCTAAAAAAAGTGGATGGGAGGAAAGGTGTTTTTGCAAAAAACAAACAAAAACAAACAAACAAACAAACAAAAACAAAAAAAAACACCCACATTTCAGCAGGGTCCCTTGAATAATTGCCAGAAAGTAAAGGAATAATTCAGGACTTTGGAAACACATGGCAGTACTTAATCTTTGAAATAAAATACCAAATTTTACTGTGGGGGTTTGAAAATAGTTCATGCCTCATTTGCTTTGAAAGTTATTCAGTCTCAGTGAAGTATGAATGATAAAATCAACATAATGATTTTATGGCAAATTGCCAGAATAATTTTATTTAACTACTTTGCATCTGGTTATTTGTCCTCTTTTGATTGATCACTTTCATAGTGACTAGACAGCCAGGTCTGGAGCTACAAGTGTGTCACTGACAACATACTCTGATTAAAACAATTTCCTGCTTTGCTGGTAAAAAAACCCCAAACAACACCATCCCCCCCAAAAAAAAAAACAAAACAAAACAAAACACACAACAAAACACCATAACAAAAAACACAACCCCCGCCCCA
>JAWWEE010000074.1:69286918-69322533 GCA_035221455.1 Xenops minutus
CACCAGCGTGCTTGTAGCAAGCGTGGGTAGAGCCCTTGTAAATCTTCATTCGCGAAGCCTAGCCATGATAATACCAAAAGAATGAGATGCTGAATAAAACTGAAAGGATTCACAAAAGCATCTCCAATTGAGGGAAACACTCTTACCACTTTCTCTGAAAACTCATCATCAAACACTGTCACAGATGGGAGACAAGTATATTAAAAAAAAAATCACATCATCACTTGGTAAAAAAATCCAAAGTTGTAATATTAATCCAAACCCAAATATTTGTTTCCTTTTGTGCAGTCATTTTAACATCTATAGGCTGAAGAAATATAATCATTCAAGATTATAATTCTCCTACTGACTTCTTTTTTTTCCACAGGTATGATATGGTCAATAATAAATGTATTAAATGGTCTATTCTATTCCATATATAATAACAACAGTCCTTAATATCCACAGAACATGTTCTAACACTACTTTAGTTGACCTGAATAGATAGCTATAGAGGTCTAACCCCAGGCAGCAGCCAAGTGACATGCAGCCACTTGCCCAGCAGGATGGGAGAGAGAATCAGAAGGGTAAAAGCCAGAAAACTCGTGGGTTGAGATAAAAATGGCAAAAGCTGTGCATGCAAGCAAAGCAAAACAAGGAAATTATTCACCAAATCCCATGGGCAGGCAGGTGCTCAGCCATTTCCAGGAGAGCAGGCCTTATCACATGCAACAGTGACTTTGGAACACAAATGTTAACACTCCAAATGTCCCCCACTTCTCCCTTCTTCCCCTCCAACTTTATATACTGAGCATGATCTCATATGGTCTGGAATATCCCTTTGGTCAGTTATCCATTGTGAAGGAAACTAACTCTACTTCGGTCAAAACCAGCACAATGATAAAAAGCAAATCAAAGACAGTTTATATATATTCCTTTCCAGCACGTGTAAACTCTCAGGACTAAGTTATTACTGAATTTTACCACATTGCTGCCTTTCCAGAATACAAAAAAATGCATTAAAATACAACAGCACCTGGGTAGATTACACCTTCTGCACCAGCTTCCTAGAACTAACTTTATAGAGGGAATATTTTCAATGGACACAGTTTGTATAAAAGTGCAAATAGAAAAATAATATGAAAAGAAATGAATAGTATGGTTGTTTTATGTGCTTATTTATATTTTCACTTTAATAGTTATGCAGGACAGGATTGGCTTATTTGTAGGTACTTTGGAGCTGGTTACAAATACAAGATGTACAACTTCAACTGGAGTCCAAGTAATGTTGAGGGCTATCATGAAGGTCTTTGTGTACTTTCTTAAGGAATGTTTTGCAGATTACAAGATCCCCACTCAGAACATATTCCCCCCAAAAAACTAGTTAAAAACACTAAGGAAAGCTTCCGTAAATTAAAGGTAAACAATTGTTCCTCTCTTTTAATGCAAAACGTCACTGTGAGATGTCTCATTTATTCTAGCTTGTCTGTTTTAGTTTCCTTACATGAAAACCAGAGATAACACTAGCCTCCTCAGGTGCATGATGGGAGACTATGATGATACATAGTAAGTTAACATTCCTGAAACACTATCTATGTGTTAAAACATTCTAAGATAAATGGAAATAAATAGAATAAGTCATAATTGTCATAAAAGAAAAATGTCATGGTTTTTAACCCACAGTTTACATTCTTTACACTCTGTACTGTAGGATGTACAATAATGTTGCAAAATTTGATAATGACACCAGTCTTCTAAATTAGTGAAGTCCAGAGGAACCAAATAATACTATGCAATTTGTCAGCACAATGCAGATTGAAATTGTGCAAGTCACACTCTGAAAATTTGCATGAGTCATATACATTGCTGAGTTTTAAATTAACTCTGTTTACTCAGGCAAAAATCTTGACCTGTCACTGCAAGTGAGCACACTGAGAACATTAATAGTGCTGAAATAGCTATAATAGAAATAGCATAAAAATGGTAAAGCGGGTGAAGAGGTGGATGGAAAATAATGGAAAATAATATGCTGGAAGAATATTAATCACACTTCCTCAGATATTATTGTGTTCCCTTCTATATACGACTTCTCAAAATGAAATAGTGCAGAAGTCTGGAGGGCTGCAGATGGATTTGGAAACACCTCCAGAGGTAGGTAAAGAATAATTTAGAAATTAAAGAAATTAGAACAGGCATTATTGCCATACTCTGTGCAGAGCCATATGAAAAGATTAAAGGCATTTAACGAGTGTCAAAGATGGCAGAGCCAGGTCAACTCAACATTCAGAAAATCAAACTCAGTAGAGACTGAATAGAAAGATATGTGACACTTATTTTGTATATATTTTACAAAATGTCATTATATAAGACAGAGTTCAGAGACTCAGAATTCAGAAAAGAATAAAGATATAGATAGAGGGATCTACCACAGATATGGTAAATTTTCTTTTACAACAAGGGATACAGGTCCGTTCTCCCTTCAACTTTAAATGTTAGTCAATTTCTAATTATCACAGTAAAAAATAATTGTATTTTAGTGCCTTTTAATGTATATTTAGTGTAATGGATTTGAAGGTCCTCAGCAGGCCAGCTCTTCCTTCAGATCAAGGATTTCTGCTCCCAGCAAGCTGCAGTAAGGGAACTCTGCTCTTTCCATGCCGATCTATGAGCAAATTCAGGAACCTGGGCACTTTGGGTAGTGCAGCTCCCCACTCATTTTGGTGAGTTATGGCAGGGGAATTTAGAGGGGAAGCCATATTTCTCAGTCAAAGAATGGACTTCTTATTTTGCTACCAAGAGCAATGCCATTTTTGAAGAGTGGTGAATTTACTAGTCAGCTCCAAGTTAAGCCGTAGAGCCACTTCCATGGGTTACTGGTATGTATTTTAAGGAGCTGTATTTAAAACTTCACACTTTTGCATAAGTGAGAAATATAGAAACTTAAAATACAATAATGGAAAAGCCTGAAGTAAAATGGAAAAAAAAAAAAAAAAAGAAAATATAGAGCAATTACCTTGAACATGAAGAAAGAATTTTGCCCCAGATCAACTGCTGGAAGAAAATGAAAAGGAAAAGTGATTATTCTTTTTTTCCCTTCCCTCTAATTTCACCACCACAATGACACTCTGCCCCTCACCAAAACCAAATTAAAAAAAAAAAACAAAAACAAAAACAACAACAACAACAACAAAACAACAAAACAAAACAAAACACAAAAAACCCCCCCAAGGTACATTACTGGCACTAAATAAATTATTTAGAATTGCATTTCATAGTACAGACTAAATACTCAGGTTAGTTAAATAAAGATGGTGCATCTTCTTCAGAAACCCTAGTTGTCTTTAAGAATATTTACATAAGGAATATCAAGAATTCTTTAAAAACCAATACTTTAACATAATAAAGAAATCAATTTCCCTAAACAGTCAATACCATTTCACAGACTCCATGGCCAAATAATCTTCTAATGTCAATTAAATAAATAATTAATATAATTATTATTGAATTTTATTGTTATCATGAAAATTATGCAGTGGCAAACACCTAAGCTGTAGAGTTTTCTTGAGTCTCCCATATGTCAGTGCTCATTCTGCGGAAGGATAAACCTCAGTTTAGAGCACAAAATGGAAAAATTCTGATTTGAATTAGACAACCTAAACAACCAAGAATATAGGAGATACCCCCTATGTTTGGGAAATACAATCAGAAAAAAATTACCATTATTTTCTTCTATCTATTCTCTTGTGCTTTTAGAATTACAGCTTTTTCTAATCATGTATGTACTCCCCTCTAAAATTTTTCACATAAAATTGAAAATAAGGAGTCTGCAATTTAATATCTAGGAATATTTTTTGTGCTTTTCAGCGCAAAAGAAAGATCTAAGTGAATGGTTTCCTTTGATATCTGTCTCTTATGGTATTGTGTCACATTTATCACTGTGAATAATGAAGTAAATACAAAGCTTCATGTTAAGAGAAAAAAAAAAAAAAAGAGGGTATTTGGAAAAGAATAAAATAAAAGATGACATTTTTACCTAGTAGTTTGGGGAAAAAAAATTGCCTTTGAGTAATTTTCATTAAAGACCTGAACAGGAAAATTCTAAGATGTGACTTATTTTCTTTTGGCCATAATTATTTTTAACATAGTGTTCAGTGCTAAAACCATCATTCCACACCATCCATTTAAATTTTGAGCTACAGAACATTAATCCTAGCTGAGACTATAAAGACATAATCTTAAAAGCATTTGGAAATAATAGACACAATTCAAAATCATATCAGCTTTTCAGAAACATATGTTTTCATAATATAGAAGCTTTTTATTTTGAAATTTAAACATTTTGTAAACTTGTTTAATGAAGACGTGCAACTTTTTATTTAAAGACCTTCTAAAATTTTATAACTAAAAGCACTTTTGACCTGGCAAATGAACTGATTGAGTACCATGACATATGTAATTTTGATTATATGAAAGATTTGGTCATTACTCTGGAAGTCTATGGAAAAAGTTGAATGGAAAAAAAACCTGTCAAACATTGCAAGTTCAGTTTTTATGGATAGGCACCCTGAAAATGGAAAGCAAGCTCAAAATCTCACCATGGCCTTAGTGGGTCTTTCTTGGAATACTGTTATCCCATGTATATAAGCAGAAAAAGTTAATTGATTACAGTGGTAGTATTGTGTCTGAAACAAACAAACAAAAAAGTGAAGATAAGAGTTTTGCTTTCATTAATCATAATGTGACAAACCACAATTTTCCTTGTGAAGAGGGAGAGAGAGGGAGTTGGAAGCTGTTAGTAACTCTTAATGACCCATCTTCAGCTATTATACTATTACAGCTAATTTGTTCCAAACCATTCCTACGACCAACATAAAATTCTCTGGAGCAGATACGATTTTTCCTGTATCGGAAAGAGTTTATTTAATACAAGAGTTCAAAAGAGATGGGATTGGAATTCAGCATTCTCACTGTGTACAGTACAGAACCACATCAAAGTGTGGTAGAGGTCAGCCTGGAAGAGACTGAAACATATGGAAAGATCTCAGTGAAACGGCTTGGACACAGTGACCAAATAAGTTAGTAACCTGAGAAACAACCTGAGAAACAGACCCACAATGCAAAGGTGTGTGTAAGGAAGTTTACCCCCACTTTCTTTTCCCCTCTCCAAGAGTTTGTAAAGAATTTTTGGACCATCTAGTAGAACAGATGCCAGTGAAGTATATAACTAATTCAAATTAGTAAAATGAAGCATACATTCATACAAAATTTTCACATGAAAATCCTGAAGTTTTAATGTTAAAAGATAAGATTGTTTTATCAATGCTTATATTTTGATGAAAGTCAAATGACAACAGTATTTAAGAACAAATTAATTGAAGATATCTAGAATTTTTGACTTGATATCTTTAATGCCAGACTATTAAGAGAACCTGAGATTCAAGATAGGAACTTGAATTGACCAGTCACAGCAGGACAGTCAACATTAGTCTCTTCAAATAACTTCCCGCATTGTTTTAATCAGATAATGTAATATGAGTCATCAACTACTTTGTATGACATAGAGGATACACAGGACAAAACAGAAAACAAAATCATTGAGCGTCAACTCCTCCTTCTCCAAAAAGACTCTTCAAGCTTTCTGTGTATTTTTTTATTCCTGGAATTCTCACACTTTCCTGAATAATGAGCTACAGAACAGGGGCAAAGTAATGCCAGTGATCTTATTAAATCCTCCTTTACCCAAGTCATGACAGAGCAGCACAATATCTAAATCACTTTAATTCTCCCTACTGAGATTCTGATAATAGAAAACTATGCTCATCTGCAAATTTCCTGTATAGATGAAGACACACTGTAATTGACCGTGTGACCTCTGAAAAATTATGCTATTTCCACGTCTTACTTGTGACTCTCACAAGTATCTATTATTCTACACAGCTGTGTCAGCATAAAATGTGTGAAACTATATTTTAAAACTGTGAAAGCTTTCAGCCAATCTTATGTGACCTATAACATATTTTTTAAAATGAGAATGTACTCCTGTAAGGACATAGACCCAAACTTTTGGATATAGACATACAAAAGTACATACACATTCCCATACAGTATCCCAAACTACTTTCCTGGGAAAATTAATTTGTCCCAGTAAGAATGTTTACACTTGAGAAGTGCCAATCACTGTAAAACTCAAAACGTTTGAAGGTATTTCAGGAACTGATCTGAAGGAAATAGAAACATAGGTCTTTTGTTCCCAGACAACAGCCAGTTACTCAGTTTTGGTATCCATTTACCCCTAACGCACAAAAAAAGTTGTGCACTGTGCTGCTCTGGCAAACTATTAGAAAGTGAAAAAGGAGTAATATAAAGAACTTTTGTTTTAAAAACAAACAAAAACCTTTAGGAAATGTTAAAGATGTGTCTTACTCAATCTACATAAAGAACAGAATAATTTTTTTCAGTGAAGACTTTGTAGATTCAGAAATCTATCTCTGCTTCCCTTTGTCCCTTGTGTAAATCTCATTCACTAATCCCTTGCAACCTCATAGGAGTTGGGGGAACAAAATATTTTTGCCAGGAATTTTCTCAACCTGCCTGGAAAATACCAGTGGCCATCAGCATAATTCTCAGATTAGGAACTGTTAATGCAAAACTTCTAGGTGCTGAGCAGGTTTTTCCTGAGCTTGAAGTGGTGTTGTGGAGCAATGGATGTCTTTATGCTGAATAAGGTAAATTACTAATATAATAGTTATTTAGGCAATAAAATTGGAATGACTCATAGAAAACAGGCCCAGCTACCAATCTTGGATAGTGTCTTACATTTAACTTACTAAGTAGTAATAACATCTATTGAGTTTTTGTAAGAAATTAAATAAAGGCATTTAATACTTTACTGGATGACAAATTGTCCTGAGTGAGCATATGTATCATATTATGGCTCTGCCCTAAAAAAAAAAAAAAAAAAAAGTTACTTGTATCTTTTTACATTTGCTTAAACTTTGTGACTGAATATCTTTTTGAAACTGATCTATTAAATGGGTTGAACTAAAAAGATGGAATTTAATCCCAAAGAATCTAACATTCATAGAAGTCATCACACTCATAAAAATGCAGTTTTGTGTAAGTACTGTTCAGTTCAGCCATAACCAACCTACTCCCTGTGTTCTGAGAACATAGATGTACCTTCTTTAAATATAGAACTAAGAGGAGCAGAGGGTGCACAGAATGTAGAGAAAAATAATTAAGGGAAAAAACTGTCCCACAACACACAAAAAAGTGAAGAAAGAATTCAAAAGGCCTATAGACCATTAGAATTATTTACTTGAGCTACCAGCATTCGGCACAAAAGAAATCTTTCCTGTTTAATAATAACTGTGTTCCCAATAATTGTTCAAGCATAACATTACAACGGATACACCCTCAAACCTATTAAAACCACCACTATTATAGCTATCAGCTACAAGAGTCTTAGAAGACAGATAATTTAAAACTGGAAGCTATAAAAGTATTGAAAAAAATTAGACTTGATTTTCATCCCTAATTTTCCTTGAAAATCTAACATCTACTCTGGTAATAGGAAATATCTAATAAAGATATATGACTCATGGCTTCCTGTACATTTTAATATTTCCAAGAATACAGGAACTAAAGTCTCATATGTTCTTTAATAATACATTTCAAAATAATGCAAAAGGGAAGGCTACTTTTATACATGTTTTCTTAGTATAGAATTCTTAGCCTCTCTCTGAGGGCACACCTGGATGTGACTATGGGATGTCTAAATACTGGCATTTTGTGGATATTTTGTGTGTCAAACTATTGAGCATTTCCTCATGAAGATCAACTTAGCACAAACATTGAAGCTTAGGTAACATGAAAAATTCTGAATTCAAGTCCTTGAATGCCTTAAGATTACACAACATTTTTCATGCCACATGAAGGCTGTTTATGTGCATCCCTCCAGATCAGAGCAGCACTGGACTTCTCATTAGAACTTTCAGCTTTATTTTCCAAACTGAGATGATAACTTTCTTTCAAGATTGTTCCCACTTCATTTGAGGATGGGAGAGGAGGCATTTTCCCCTCCAGAATTCCCTTATATGAAGAAGAATTAACCACAATCCAGAAAAGATCACAGCCATCCACATTCTGAAATCACTAGGCTGTTTCATCACTGAATTTCAAGATCTGTAACTAATAGTTATTTATCATAGTGTGCAGAAGAATGTTTGCCAGAATTTCACAGTGCAATGAATAAAGCCTTAAAGGTCACAAGTTTAATGATGTTTGCCTATGCAACTCACTTTTCATCATGAGCTTGAAAGTGCCAGTTTTCTGATAAATAGGAAGCCAGGAGAAAACAGCTGAGGAGGGATAAAATACCCTAAAAGGCGATAAACAAACCACAAGCCTTAGACATTATCAGAGTTGACTCAGAATGAGATTCAAGAGCTACTGAAACATGAGTTAATAAAAGCAACAGGACTAATGCACTTTGTGATGTACACAGTCTGAAATTGAGACCAGAATGGGAGGAAGGGAATTAACTGAGCTCAAATGCAACACTCTTTGCTATCCCTTTGAGAGAAATGCAATTTGAAATATGAGAATAGGAGGAGAGGGGAAGAGCAAAGCAGTAATGAAAAACAATTTTGCCAAAAGAGTGACAAGGATGTCCCCTCTTGATAAGAATCAAGACTAACAAAAAAAATAATTCTCTCCCATTCAGTTCAGTGCCAAAATGGTGCACAAAGACAGCAATTGAATTATGAATGCCATATGAATAACATCAGTAGCATGAAAGTGGATTTTCCTGTCTTTTCAAAAATCCCTAAAGAGACAGCACACAATCTTCTGTAATATTGTCCCAAATGGCAATGTGACTTGTGAATTCAGCAAATGTGCACAGCTTGACCAGGCTTATGATACCTCTGGAAAAAAACAGTCAAAAGAATGAAGAAAATTAAAGCAGCTACATGGATCCATACAGGAAAGTAGCCTGCAAAAATATCAAGCAGTCTAATACTTGCAACAAAAACAAAGAAAGAAACTTCTAGTTCAAACATCATTCATTTGTGAAGTATTAAATTTCTTTTTAAATTTTAATTTAAAAAAAATCCATATCTACTACCACAATTAAAATGAAGTCACATCAAATTAACAATCAATCATTATACACTCTTAAAGTCAGAATAATTTCCAGTACCTTTTTCATTCAGAAAGAAATGTAGAAATTTAGTTCAATGTAATCAGGTGAAATAGAGTGTTATGACCACTTGGACCTCTGAATTGAAGTTTATAGGCAAAGGGAATCTTTATGTAAAAACATGGAAACAGAGAGCACACATCAACTAATCAAAGAAACCCAGAATCACATAGTGGTTAGGGTTGGAAGGGAACTCTGGCAATCATCTAGTCCAACCCTCATGCCAAGGCAGAGCCACCTAAATGACAGATCTGAGGCAGAGCTGCATCAAGCACATGCAAGACCAGAAAGAAGGAGTGGTCACACGACCTCCAGGGCTAGACACTCACTTCAGCTTGCGAAGAGAATTGGAGAAGTCCATTTGCAGCTGGTGCAGCACTGGGCTGGACCAGAACTGGAACTATTGGAGCGTCTTCAGGATTCTCTTGTTATACAGTCTTTAGTAAAGGATTTGATTCCCTTATGAATTTAATTCCCTATTTATGCTGCCTCAAGCACACAAACTAAACTCTTCCTTGGCCACTGTTTTATTCTGTGTTATGACAGTGCCACATGAGCACAATCTTGGTTAAAAAGCTACAAATCAGAATTAACAATTTTGAGTACAGGACACATTCTGGGCAAGGCAGAGAAAGAAACATGTTGTATCTACAGGACAGGTCAGGGTTCTCCTGAATTTAGGCTTAGAGGGTTGCAAGACCAATGAGGACAAAGAAAGACCACAGAAGACAGAAAGACCCCTAGCAGTAACATCTTGCCTTTGAGTGCCTAAATGTACAGTCCCCAGGGAATTTCAAGTAGCATGCTTAGGGTCCACTTTGAGAAATGAAAATACAACCAGCCTACAACATTTGAAAAATTTCCAGTGTCTGCTTGAAGTGGTTTCCATAACATAAATCAATAATATTCTTTCTCCGTTCCTTTTGTTTCCAGATTATTTTTATTTCCCTTAAAACAAATAATGAATTTGATTATTTAAGCAAATTACAACAGCAATTTTTATGCCATTCCCTTCCATCTCCAGTGAAGCATACCATGTCCAAGATTAACACAGCCTTAATGTACAATAAAACATTACAAAATTATGTATCTTTTTTTTCCCTTAGTAAGACTGCTGCAACCAATAACAGCCTTGAATCTGCCAATTGTAATTACAAGTCTAGGATTTTATTGTCAAATACATTTCCCAGATAAATGGTTCTTGCCTTTTCAGTGATTCTGACTGATGGGCTGAGCATGGAGTTATCTTTTTTAAAAGCTGGAACATATGGGGCAATGCAAATTCTCTTGCCTTTTTACAGGCTCTAGAAAGCCTTTTTACAAATGTATTTTTATTTTTAGTGCTTGTCTCTTATCTGTTTGGCTTATTTTACATGAATCTGCACTGCTCTGCAGCAAATCAGATTCAAGTATATAATTTGTGAGCTACATATAAAGGCATCGGTATGAGCACTAATCTGTTCTTTTCAGCACACTGTGTCTCAAGAAGCTTCTACAATGCAGCATTAACAAGCTATTTATTTCATTTACTTTCTTAATGGCTGAAGAAAAAAAAATTGAAAATGATGATTGCTTGTTTGTTAATGAAAGGGTGCTGTGGTTAACCACCGGAAAAACTATTAAGCATCATAAAATTGCCCTTGGAATTCGACATTTTTAATATCCCTTCTGATGTGCCATGCTAGCAATGCAAAAGAAATAGAAAGATCAATAAAGGTTTCACCTAACTCTCAATTAGATAATTTCATGGATTCGTGGAAGAAAATGAAAGTTAACTTGAAAGGATAAAAATCTAAATATTAAAACATGTTAGATTATTGAACAGTGAAAGGTGACAGGGATTGAGTTTTGCTCCTTTATGATCCTAACTTAACTATCTTATAAAAATGTGGACCTATATGTTTTTTGTATGTATTGCCTCCATTTTTGTTCACCTATGAGCAAACTTGGAGGTCCTTGCTAGATTAACAAATGTCTTCATAAAAATTGAAAAGATTTTTTTATGGATTTTGATGTTTTCCTTGCTCTTTGTATTGGGTGTCTTGCAGAAGACATTGTATTGAGTAGCTGGTGACCTGGAACAGTCCTTGTCTCCTCTACTGGACCTTGTACTCCGGGCCGGAGCAGGCTGTATGTATCATGAGCAGCTGCTGCAGGGGAACCTGCTGGTGCACCCCATGAATCTTGTGCTGTCCTGGTGAGTGGGTGGTATAACAGAGGGAAAATTCCTATCTTTTTGCACAGCCAAGAATTAGTTTTTTCCTCTCCAGATAAAGCCATAGAAAAGTGAAGAGTAAGTGGACAAATATATTTTGCCCACAGTTTTGGGTTTGTGCATGAGAATGGAGCCAAACTGCTTGATAGCACCAGGACTAAGCTGTTGCAGAGCAAGAAAACTTCAGTTATAAAATAACAGTGGATGTAAGAATGCTCACAGGTTTTCTGTAGCTGGCAAAAATTTGAATATCCAAGTTCTGGACACAAATAAAATAAAGGCACCTAAAACTCAGTTTAGAGACACAACTCTGTCACAGATTTAAACATAAACATACAGAAAGGAAATACCAGATATTTTGAAAGTACTTTAGTGATTTATCAGTAAATATCAAAGTATCTCTGTGTGGATGGCAGATCCTGAGAAGCTCCTGTTCTCCCATCTTTTATGTGTTGATTATATTAAAAAGAGAAAGCTTAATAAGTCTATAAGTAACTTTCCTATAAGCAAACAGTAAGATCTATGATTATGCTCATTGATTTCTATAAACAAGCTGAGATTCTAAAAAGTGCAAATTTCACTTATGATAACAGCAATAGCTATTATAATTTATAGATGAAACATCAGTATAAATTGGAATATAGGCAGATTTGTGGAGTTTATGAAGTTTATATACTCTGCCAATCTACTGAGTGGGTTTATGTTCTCTGTAAGCACTTCATTTCATGGTTCACAATTTTTACAAGGTATTATGGAAAAAAATATCAGTATTTATATATCAGGAACATCATGAATAGTATGTAAGAGATGAAGATATAATCATAACAATACTTTTGGCATTATCCAGGCTGTCACCTTGGCCTCTCAATTAGAGCTTGTGTTTTTTTCCTCCTCTGAGATATGATCACACTTATATAAAGTGTGCAAAAATAAGCTGAGACCAAATCTTCACTTTGCATTGGTTGAATATTCAAACCCTTGAAAAAGAACTGATGATTCTGTTATGGAAGATGTTACAGAAGTGAAAAATAATTCTTGAAGTGATAGAAACGTCATTTAGGAACTTTTGAAACTTGTTTTAAATCCAGAAACCCTTGTAAATGAACATTCATTCTTCTGATTTTCAAAATATTTGCATTACGTACATCAGTTTTATTCTGGTGTAAGACCAGCTTTTACGAGAAAGCTGAAAACTCTGCTTGTTGTTGGGAAAATAAAGATTTTCTTTTATTAACTTTAATAATGAAAGATAAAATTTGACTTCTAGACAGTTACATAGTCCTGCAAACATTTCAGCCTATATGCTTTTGCTCACGTAAATAGTTTTGATACTGATCTTATTTCCAAAAGCAACAAAAGAGTGTGGAAACAAAAACAATACCTGAATGGGTGTTGAAAGAGAGGGACTGAACAGAAGAAGGTTTAGATCTTCCACAAAGTCCTTCCTTAGTAGAACAGACATAAAAATAGATTGGAGAGAAAATTGTAATGCAATATATAAGCTTCCTGTCTCTGACTAGATCAGGATTTATATAAATTTTTATCAAAATAAACTAAAACACACTATATAGTGGTGAGGTTCCCAATCAGTTATAACTATAAACACCAAATTAGAACATACACATAGAATACATGATATAATAGAACAACAATACAATACATAAAAATATCTAAATAACTTAAGGAGTTTAATGTTACTTTGATAAAATAAACAGATTAACCAAGAAGTACATTTCTACTCTCCAGCAAAACCAGATCAAAGCACACAACATTATTTTCATTCTTTGTCATTCCTGTGCATAAACTTCCTTTATAAAATGGAACTAGCATTCATTTCTTGCCCAAATCAAAACAAGAATACTCTTGAGTTCTGCATGGTGGGAGAGGGATTGCATGATATCCAGAAATATAACTCAGCACAGTACCTTTTTTAACAAGTCTTTATAATTTATTTTATCAATTGCACCTATTGATTGCAAAGTATCACTTACGCATATTCATTACTGTACTAGGTATGATTGTTATTGGTTTCAAATCACTTTGTTGGAGTTGCAACAAAAAATTCCATTACTTGTTATAACATTTATTATTACTAATCTGTCTTAACCTTACTCTTCATTACTAACAAAAAGTAATTGTAACTTACTACTCTACATTAACAGAAGTGTCCCATCTGTAAATTAATTTCTAAACATCAGGGTCAATATAACCTTTCATATTTAGTTTCTGTTTTGTGAACAACACAATTTGTTTATGCCAAGCAAGCTGCCTAAGTTTTCTCTGCTTACATTTCTGCACAGTTAACACACTTGAACATAATCAGCCCTCCCTTATTCTGAGCTTCAATGGTTCCCAATACTTTAAAGTAGCCTGCTAAAGAGTACAAATATTTCATTATTCATTTACATCAGTGCCAGAACTACAGTCTACAGTGCATTTCAAACAGGTAAGGGGGTCCCTCCTCAAAGACCTTGCTGTAGGAGACCAAATATTAAGATAAAAGAAGAACAACAACAGCAGTGAAGCTGATAAGGGCTACAGCTCCATGCATTGCATCTATCTTGGGGATTTAAAGGAAACCACAGTCTACAGTTGAGTAGCAATGAAAGATAAAAGATGAAAGAAACAGAAGTTTTGTTAATTGCATTTGATATTGTGATGGAACTCATGCTCATAGAGGCAGGAAAGTCACGAGTGGAGTATATGAACTCTTGAATAGAGAGAATGACTCATCTGGGGGAAATGTAATGAAGTCCTACTCAAAAGCACAAGAGGAATGAGGCAGTGGAACAGAAAGGGCTGAAGTAACAGAATTTGAATCTTTCAAAGATGCCAGTCTCTTCTGAATTGAGGTATAAAGACTAACCTTGAAAAATTGTGTCAAAATAGAGATTATTTTTAATATATTAATAATAATTCTATTAATTGTTTGCCTTAATAAGTGAGAATAGTAATAATAGCACAACAGTGAAACCAGGACATCACTAGAGTGAGAAAAAAAAAAAAAAAAGGTGACTGGTAAAAAGCCAGTCCCATTTATCTACTAAAGTCTGAAAAAATGTTTTTCTGAAGATTCAATGTTTTGTCTCACTGCCTATCTCCATGCTTTCATTTTGGAGACACTCTGCTTTTACCCAAGAAGTTTTACAAAAGTCAGGGAGCAATATCAGTGTTTCCAAATGCATAAACAACAAGAAAAGTGGTAGAAGCATTTTTGAAGAGAAGAGACGTATGCAGTTACTGCAAAGAGAAGAGATTCCATCAGCTATACACGTCAGAGACTTTCATTATGCTAATAGTTCCTTAATCACATGCTGAATTCAGGTACCTTTCTGAAATGCCTTAATATTAGGCATGTAAAGTTACAAGGAATGCCTTTTTCTACCCTTTTACAGGTGAATGTAGGATTTCTACACTTTTGAAAGGAAAATTTTTCCAAGAGGAATCATTGGCTAAACTATTCTAAAGAGTTTGTTTGTTTTGTTGTTTGTTTTTTAACAGTTTAAAGTACATATCAAATTAGATATATTTAATTAACTCTTCTATGCTGCTTTTATTTCTCAAGTTTGTCAAAATAAAATATCCTATATAAAATCAGAAAGGGAATAATTTCTTCTAGAAAACCAAAGAGAAAACTGATTTTTCCTCCATGTACTTCAGCAAAAATTTAAAATGAAAATTTATTAGTATAAGAGTATTATTCTGGTGCTGGACAAAACACTTATTTACAAATAAAACTAGGGGAAAAAAAGAGAAACAAGTGCCAACACTGCAATATCATGTTAAAAAAGAATTTTCAAAAAATCCTATCACAGCTAGAGCAAAGATAAAAAAATGAAAGTAACAGACTTTTTTTCTTTTCTGTTAAGTACACTGTAGATATTAAACCAATAATTCATAATAAACTTAATAGCTAGTCTCAGAAAAGTGGGAAAATAAAACAGCAGGAAATAGGAAATTATGCATGAAATAAAATTATCTAATCCTCCCAGTGCATCTGGATTTTATACTTGGGTTGTACAGTATACTGTAGTAGATATTGCGGGCCCCTGGGCAATTTGAACTGGACCAACGATGCCTTATCAACTACCATATGGATGTAAATTTTACCTTTTGCTTGTTTATTTTCTCCCACTACTTGGCAAGGAAATAGCATTAAAACTGAGTGTGGTGTTGTAACAGTGTTGCAAAATGGCACTGAAGTTTTTTTTTTTTTAAAACAACCAGGCTACCCTGTCAGCTTCATTGTCATTGCTCCTGCTGTATATGTGAATCCAAGCACTATACCACACTTCATCCAGGTGAACATACATACCCCTCCACCTCTTTCACGGAATGAGGGCTCCATATCAGGTTCAGGCTTGAATGATTGCTCAATCCTTAATTTCTTATATGGTGTGTTGACCTTGGCTGGCTGCCCAACCAACCCTGCCACATGCTCATTCTCTGTCCTCAACAGGACCAGGGGGAAATATATTTCCTTCCACTTCTTCTCTGACCTTAGTGTTCATAGGGTGGTTCCCTGTTCTTCACTGTTGTGTGTGAAATGCCAGTGCATTCAGGCATTGCAGACTTCTTAGTTATATGCTTTAAACAGTGACTCTTAAATTTCATCACCTGTTTTAATCTTCCATTCTAACTTCTCCCCTCTCACTATCACCCTGGTTCTCCCCCTGCCTCCTCCCCTCCCCAATTCTTGTGCTTTCTACTTAATTCTTCACATTTAAAAGATACACAAAGAAGTGCCAAAGGCTTACATCAAGGGATGCTGTCAAATATGTATGTACATCTAGGAATAGAGTTTGGTGATGGTTGCAAAAACATGTCATTCAAGTGCAACCTCATTTCTTACATAAAAATAACCCAACAATTTAAGTACCATTTGCTCACTTAGTCCTTTCAGTGTTTAAGGATCTTCTTTTCAAAGAAGCCGTCAACATTTCTTGTCTATTATTGAAAATTACTTTTTAAACATTTGGTTCAGGTTTGGATCAAAGGTTTACTGCCTCAGATGGCATATGTCAAAGTCTTTTAACAGCACTTAAAAACTTTCTGCAATTCGTTTCTTCTGAAAAAAAATCAGCTTTGTAAATGCCACTCCATACAGAAAATACTGTAAGCTTATCCCTATTCTAGTTATTCAGCTTGTTAAGTATATTTTGTAATAAAGACAACTATGTTCCAAGTTAATGTTAGCTTTCCTTTTGTCCTGTAAGCAGGACATGACACCATATAAAGCCATGGATGATTCAATGAATTCCAAAAATCGGAACTTGTTAAACTGCTCTCTTCTGCAGTACTTTTTGGCACTGCTATACTCAGGGTTATATCCCCTTTAGAACCTGAAAGACCAAAGAAGTAGGTACAAAATTTACCCAATACTACAATAAAGTTCTTAGTCATCTCCATTGTATCATTTGGAAATCAAGATCAATAGGAAGTATCAGTTATCTAACTATTGCTTGAAGTTTGATGTTGACGGATAAATGGCTCAAGCATTTACCTGTCCACATATGCTATGCAAACAATTAGATAGTATCACAAACTGTGACAGAAAATGGCTTAATTTTTAAAGGACAAAAGCAAACATCAATAGTTTCTTCAACAGATAACATGCAAATTAACAGAGCACTGAACTACTTCTTATTGTCAAGATACAATGCAGTTGTTTTAAGCTACTCCAATTTCATTGTGACAAAAGTGTTCTTGAGGAATAAAAAAGTATTTTTTTCACACAAACTGATGAAAAATACTTCAACAATGTTGCTAGCAACCTATGCTATGATCTCTTCAAACTATTGGGGTCTTTTCTTTCACGAAATTGAGCCTTTCTTTAAGATATCCTGAATTGTCTTTAGGGATAGGAGCGTTGGGGGTATGGGCGAATCTAGACTACCCTCTGCCTGACCTCCATCTCTAGCACCTAGTCAAACTGTCAAAATAGAATATATATATATATATATATATATGTGTGGATTTAGCCTTTCATATTTCCCTGAGTAAGGACTTGTCAGATGCATGAGCCAAAATGCTTATAAATATCAGAAAATAAATGTTTCATCTAGTTCATCAGATTGACAGCTTCCACAGGACAACTGCACAGAGAATGCTTTTGTTTCAAAGAATATTATGGATTATTTTATTGTCACTATCTTTAAGAGGATGAGCAGCTGAAGCTAAATATGTGAAGTAGGGTGGCAGTGGTGGGGGGTTCTGTGTTAAAAAAACCCTCAGCATTATTCTTAAGCTTTGAAAAATCAAGACTCCCTATTGAATGCTGACTTTTTTTTCCTCTGGCATATCTTGATATGCCAGGTGAAGCATTTCTGAATGTTCAGTATGTTTTGACCTATTCCCAGGTTGAATAAATTTGTCATTTACATTTATCAGCTTTCAATTAATTCCAAGACCATTCTAATTGCCAATATAAGTGTTTAGCTTTAAATACTATGTAAACTTCCAAGAGAAAGCAGTCTAAAGGGGAAAAAGCTGATTCTGTGCAATTACAGTAACACTTCACTTGAGACAGCTGGAAATATTAGATCATGTTGCAAGCATATGTTGATGGATCAGAGGTTCATTGGCATATAAGTTGAAGATCGCAGACAGCTTTGCAAAATAAACATGTTTTTTACTGATAGGGGCATGATACTGTGACTGCCAGTGTATCAGAAGCAAGTCAGAAGCTGATGAGAGGAAGAAAAAGTAAAATGAAATCAAGCCAGGACAATTGTTTCAGCAGAAACAACTCCAGATGAAAATTATAGGAAAATTTGAAGTAATCTTGTCTTCCTCTTACCTCTAATGTCAGGATTTGAATTAAATGAGAAAAAAGACTGTTTACAGAAATAGCACTACAGAACAGATTTCAGAACTTTCTTACTACCAGCATAAAGATCTTCACCAGAGATATTGCAACATGATGCAAAATGCTGAATCCATAACTTGAAGTTAGTTTAGTATATAGTCCAGTATCTTTAGTTAATGCTTAAAAACATTGCCCCTTCCTGTTTAACTGTAGCTTGAAAAAAAAATCTTCTTCTTGTAGAAAGTATATGCATAATCTCTCTCAACAAGCGATTTTTATTTTGAATTCCTAAAGATCTTGGGCAATGGAATTTGAACTTTGCCAAGGAGAAAAAAAGCTGCTTTTTCTTACATTTCAGTACTGCTGCATCTGACATAGCAAAACAAAGCAATTATAGGGGACAAAAGAAATATATAAATAATGCAAATAGCATGTACAAGTTTTTAAAAAGTTAAAATAACTTTAGCCTATGATAGCACTTAAAATGTCAAATCCATTTCTAACAAAACAGTTCTACTTGTCTATTTCTTGCATTCTCCAGAATCATTAGATGCCTGTTAATCAAACAAACAAAAAAAAATTAGAAGACATTCAGCAGCTGGTCAGTTCAGTAGAGCAGTCATAGGATTTTAAATACTCTGTCTCAAAATTTGTATTTTGCTCTCTCCCTCCTGCCTGGTTCATCAAACCTTTGTTAGACATCAGTATAAGAAAATCCTCCAATGTCTGCTGATTAGTCACAGTTAGTCTTTACATCCAGTTAGTATTATTATCTTTGCTTAAGATGAAAGCCTATGTTAACTTGCATTGTTCGCTCACCGCATTTTTCCCTCTCAAATTAAGAAATGTAAGTCAGTCAGGATGCAGTTTTAAGAGTAGTTCTGCTCAGGCAGTCTTTGTACAAATAGCAACTCTACATTTAGAGACAGATCTTAGCCATTTTGCCCAACTTCCTCCTAGGCTATAGTTAGGTAAAATTAATGAATTCTGCTGTGTTCAAATTAGTTCTTTAAGTTAAAGACTTGGGGGAAAAGCTAAGGTTAAGGGAAATACACATTTCACTTTATTATACACAGAACAAGCAGTTTTCCTATTGCTGTCGCTGGTGCTTTGGGCAAGATTCACCACATTCCACATTAAACAAAACAATGAATTGCTCTTCAAGTCCTTCTGGTTTCCTGTTGCTAATTAGGGTTTTAAACAACCTTTTAGAAGCATAAATTGATCAAATTTATAACTAAGTATCCTGGAGGCACAAATAGATTTGATTCCTTTCCTGCTGGTAATCTCTCTCTGTCCTACATATCCCATAAAACAACTCACTTCATTCTGGTGGCTACTTCACCTCAAAGGTTTGACCCTTACTGCGGTGCCACTGGGCTAGCAGTGCTACAGCACCACTAAGTTCCCTGCAGTTTCTGACTTATAAATCTTTGTCTCCCAGACATGCATTTTATCCTCCCACCTCTGTATTGCAGAAAATAGTCATTCAGCAGTGTCTAAACATAAATAAAAAATAAAATTACAAATGTCATACAAAACAAAGCCATTGTATTTTCCCCTGGGAAATATCACATCTTCTGTTAAGTTTTTTATCTCTACTCTCTCACAGAACGAGTGTGGTTGTGATATGATGTGATTAATTGGCATGTTTCTCTGGCAATCAGTTGCAAAAATCATAGATTCATAGAATGGTTTGTCTTGGAAACAACTTTTTAGGATCCAATGCTCCCACTATTGACAGGGACACCTTCCACTAGACCAGGTTGTTCAGAGTCCCATCCAGCCTGGCCTTGGACACTTCCAGGGATGGGACATCCACAGCTTCTCTGGGCAACCTGCTCCAGTGACTCACCACATTCATGGTAAAGAGTTTCTTCCTAATATCTGTTTTAAATCTATCTTCTTTCAGATTCAAGCCTTTCTCCCTTGTTCTGTCACTCTAAGATCTCACCCAAACCTTCTCTTCTCCAGACTAAACAACACCAAATCTCTCATCCTTTCCTTATAGCAGAAGTGCTCCAGCCCTCTGACCACCTTTGTAGCCCTCCTCTGCACTCGCTCCAACAGATCCAAGTCTTTCTTATGCTGTGCATACCTGAGCTCAACACAGTACTCCAGATGGGATCTCATGAGAGCAAAGAAGAATCGCCTCCCTCGACCTGTTGGCCACGCTTCTTTTGAAACAGCGCAGGATGCAGCCGGCTTTCTGGGCTGAAAGTACACAGTGCTGGCTCGTGTTGAGCTACTTGCCAACCAAAGAATAACACATATTAATTTCATCAGATGCTAAAACAAAAAAATATAAGACATCACTATGATATGCTGTGTAAGGAAATATTTATTCATCACTTAGCAATTTATTGGAAAAAATACCCTTATACATTACTAAACACCACTTAGAGCCACTTAAGTTCTAAAAAGAAGTTCAAAATGCTGAAACATATAATCACTGATTTAGGGACACTCTAAGAGTATACCTAGTTTGCCACTGACCCAGCTTGAAAGAACAATGAAACTCCATAGATTCTAATCACAAAATGATCTCTGTTTGTGGTTCTGTATAGATGCAGAAATTTAGCGATGTAGATTTGAAATGTTTGCCTGCATCAGAAGCTGTACTTCTACAAACACAAAACTTTTGTTGCTACCAAGACAGAGTTTCTGGGTAGAACTATTTAAGACCTTAAAATCAGAAAGGAAAGAAGCAAGGATAACTAAGTTACTTAAAAGCAAGCATTAAAAAAGTCCATAAAGTTAATGATCGTTGTAAAATATTCTTGTAAGAGATTTCCAAATATCCACTGCTCTCCTTCATTTCCTCTCACCCAAAATATATGAAGAGGAAAACCAACTCCATGACTTATGCCACTTAGGGTAACCTGTTTCCCAGGGAGGAAATGCAGGCACCATAAGCTTAAAATCTGTATGAAGCCCTGAACATCTACTATCTGAGCATTTGCTTTTCACTATATGGTCTAGGAAGTGCACACAGAAAGGGTTGCAAGATGCAGCACCCTCAGCACTTTAAGGGATTGCTGATGCAAGAGGACACATCAAATATGCTAACTTCAGGCCTTTGGCTGTGACAACACACAAAAGTTGTCATCTCCTCAGACAGATAATATCCCTCACTAGTTGAGAGCCTTCAGCCATTTGGCCAAAAGCACAATTCAAGAATTCCTCCACCTTTATAAAAATAAAGTGCAGATATACAGATAGTATGGACAAAGACAAAAGAATAATAAAGAGAAAAAAAAATCTCTTTATTCAGCTATAAAACCTGTCACCTGGTTAGAGAAAAACATAACTATACAGGCCGCATTAAATATCAATTCCAGTGCAGTTTTAGTTTCTTAAAAAAATCCAAGAACCCCCAAAAAAACCAAAACAAACCAACCAAAAAAAAACAAAATAAAAAAATCCACAAAAAATATTGTCATGATACTTCGCTTAGATATTTTGCTTGTTTTTTTTTAACTTCTGTCCCGTTTGAAATGCAGCACTTTCTTTCCTTTGTATTTGTATTCTTCCATGAAGTGAGAGCATACATGTGGCTCATCGCCAGCAGCTGAGGGAGATTGAACTCTATAACCAAGCAGATCCCTGTAGTCCAATGTTCTGTCTTCTTGCCACTGAGCATATCATTAGCTCAATGGCAGGGAAAGTTTACAAATAGATATTGGTAAATTTGTTGCTCACTGGACAAAACAAAAACCCTGAAGACTAATATATGTCACCAGGAGAAGGATTTTTGACTTGAAATCCAAGAGTATCAACATTGTTTCACTTTATTTTTTCAACATCATATCTTTATATATATATATATATATGTATAGGGTTCCTAAAGGATAGTGAGATGAGGGGTTGCTTAGTTTCAGGTGTCTTTTACTCTAAAATGGATCTAACTCTGATATAGCCTGAAGACAGATTATCATGTCAAGCCATTATCACAAATAACTTTCAGAAAGGGCTATCAACTGGCTAGAAAACTACGAAACTCATTTCCCATTCCCTTGTTCATTATAAACACTACAAGCTTGGAAATTAATGTAGTAACAAAATTTCACTATTCACAAACAGGGTTCCTTAAAAATTAAGATTACATAGTCTTGCTGTATGAATTTGTTAAAAAAAAAAAAAAGGAGGAATAAATAATGTAATTTTTTGACTAATTTTATTCAAGATATACATGTTTTTGGATCCACATCTTAATCTCCTGTTTCAGCTCTCCAAAACCTTGTAACATTAGTGTCTGATAACACAAAATCTTTTACACAGGCACCAGGGACACCTGGCATAATGAGGCAGTGATTTAAAATAAAGTCTGCCAAAATAGCTACAAAAATTGCAGAAAATCTCAAAATAAGCATTCTCAGGAGAGTGGGAGAGCAATGAGCTCTGTGAGTTGAAATTTAAATTTGACAGAGGTCAAAAATAAAGCAATTTTATTATGCCTGATTATCATAGGTCCCTTATTACAGTCCACCATGTCAAACATGTCTGTCTTGGCTGTGATCAAGCATGCTATTGAATCCAGAAAGACAGAGCTCTAGAATACTCTGTAATGTTCTACCATTACCAGACTCACATTTACAACTGCTGAAAATGTTCTAAATTTACCTTAGAAAAAAACACCATCTGGCTATTACTGGCTGCAAATTACCAGCTGTGAAATATTACTATATTAAGAATGTCAGCCAAAACAACAGCTGACCTTTTGTGCAATAGAAATACTGTATATAAACCTCACAACATTTTGATCCAGATTTCAACTTACAAACAAAACTTATGCTAATTTTGTTTTTTCACAGGAGTGCATTTTCTTCAATATTTTAAGGATTAAAAGAAAAATAAAAAGATTGATTTTTTGAAAAGGTTTAATTCTGATGTTTTCTTATTATAACTGAAATTAATGAAGGATTTGCATTCATCACACATTTGAAGATAGATACTATATTGTAACTTAGGGCATAGGGCATTTTCTCACTATTGTGGTTTTTTTTTTTTCCACAGAACTTTTTTTATTGATCCCTCAACAAGAACTGAAAATGCTCTGGTGTATTTTTTTTTTAATGAAATTAACTTTTATATGAGAAGAAAATTGTTTTTGAGGAAGAAAATGTTTTGAATAATCTTGGGGATTTGACAGGGAAGGTTGTGTTGGTTTTTGGTTGTTTTCTCTATTTCTGAGTATTTCACACACACATATAGATAGATAAAAATCTATATAGATAGATGGAGGAAAAGTGTTATAAATACTAATATGATTTCCTAAGGCAGGAAGAACTGGTGCACATGAAAGCTTGCTTTTTCAGGTTATTTTAGCAGGTCCAACAGAACATAGAATCTTGCCCTTCAAACTTTGCCCCAATATATCCAAGACCTCAACAAAAGCAGAAATGTTAATGACACAAATGCAAGAAAAAACAGGGTGCTATGCAACATCTTAACAGAATAGCAGACAGGGGAACTCCTGAATATCTGTTACAATGGAGAGGATATGAACAGTTGTTTAGGATGCTTTGAAAAAACTTTTACTTTTATCACTGTTTATCAACTATGAGATTAATTCTCCCAAGTATATTATGAAAAATAGATGAAAAAAACATGATGTTGAATTAATGAAGCTGAAATGATGAAAAAAATCCCCATACTATATAGCGTACATTTCCTTCTCTGTTCCATAAGTGTTAATTAACAATGAATATTAATGAAATATCACAAAGATTATTAATCCAGAGAAGCAGCTTGGTACTGACGGCTTAGTACACAACTGAGTAGCCACTCATTAAGTCAACTGCAATAATTGGAAAATATGCATGCTCTTTGCCCAAGGAAGTGTACAAATGATCATTTATTCAGATTTAAATTAGTGCATTCAGCACTGACTAGAAACATTTGGCTAATCATTATGCTTCAGATAACAAATGGGAACTCATTTTACACTGTGATAAAACAAGTGCCAATTGCCCACATGTTGTGCTGCTGTTTCTAAACCCGAAAGTGTCATACTACCTGCATGGCTTTTAGTTCAGATGTGACAATCGTTTTCCACCCCCTCATCAAAGACATGAAGGAACACCATTATAATGTTTGGACTTCAGCCACTGCACAAAGAAACTCCAATTATTGTTCAATTACTGCATACTATCTGAATATAAGCAAAAACATAGCAAACAAGGGCACATCCTTATAAGCAACCAGCCCAGCTTCTTGGCCATCTAGGCACACTTCTGGCTCACTTTCAGTTGCCTGTCAGTACCCCCAGGTCCCTTTCTGCCTGGTCACTGTTCAACCACTCTTTCCCCAGCCTGTAGTGCACCATGGGGTTGTTGTGGCCAAAGTGCAGGACTGTGCATCTGATTTTGTTCAGCCTCATACAATTTGCCTTATCCCATCAATCCAGCCTGTCCAGGTCCCACGGCAGAGCCCTCCTACCCTCCAGCAGATTGACACTCCTGTGCAACTTGATGTCATCTGCAAATTTGCTAATGGTAGACTCATCCAGATCATCAATAAAGATATGAAACAGCACTGGGCCAAACACTGATCTCTGGGGAACACTACTAATGTTCAGCTTCCAACTGGATGCAACTCCATTCACCGTTGTTCTCTGGGCCTGGCTATCCATTCAGTTCTTAACCCAGCAGGAAGTGCACCTGTCCAAGATGTGGGCTGCCAGCTCTTTCAGGAGTATGCTATGGGAGATGGTGCCAAAGACCTTGCTGAAATACAGGTAGACTACATCCACAACCTTCCCCTCATCCACTAGATGGGTTAACTGGTCAAGTTAGTGAGGTAGGACCTGCACCTCCTAAATCTATGCTGACTGGGCATGATTCCCCAGCCATCCTGTAGTTGCTATGTGTTTGCACTCAAGATGATCTGCTCCATAAGCTTGCCAGGCACTGAGGTCTGGCTGACAGGCCTGTGGTTTCCCAGATCCTCCTTCCAGCTCTTTGTGTGGATGGGCATCACACTGGTCAACTTCCAATCACCTGTGACGTCCTCAGTGAGCCAGGACTGTTGATAAATGATGGAAAGCAGCTTGGTGAGCTCTTCCACCAGCTCCCTCATCACCCTAGGATGACTCCCGTTTAGTTTCATAGACTTGTGAGCATCTAGGTGGCTCAGCAGGTCACTAAATACTTCCTCCTGGATTCCAGGAGGGCTATTTGGCTCCTCATCCATGTTTAACAGCTCAGGAGGCCAGTTGTCCTGAAGACAACCTGTCCTATTGTTGAAAACTGAGTCAAAGAAGGTATTTAGTACCTCAGTCTTTTCCTCATCTTTGGTAATTGTATTCCCCCCACCATGTCTGATAAAAAATGGAGGTTTTCCATGCTCGTTCTTTTGCTATTAATGCATTTATAAAAACCCTTTTTATTATCCTTTATAGAAGTGGCCAGGTTAAGTACTACTTGAGTTTTCACCTTTCTAATTTTCCTTCTACATGAGCTAACAACATTCTGAAAAACTTGCTGGGTTGCCTGCCCTTATTTTCCAAAGGTTAAACACCCTGTTTTTCCCCCATAAGTTCCTGGAAAAGCTCCCTGTTCAGCCAGGCCAGTCGTCTTCCTTGCAGCTCATCTTTCAGCACACAGGGAAACCTGTTCCTGCACCTTCAAGATTTCTTTTTTGAAATATGTCCATCCTTCCTGGAACCCTTTGTTTTTAAGGGCTGTTTCCCAAGGCACTCTCTGAACCAGCCTCCTGAATAGGTCAAAGTCTGCTCTCTGGAAGTCCAGGTTTTGTTGATATCCCTTCTTGTTTCACTGAGTATTGAAAACGCCATCATTTCATGGTCACTGTGCCCCAAACCTGACCGCCCCATCTCCCATCAGCCCTTCTCTATTTGTACACAGTAGGTCTAGTGGCATCCCATCCCTGGTAGGCTCACTTACCAGCTGCAATAAGAAGCTACAAGAACCTCCTAGACTGCTTCTTCCCTGCTGTGTTGAGTTCCCAGGAGACATCTGGTGAGTTAAAGTCTGCCACAAGAACAAGGGCTGGTGTTCTTGAAACATCCACCAGCTACTTACAGGGTAATTCCTTTACTTCTTCATCCTGGTTGAATGATCTGTAACTCTCACCAGAACATTGGTCTTATTGTCCTTCCTCCTAATTCATATGCATAGGCACTCAACCATATTGTCACTAACCTCAAGTTCTTTAGAGTCAAGAGACTCCATAACATACAGAGCCATCCCTCCACCTCTCTTACCTTGCCTGTCTCTTCTAAAGTTACCACAAAGGAATGAATGGACTGAAAGTGCCTCAGCACTGTTGATCCCTTCAAAATATCGGTGCTAGTTTTTGTACTCTATGTTGGGCTGAGCTATGAATTCACTCACCCCATTCTGGTCTGGCTAACTCAGGTAGACATTTACACCTCCAGTTAATCTACTTAACTCTTGTCCATTTAAAACAAAACCCACTCTCTGGTCCCTTTTGAGTGAAGGCAAAAGTCATCTGTTTTGCATCCTACTTGGCACATCATCCTTGACCACCTCCACTGGTCAAGGATTCTTCTAACACAGAGAATATTCATTGAGTCATATTGCACCCCTAGAGTTTTAGTCAGTCACGCCATGATAATTTACTTTCTTCTTTCTATCCACTGGATTTCTTTTATCCACATTATACCACATTCACAGAAGTGTTACACAGATCATTAGTAAGGCACGCCCTCCCTCTACAGAAACCATGCTGACTCCCAGACAACCTTTATCCATGATCTTGTATTTGCTATTACATTTTTTGCCACTTTATCAGAAGTACACACCAGCTTCATTGCTCTGTAGCTGACAGAGCCAGTAGCAGGTAGGAATGCAGTGGCAACATTCCACTCCTGAACAGCTCCTATTTGTAGTGTTGGGCTGCAGACCAAGGTCAGTAATTTCACATCTGAATTCCTTCAGGGTTCTCTATTGAATACCATCCTAGCCTTATTGGATGCGAATTGTCTATCAGATCTAATATAACCCATATATTTACTTGAAATTGAGCTAGCATCTCTGCTTGCTCTGTTAAAAGAGATGGGTCACTGGGAACGTCTCCAATACTTGCAGCAGCAAAGGCCATTGATAACAATTCATCTTACTTCTTTGCTGCTTCTCTGGCTCTTTTATCACCAAGCAATAACACCAACCACCTGGCTGGTTCCTCAGTTTTGAAGTATTTAAAGAACTTCTTCACATGGGCTCAACATGGCACCTGCCATATTTTGTAGACTTCTTTGTTCTTCTCACTTTCATTCCCACCACCATTTTTTTCTTTTAATGTTAACCTTTTGGTTGTTTTTTTATTTTTTTATTTTTTTTGGTTGAACTTCAACTTACTTGGTCTTCAATTAAAGGGGATTTTTAACTAACTGCCTCCAGACTACTTGCATTTTATTGCATTGCTTCTTTTAAGGGTGTGTTGTTTGATTTTGACATTTTTACACATTTTCATATACTTCAAGCTCTTAAAATTGAATGCGCATGCACTGGATTTGTTTTGCCTATTTCCTCTTGCTACAATATTAAATCTAATTGTACTACAGTAACTACTATAAAACAGCTCAGAACAGTGTCAAGCAGTAAACCCAAATGGGATGTTTTCTTGTTGTTGCAAGTAGTTTGTCTCAAACGTAGCCAATTTAGAAATGGAATTAATCTGTATGTAGGAGTTTAAATTTTTCACTATTATACCTGCCTTAAAATTGCAGTTTGACTGATTTTGTTTAACTCTGTGTTCATTTTCTTTCCTAACTATGGTATAAACAATATAATCAATACAATCTTATTTTTAGAATCTGTGAATTCTTGTCACAAGGATTCCATAATACTTCTCTTTTCATTTATGTCTTGTCCTGTTACACATCACACAATTTTACACACACAGTGCCTTTCACCCTCCTCTCATTGTAAGCTAATTTGATTCCTGTAAAGTTGGTAGCCTGGTAACACTACGTTCCATTGAATTTCCTCCTTTTGAAATGTTTACTTCCAAGTATCAATTAATGTCATATGTTCTAATTCTCTTATCTTTTTCAAAATTTAGGCCAGTTTAAAAATACTTCAAATATTTTGCACGCACTCCATCACTTAATACTATACATATGAATCAATCGGCATTGTAGGTGAACTAATTTGCCTCCTTTATTCTTTGTGTGCAGACTGTTTAGGAGTGTATGGACATTCTTCATATCAGTGTAAACCAGGTGATCTTCTGTGTCTCTAAGTTTTTCTCCAAATTCTAAGTTTCAATACTTTTCTGCAACCTTTTTTATACAGTATCATCAGCCTGACTTATGATAAAATCTAGCTCATCCTTCCTGTACAGTTTCCTTTCACACGGAAATCTTCCTTAGTTTCAAATATAAGCAGGACATCTTTACAACATGTGCTTATCTTTATACTATTATAATTTATCATTATCATTTATACCTCATTCAAACTTTGACACTTCAAATCTCTGTCTGACACTTGAGATAAAAGCATGGATGAACCTATGGAGATCCTGGACCATGGTCTCTGCTAAGCAGCCAAGTTAAAATCCTAAACACCTTTCCTACATCTTTGCAATTACTATGTCACTGGTACCAACACAGAAAATAATTACCATTTATGCACCTAGATTCCTGAATAGACATCTTCAAGTGTTCATTACTTTTGTGCCTAGCATAAAAGTTATCATTGCACTGGTACTGTATGTCAAAAAATCCTATGTATCTATGTATCACTGAATTTCCCCTTACTACCACCTTGTGGCCACTCCTCTGTTTACCTTCAGCACAAGAGGACATTGACCTCAACTGGGGTGTGAATCTCATTGAAAAGCTTCCTTGTGAGTAGAGTGTTCTCCATCCTGAAACCTGGTCCTTTTCTGCAGCACAGGGACTGAAGTAACAGAAGTGAGGCTACCCTGCAGTTTTTCTATTAGTCGCCTGAAAAAAGTCCATTTCCCAAACTTGCTTCATTCAGCAGATCCCAACTAAAGAACACAAGCCTGTTCACTTGCTACTGGTGGATTCTTGTGTTGACAAATGCAAAATGTTCTCCTTGGATCAGTCATTATACATGCTGCATTTTGCAACAAGCTGAGTAAGGAAGCCCTGCTCCACTGGGGGTCTCCTGCTGCATTCTTAGAATTTTTAAAAAGAAGAATCTTTGTGGACTAATACTTTTTACATTCTTTTCTTGATGGGTCGATTATGGTTACCCCTTTAAGATAACCACCTATAGATGAGAGATATTCACAAGCATGAAAAGAAAATAAGGTTCGACAAAGTCATCAACTACATTTCCCCATGGACTGTAACAAGGATGGATATCAAAAAAACATGCAGACTTTATTTTCTTCCTTATGTCTCGGGAGATTGGCTTTACGAACCTTAACTAACCTTAGCTGAGTATCCTGACAGAACGGGTTTCACATTAAAAACTTGAGCAGCAACCTGCATCCTCTACTGAATGTTTATGAGAAAACTGCTGACCAAGACAGACATAGTTTCCATATCTCATGATGTTCACATTGATTTTCTGTATTTAGAGATACTAGAGAAAAACAAATAAGTCAATTTAAGAGCCTTGGTTATTAGCTCGTATCAACTTAGATGTTTAAATATGCACAACAAGTTACTGAAACAGGTCTAACTACATCAGTAATCAGATCACACAGAATGTGCCTCCAACACCTTTGTCCTGGGCCTGATCCAGAGCTTTAACATGTAAGCATCCCTACCTGCTGCTGTAGTGTACAAATCAACAAGCAGCCAAGAATAGCAGCTGGAAATGACAACTGACAACAGAGTAGCAATAAAAACCAGCTTGTTCAGTAATCCATTAGTTGTATCTGACTGGGTGAACACTTATCTACTCCAGCAGACATTTACTTACAATTCATTGAAAGCATCTTTGGCAGTGGTTTTTATGGAAAAGGAGTGGCTGCAAATTATGGCAGAGACTATTCAAGAAGCTACTGTTGCTCAGATGTTTCTTATTGCATTCAAATCCATTTCTACATCACAGTCCAATGTTCAACATGGCACACCATGCTAAATAAGACATCAAGCACATTAGTTAGGATCAACTTCCCTAGTTATAAGGTTTTCCAAGGAATGAAATTTAATATAGCCTAGGCTTGCTGGCTTAGCAGTACAGTTAAGTAGTAATTTACCCATACAGACATGTACATAGAAAATTCAATAATTAGTAAAAATCAGTCCCTGTAGCTTTCTTTCAAGAAAACAGCAAACAGATTTTAACTTCCAGACCTCCACAGATTAAGTCTCTTTAAGTATAATGATTCAGTGGTCTAGAATAAAGTTTATAAACTGTAGGGCAGATATGAAGTCTGTGTCCTGATTTTACCCGGCTCTGGTGAGACCCCACCTGCATCTAGCTCTCGGGTTCCCAGCACAAGAAACACATTGACTTGTTGGAGAGAGTCCAGAGGAGGGTCATCAAGATGATTAGAGGGATGGAACACCTCTCCTATGAGAATAGGCTGAAAGAATCATGTTTCTTCAGCCTGCAAAAGAGAAGACTTTGGGGTGACCTAACTGTGACTTTCCAGTGCCTGAAGGGAGCCTATGAGAAAGATGGAGAGGGACTTTCTTCAAGAGTGTGTAGTGACATGACAAGTGGGAATGGAATCAAACAGAGAGTAGGTTTAGATTAGATATTAGGAAAAAAATCTTTACTGTGAGGGTGGTTGGCATTGGAACAGATTACCCAGAAAAGCTGTGGATACTCCAACTGTGGAATTATTCAAGAACAGGCTGGATGGGGCTCTGAGCAGCCTGGTCTAGTGAAAGGTGTCCTCACCCAAAGCAGGAGTGTTGGAACTAGATGAACTCTAAGGTCTCTCCCAACCCAAACCATTCTATGATGCTCCACAGAATATTTGTGAAGGAGCTGGCTAAAATAGAAGTACAGTGGGGAGAGAAAGGGGAATTAATTAATATTGAAGATTTCTAAGTCAATTCTTGAGCTGGAAACAAATCTACTTTCCATTCTGTTCTTCCATTCTCCATTTTACTTCATTCTTTTGGTTATTTAGAAGCGAACAAACCAAAACCCACCGAAGTTTTGAGAATAATGTCTTTGTAAAGAGGTTGTATTTAAACAAAAAAGCAAAAAAAAAAGTAGTGATTGTTGTAGGTTGGTCACTAGGTACAAGGAAATGAGAAGCCCAGCTGTAGTGGAATCACTAGCCAATATAAATCTGGTAATTTTTAAATAGTCAAGTAGTACATGGATATTTTTAAACATCCTCTCTTTCTTGGGTCAGTTTCATGTCTTTCTGTCATGGGCAGGCATTGCTGGGGCATAGAGAAGTCTCTAATTTTTGAACAACCTGAAGGCTCTACAATTTCTACCAAAAATAAACTTAACAGCTGATTATGTACTCCTCTTTCTATTTTGCTCTAAGAGATCTAACTAGTTACCATGTATTCTGACATAAAAATAATAGGCACTAAGTTTTTCTTTAATAACTAGATCCCATTGCAGAGACTCTTATAAGGCAAATCAGGACTTGGATTAACCGTGGGACAATTGATTGCAGAATACCAGGAATAACCTATACAGCACCTCCATTCAAAGGCACTAGAAAGACAGGTGGGTAGCACTAAGAATTGAGCACTACAGCAGATGTTAAAACAGCAATCCTCTGCACAAAGTAAAAAATGGATGCAAACAGTCTGATCTTTTTTTTTTGGGTTCCTGATTCTTTTACTCATTGTCATCTCTCTATTTGCTACCTGTTCCCAACACTTGTTCCTGCTCATAGAATATTAACAAAGCCAGGAAGGCAATGGACTGTAAAGTGAAAGCCCCTCTCTTCTTCCACTCTATCACAGTCCCAGTCCTTGCCCCATTCACTGTAGTTTTCTTTTCTGAGCACTGCTCATCTCAGAAAAACACTAAACAATTCACTTGCTTGATTTTCCTTGCTGCCAGAATCCAGAAACTACTGCACCTTTTATCTTTTCTCCAATTCACTTTTATTACCTTTTTTTCTCCCATGAAAGGCTGTTGCAACTTGTTACAGTTCCTATTATACCTCTTTGCCTATTTCTCTGCTATGCCTTTCTGCCCTAGGCTAGCTGCTGTCTCCCATAGTTTTTCCACTGGAAAAGAAAATCTGCAGTAGCAAAGAGAACAGCAGTTGCTATGATATGTGTGTTAAAGACATCAAACAGCAATCACAAATGTCATCTTTTACCTCATTTAAGTTTTGTAAGTAGAAACAGAAAAAATGTCAACGTGATTATGAAAAACTGCTATGCTATTGATAGAAAGACATCTCTGATAGGAGTTCACATATTTGTCTTGTTCCTTTATGAATTCTACAATTATGGAATAATTAGCACACTTTTGTTTTCAGTTTTCTTCTTTTTAAGGAGGACAAAGAAATATGTTTTCTAATGTAAAGAATTAGGATTTTGTTTAATTAAAGCATCCCTATAAATATTGTTTGTAACATTTAAACTTTTTTCAGGATTTAAAAAACAAATTAAAATCAGAACATCTTGAAAAAAAAAAGAAAAGAAAACAAAAACCAAAAACCAAAACACCTCCTTTAATGTGTTTCAAAACAGATGAGAGTTCAAACAAAACTTTTGAAAGAGCAGAAAACAATAGCTGCTCTAAGTCTTCAACATTTTGCCTGCAGACTGAAAGCTTACAGAAACATATAAGCTTAAAAGAGACACAAGGAATGAAATTTCTTGTAGAGAGGAAGAGGAATCTACTAAAAAGTATGGGATTTGCCAGTGACACACTTGTTCCTGCTAGACTCCCTTTTAAGGGCTAACTAATTCAAAGTTCATCCTAAAATGAAATGTCCTACTTCAACTGGGAAGAGAGGAAAGGACTAAAGAACATGTTGTGGGGTAAAAAAGAAAAACAAAAAAAATAGGTAAAAAAATTACTCTCTAGTGGCTAGACCTAGATTGTTTTGGTTTTTAAATTATTTGTAGATTTGTTTAGTTGAGTGTTTCCATTAGTTTTATTGGTTTTGTTTGTTTGTTTTTTTTTTTTGTTTGGTTGGGTTTTGGTTTTGTTTTTTAAGCAGCAATGGTGGAGTTGTGTCAGTGACATAGCTAGAAGCCAAAAATCTCTCCGTGTCAAGACTCCTTGTTCCCTTTCTGGCCAGCAGACGCTACATTCTCAGTAAGTCATAACACATGGATGCTCAAAGCCATAATCAATTGATATAAAATATCAAATTAAAAAAAAGACAATAATCCTCCCATTTGCCTGCAAACAAATCAACTTAACTCAGTTTCAAGAGAATACTATATTCTAAGTAAATTCTTCCAGAGACATAATTACGTAAAAAGCCTCAATATATTTCATGTTAGTGCTTATTATTTTATCTTAATCTTAAGTACTACTACAATTAAAATTTCATTATGAACTATCAATTGAACCATCTCTTAACATTTTGTAATAATTAAAGAACATCAACCCTCCTTTATTTTTTACCCTTCTCTTGAGTTTCATAAAGATGCTATGTGCCTATTTATAACTGAAATACCTAATGGGAGGCATTAAAACTTGAGCAAATCAACCATTAGCAAAAAATACAAAACAGCAATCAAAAAAGCAACTAGCCAACCTCCTCTCTACCCCTTTTTTATGGTTTCCTTTTAAACTCAATAGCAAAGCTAGGACACATACAGGAAATCAATTAATTTGCTACTGCCTCTTTGCAGGGATTCATTAGCAGGCAAAGGAAAAATAGCAGCGGGTATGGGATATGCAATTGCTGCCTGAATCTCTAACCAGAGGAATTTGAGCTGACAAAGAAAAATCAGCTTCTAGCTGGGTTTTCCTATTGGTTTTCTATTCTTGCCTAGTTAACTTTAATAATAGCTAGCCAATAGGAAAATAAAACAGCAGGAGAGGGCATTACTGTGAGTCAGATCAATCTCCACTGAAGTGGTAGCCACTGCTTGTCCAAATCCCAAGCACCACAGGAACAATGCTCAGGAACTTGGGGGGAAAAAAAGCAATAGCAAAGTTAAAAATCCAATCCAAACTGCACAACATATCCAAAAGATTAGTCATGTCTAATCTCTCCTATTGCTGAAGCATAATATCCTGCTATCATAGTAACTTTCATAAACATGAGTTCTGATTACTTTAAGTTTCATTCTTTAAAGATAAAAATTTCAACCCAGCCTCAGGTCATTAAATCTCTTAAAATAACTGAAGAAACCTGAAAAACTTCCAAACAGAGGAATCTGAGTGCACTTCATCATTCAATCAGCTTCCTCAATGACTTCTGTCTTACTGGTCTCCTGTGGCTTTTGTTTCAAATCTGGTATAGCTAGTATCCATTTCAGAGTATGAGATTGGCATTCAAAGCTGAGATTTTATTGAACAGAGAAAGAAAAAATAAGCAAAAAGAAAAATTTACTTCCCCTGAGAATTATCATCTTAACACACAGAATAGATGGTCATCTTACTTTTGGATTAGTAGTAATTAAAACAAACAAAAAACAAACAAACACACAAAGGCAAAACAACAAATCACAACACTCCCCTCCCCCCCCACAAAAAAAGAAAAAACAACAAAAAAGCCAACAACAAACCTGGAAAAAACTCCTCAAGCACAAAAGCAACCACTAACTTAGCAGAAAGAAAAATCTGAGTGGGAGTATAAATGAAAAAAAAAAAATCAGAATTAAGAACTATTCAAATAGAGACTGACTCAAAACAAAATATCCTAACAGAACTGCTCAAAGACATTGTCACATTGGCACAGGGGATATTAAAATTGCTGGTAAGGGAGAAGCTTTTTAGATGCAACAAGGATATCTTCCCTGCTTCAGGAAAGGGCAAGGTCTTGGCTAGAAGAAACTGAGACAACTGTGGTGGTTTAGTTTTCTTGGTTTTGGTCTCGGCCTTTCCTGCTAACAGGGTTATAACTAAGGAAATATTCCACACCATTCCTTCATGTAATCAGGTGTATATAAAGATAAGGAAGGAGGTTCTTCTCTCTCTTCCTTTCGGGTGCTCGGGAAGGTAGCAGGTCTCAGTGTGTTGGCATCACTCTTATCTATGTGAGCTGAGGCCTAATCTGAGAAGCTGTTGTCTGAAGGCACATGGAGATGGAGATTTCTGCTGGTTCCTTGAGGGAAGTTTGGTGAGAATTTACTTAGTTACTTTATTGAGCTATTCCTTGAGTTTTCAAGTGCGTGTACCTGTTTTGGGGGTTTTTTTACCTGATTTTTGTCCCTTTTCTGCTTTCCCTTTTCTCTTCTGGGGTTGTTTGGGACTCTTGTTCTGTATATACTGTTGCCTTAATGAGCGAGGAAAAAAAACTCCAGCAGCTTTTAGTAGGAGATAAGATAAGTAAGCAGGAGCTTTAATGAGCCTCCAGGCTCCAGGAATACATTTACACAG
>JAWWEE010000074.1:69328204-69342906 GCA_035221455.1 Xenops minutus
GGTCCCTGTTGTGTCCCCGTGCCCCCCTTTCTCCCCTGGCCCTTTTGGGGTTGTTTGGAATCCTTGGTCTGTAGATTTATAGTGTTTGATCGTATATAATTGTAATATATGTGAATACATATATATATATACACATTTACTACAATTGTCTTTTGGTACTTTTTTTACCTTCTCTCTCAGGAGGGGGGAATCTATGTGGCCAGCAGCTGGGTTTGGCAGGGAGCCAACCCAAACATCCACACACTTTTGGTGGAGAATGCAGGCAAGGTGTTTTGGTTAACCTGGTATATTTAGGAACATTTTCTGGGAAGATAGCCAGGTTCATACAAACACAACCTACTGTTTTGGTCAGAAGTAGTTTGGTAAATACCAATCATTGTTTAAGAACGCTACCAGGAAAACTGCCAAAACTGAATTGGTTTATATAAACACCTGTTTTGTTTAGGAACAATAAGAAGAAAATATAAACAATGTCCATTTTACTAATTTTGTTCTCAATTCGAACCATTTTTGTGCAAGAAGTGGGACATTATTCAATTCCTGATGACGCAGACCAGAAACAAGAACAGAGTGTGGACAACCACTTCTCTTGGGTCAAATATCTTCATTTAATGTTAGCATCACTGATCTGGTAATGCAAATCTCTGAGGTTAAACTTGGCATCAATTGGCATATACTTGGTATCAATTCTTTCTTAGATTATTTGCTGACACACTTATGTGTGGTTAACTTTGGGAAGGTGGTGTTGTGTTGCTTTCTTTATTTTAGGAAAGGCTGAACCTCGAAAGGATTTGCTGGAGCTTTGGAAAGGACTTTGGAAAAGGCAGTCTCTGGGTGGCAAAGAATATGGGAACAATTTGGCAAGTTAGTAGGGCATATTGTACCTCCCATTTATTGGGATTTCACACCAGAACAAGTGCTTGATCCTGATAAGATGGCCCATTATCTGTTAGAAGGGTGTTTTCTAGAAGAGGATCCAAATATGCAATTCTTTGCTTTGTACTGGGGCTTGGCTAGTGCTTATCAAGCCACAATTGACCATTTCTGAAAGGTTATGGTTGAGGTAGGAACTCAAACTGAAATGGAAAACACTCTAGTTGAATTGGGTACCCAGACTGAAACTATGGGTTCTATAGAAATTGAGACCCAAACTACACCACTGGTGGTTCAAACTATGTCATTTGCAACCCAACCTCTGCCACCAGAGATTCAACCTACTCCACCAGTGGCTCAGATCATGTCATCAGCAACTTGAGCTATGTCACTGGAGACTCAACTTACTCCACCAGTAACTTAAACTGTGTCAATTGCAACCCAGACTACACCACTGGAAGCTCAGCCCACTCCACCAGTGGCTCAGACTGTGTTACCAGCAGCTCAAATCATGTTACCAGAGGTTCGTCCTATGCCACCAGTAATTCAAACTGTATCATCAGAAACTCAAACCGTATCACCAGAGAACCAATCTGCAATACCTAAAGTTGAGGTTATGACTGAGATGGAAACCCACACTACAAACCCTAACGTCAGCATTGTCCTTGTGGCTAAAAAGAAGAGATGGATAAGGGAAGCTGCAGAATACACAGATCTAGTTCTGAGATTATGATGTATAGAAGGAGAGAAAGAAGAAGGAGTCTACGGACCTAACCCATCTGAAAATGTAAGAGTAGATGAAAGGAAGGCCAAAGATGAAGAAGCAGCTGCAAGGTTGGAAGTGCGCCCAAAAGAAGTAAGTGCATGCCCAAAGGAGGAAGGAGCATTGATGGCCAGTAAACCACCAATGGCCATTAAACCACCAAGAACAGCAACACCTGAATATTCTCTTCTTGATTGTACAGCAGAGGAGCTGGAAGAATACCTGAGATCTCAAACTGCTTCAACATCGCAACCAGAACCTTTAGAGAGTGGCGTAGAAGCCCATCCTCACAACAGTCTCAGCTTCTGCCTCTAAGTGGGAGGAGCAGATAGAGACCAGTTCCACGAAGAGAAGTTCCAAGAAGAGATCTGAGAGACCCCTATTTTGGAGCAAAGGTTTTGTGAGAAAGTGAGGCATTATGAACAATGAAACCAGCAGAACTTTGGGACTTACTGAAGGATGTCAGCCGTTGGCCTGGTGAACAAATTCTCACCTGGCTGGAATGATGCTGCGACACTGGGGCCAAAAGTCACATGTTGGAAGGTCATGAAGCAAGGGAGCTAGGATCCCTTGCTGGAGACCATGAAATTGAGCTAGAAATTGCAAAAGAGACATATACTCGCAGTCTCTGGTTCTGGATCTTCCATGGAGTGAGGGAGAGATACCCATTTAAAGAATTTCTAATGAGTCCTCAGAGAAAGTGGACAACAGCAGAAGAAGGTGTTCAGTATCTAGAGGAGTTAGCCATGTTGGAACTCATTTACTGTGACTCAGACTATTATGACATCTTAGACAAGATGCCCTGTATGCAACCAGTGTGGAAGAAGATAGTTAGAGGTGCCCCTGCATCATATCCAGTGCTTAATAACAGTATACCATCCACAGATAGAAGAACCAGCCATGGACACCATGTGTTTCTGGATAAGGATGGTAGCAGAAGATTTGGAAAACTCTCCCAATGTCCAACACCAATCCACCAATGGTAGGCAGAGAAATAGGCCAGTACAATGGTCTCAATAACGAGTCCGACCTCGATCTTTATCCCAGTCTTGTTCATGATCTCCTTTCTTGAAACAAAAAAGAGAGGAAACCCTGGACGTAAATCATGTAGTCAACTGGTCTTATCTGTGCAGCAAGGGAGAAACATGAAAAGTGGGATGGTGAACCTACTTCCAAACTTGAAGCCAGAGTGAAAGAGTTAAAACAGAAAGAAGGTGATAAGAAATTTGTCCACGCAGTCACTGCAGAAATCCAAAGCCTGAGAAAAGAACTGCAATTCCTAAGATGCAAGAAGACGGATGACAAGAAGGACTCTAATAAGCCAAAGCAAACATCCAATGATGAATGCTCTGACCACAGCCAATAGAGGGGCCTTGCCTTCTGCCAGGAGGAGGAGAGGGACCTGGAGGACAATAGGGTTTACTGGGCTGTGTGGGTTCGATGGCCTGGCACATCGGACTCTCAGAGGTACTGAGCTTTGGTAGATACTGGTGCCCAGTGCACTTTGATGCCATCAGAGCAGAGTAGCACAGAAACTGTTTCCATTTCTGGAGTGACAGGAGGGTCACAAGACTTGTCAGTGGTAGAGGCGGAAGTAAGCTTGACAGGAGACTTATGGGAGCCACATTCCATTGTGACTGGACCAGAAGCCCCTTGTATCCTTGGCATTGACTATCTGAGGAAAGGATACTTCGAAGACGCAAAGGGATACCGATGGGCTTTTGGTGTAGCTGCGGTGGCTACAGAGAAATCCAAGCAATTATCCACCCTACCTGGCCTCTCAGAAGACCCTTCTGCTGTGGGATTGTTGCAAGTTGAAGACCAGCAAGTACCAACAGCCACTAAAATAGTGCACAGGCGACAGTACCGAACAAGCCGTGATGCTGTGATCCCTATCCATAAACTGATTCAGAAGCTGGAGAGTCAAGGAGTGATCAGCAAGACCCACTCACCCTTCAACAGCCCTATCTGGCCTGTACGTAAGTCTGATGGAGAATGGAGATTAACTGTGGACTATCGTGGCTTGAATGAGGTTACTCCACCACTGAGTCCATCTGTGCCAGATATCTTGGCACTCCAATATGAGCTGGAGTCCAAGAGAGCGAACTGGTACGCCACCATTGACATTGCTAATGCCTTTTTCTCCATTCCCCTAGCTGCAGAGTGCAGGCCACAGTTTGCTTTCACCTGGAGGGGCGTGCAGTACACCTGGAATCGACTGCCCCAGGGGTGGAAACACAGTCCTACCATCTGTCATGGACTGATTCATGATGCACTAGAGAAGGGTAATGCTCCAGAACACCTACAATATATTGATGACATCATTGTGTGGGGGAACACAGCGAAGGAGGTTTTCAAGAAAGGAAAGGAAATCATCCAGATTCTTCTCAAAGCTGGTTTTGCCATCAAAAAGAGTAAAGTTAAGGGACCTGCCAGAGAGATTCAGTTCCTAGGGGTGAGATGGCAAGATGGACGACGACAAGGACACAAAAGAGGGATCCCTAAATATAGCATAATAGGGGTTTAGAAGCAACTAAGCATTGCTGCTGAATGGCAGGCAGAACTAACATGCTATTTATTAATGTCAGTAAAGATTCCTTTTATTGCCCCGAAGGAATAGCTAAAGACAGTTTTATAGTAATATAGTACTCTTTCCTACTTACTCACAAAAAAAGCATGTTTGAAAAGAGATGAGTTTCATCAAGCATATGCCTACTTCAGTGAATAGCCAGAAGTCAAAGATGTCACCTGCTAGATTCTTTCGACAACTTCTACCTTTCCTTCATTTTACAGCTAATTTTAGTCTTTCAGTTGCAGCTCATTTAGATGCCTCACATTGAATTCATAGACCTCATTGTCTGTAAATAAGGTATCTCACATCAATCATTCATACACAATCAAGAGCTGTCAGATTCAAACACCTTATTCAGGACATGATAAGTCAATATCTAGAACTAGATACTCGTTGACTGAACAGCATTTAAACCTAGACTTCATACTTCAAACACTGAAGACAGAAGAGGTGACCGTGCCAACTTAAATTCAAAACATAAACAATCAGACCACGGGCAAGTCTAAAATATCACCATCTGTGTTTCAAGGGAGAAACCTTAGCTAAAAAACGCTGGCATATTCAGAACTACAAAACAAAGAAACCCTCTTTAATCCAGCCAGTTTCAGAAAAAAATGTACAGTCCCTAGTTCAATTTTCACAAAGCTTTCAAGGGAGATGCCATTTTAAAAACCAGCTGTTCCTAAGCATTAACCTAGTCACAAGCAATTCATTTTCCCCATCTTTTATGTTAAAAAACCCTTTTCTTCTCTTCATCAAGTCAACCCTCTCTAGACTCCTTAAAATAAAGGATAGAAATGCCAATAACAGCAGATAAATCCTCTAGCATTTGCAGCAACAACAAATATAATGATTTCCAGGAGCCTGGTCTGAGCAAAGGCCTGTTAAAAAAAGGAGAGCAGCAGCACAGGTGTGCCAGTAGCAGAGCTAATGAGCAGCACATGTTTTCAGTTAAAACCCTTAATTTAAAGCCTCTTCTAAGCCAGGAAAATCTCAGGAATGGAGATAACAGGCAATCAATGACCCTGTCAGCTAAGAAATAAAAGTTGGAAGTCAGTTTTATTGCTAGTATATTGCCAGGCCAGTCCTTACCGTGTGTTTATTATTTATTCCCTGAAGAAAAAGCAATGCCTTCATAGTCACCTCATTGAGAAACAACAGGATGAGGAAAAGCTTTACCTTATATTACATCTTGTTAACTTATTTTACCTAAAGGTTGAAAGCAGTATTAGGGTAATAGAGACTGAATAAAGTTTGGCTTGTATGTACCTGTTAACTGTCCTATCTTCAGTTTAACCTATGCCATTTAGTTCCATGCCAAAGTGATTAGTTAACTCTCTTATCTAGAGTTTAACCTATGCTATTAAGTTCCATGCCAAAGTGATTACAAGCTTATTCATTGGTTCAGAAGAGGTTTGGTCTTTTTCTATGGATGCACAGACAACTAAAAGCTTATGTCTCATAAATATCCACATACTGTTTTGAAAAATCTAGTAGATTTTAAAGGTCCTGCCTATGGAAAGATTGCATTTTCATCAATAACTACTCTGTTTATAAATATATAGTTGTTCCTTGATTACTGTCTGAATTCTTTTTCTCTTTTGCTAATAATTTTATTAGAAATGGATTTTGAAGAATCCTCTGAGGTTGCTTGTTTTGGTCCACAGAAATAAATTGCTTTTGTAAAATGGGGCAGAGATGAATCTATCTTGCAAGTGTGGGAAATTATTTCTCTAGCTTTACTTTTTACAGAAACATGTATTTAGAACAATGGATTACTTTTTATGGGATAGCTTCAAAATATATTAAATGTCATAAATCTTTGTCTGTAGAGATTATAATCAGGAGAGATAGATTCTACATGAATAGATTTTATTAATGCAGAAATGTTTGGAACAGTCACGACAAAAGGTCTTTTAGAAGTGGCTGCAAATGAAATGTTTATGCTAAACTTTTCTCCTGGCCTCCCTACTGCGTACTCTATCCTTATGCAACACCACTTTCTAGAAATTGAAATATTTGCTTTCTCCAAAACAGAAGATTTTTCAGATATTAAACTTTCTTGCAAAATATTAGATTTTTGCTTATCTAATCTGACCATTTGACAGAATGCTTAGTGCATGTGTTTCTCTAGCTAGATAAATGGCTGACGAACAAGGACTTTAGGTATCAACATAAAGATCAATGCTCTTAAAAAGCCATCAGGTAAACAACGAAACACATTGGTAGACAAAAAACCCTACAAATGTCTAGAGAAAGTGGGACTAGTGGATAAATCATGCATACAAGCAAGTAATAAATAAGATGGCTACACACTCTAATAAACAAAGACAGTGACAACTATAAGGCTTAATAATTTCAGTCCTGTACACTTTTATTTGGTTCTCCCAAGGCTCACCTAACTCAGACTACTTTCTTCACCCCTATTGCTCAAGGGAATAATAGAATGTTAACAACATGCAATTATATCTCTTTCAGCACCAGCCTCACAATGATAGTCTTGAATGCTGATGACCTCAAAAGTTACTTTTGTATGAGCCAAAAAGTGTGTCTTTGATTTTCTGGCATGGTAGTGTTTGGCATATGCACACAAAATTGTTCTGTCATAAACAAGGTGTTGACTCCCTGGTTAAAGATAAGCCATGAGTCCTGCAAAGATTTCTCTGAGCAGGATCTATTAACTTCTGTGCAGAGGAGAACATAAGATTCTATAGAGTCAAAGATTTCAATGAATTTCTTGACTAAAATAAAATTAAACAACTTTGGTAACAACTACAGATAAAAAAAATAAAAATTTCTCTCACCTATAATAATTTCTCCAGTGTCTTCAAAAGACTTTTTTCTTAAATTGCTTATTTGTTCTATGTAGTGTGTTTTCTACTAGAATATCCTATTTCTTTTGTTGTGCTTTTATTTGTTTAGTAGTGAATATTTTTAATGCATTTTTTACTTAAAACAACATTATCAGTTAGCTGTGACAGGATAAACTGCTCTGCTCTGCTAATTAACTATTATCTAGTATGCTCTCAAAGGTGTATATTTCAGAGTAAATTTTGCTTTTCCCTTAGGATATTTTCAATATTATCTTAGATTTAAGGTGAGATTTCACCATCAACTTCATATCTGAAATAAATATGATTTTTGTAGTCACTACTAAAATTCCACAGGTCTTGTATCTTTTTGTGGTGGGATTTCATCCTCACTTCTAATTTAGGTTCCATTTACCATAGTGAAAATCTTTTAAAACACAGAGGTACAAACAATAAAAAAGCCCAAGATAAAAATATGGCACAGTCCTTCATTAAAACAGACATCTTTATCCCAAACTGTTTTAAGGTTTTCAATACCTGTCTTGTAATGAATGAAATACCATACACTAAATAGAAGACCATCAAGGATCCAACACCAAATATGGTAAAAGTTTTACACATAAAATAAACAGAATGCAAATGATTACAATTTGTTGAGTTCACCACAGCAAAACATAAATCCTTCACTGTCAAACATTCCTACCTCAAAAGTAAAGGAAGTGAAGACAAAGGGTTTCAATTTAATGTTGACATAAAAAATGCTAGTTAAGTATGTGTCATGTTCTTCAAATAATTCACACAGAAGTATTGTTAATGGGTAGTGAAGTTACTGTTCTCATATAATAGGGAATGATGCTTTGGGATCAGAATTTCAGAAAGCGATAATTTTTTCAGACTTAGACTTACTAAAATTCAGAAATAGTTTGGGTTTTTTTCCAGTTCCAGTGATGCACAAGACTTTATTTACATAGAAATTATATCTACAGCCTGCTGACATGCACTCCTGGATTTACTTCTCAAAAAGCCATGGAAAACGAGGAGAAATGAAGTAGGGAAATTCTGGTATTTTCCTCTGCTTTACCCTGGCATAAGTTCATGATATGTACAAGAAACACACCTGAGCTTAATTGTTCTGAACAGTTCTCTGTATCCTCAGTTCAGATAAAGATTTAAGCTAGCTGTTTCTACTTGATTACCCTAGCTTGGGGCTCTGAAAAGGAAGGCATGAACATTAGCAAGTTCTGGAAACCATACAGAAGTGAACAGGCAAAGCAGAAGCGTGGAGGTGTGCTATAGTTGTACAGAAGCACACAGTATTTTGTATAAATCTTACAAAGTGCTCCCATGGATTTCTGTAACACACATGGACTGATTTTGTAGTTTATTTATAATGCGAAGGTAGGCCTGATTTATGCTTCACTTTAAATAAGTTTCCCTATATCTCAAAGATGAACTTACCAGTTCTGACTTCATGTTAGAGTTCCTGGTAGTTACAAGTGTTAGAAGCCTTCTTAGTGACAATAGCATTTGAACACAGAAAAAGAAACATTGCAAATGTATTCCACATCCTTCCACAAAACAAACAGCACACAAGCTAGTGTTCTTGGGCTACATAAAGAGTAAGTTAATATTAGAGATGCTATTCACTAGCATATTTATATTCCAGCAAACCATATGTGTTTGTTCCAGTCCTTATGACTGTAAGCAAAAGTTCACACAGTAGTTTGGAAATCTTTAGAAAGAAATGCCACATGAAGAGAAACATTATTACTACTGCTTAAGGTTTGTTTGGGACTTTAGAGCTCTTTTTGTTTATTCCACTTTTTTTAAACCTCAGTTGCATGTATATCTAGCACTATAAAGATACCAAACAACGCGTTTATTATCTGTTATTTATTATCAATGGCAAAAGATACAGCTACTACTTTTTACAAGAAAATAATTAATTGCCTCAAATAACAGTATGACTAACATCTATTCAGAAAAGCCAGTCAGAACACAAAACTTCTGAATAATTTTTCTTTTAAATATAGACCAGAATTAAGCTTTTGTACTACAGACAAAAATGCTTTTACTGCTTGACCACCTAAGTGGCAAGTTTTCTACATTACACCATAATTATGATTCTGGGGTGCAAGGTACATGTAATATTGCCAACTCAGAGTTTCTGCTACTGAAAATGTTCATGCAGAATAATAAAAATATCTTTCATAATAAAGATAATTTCAAAATACTTAGAATCACGTAATAATTTGGAAAAGGCTATTCAGTAAGTATACAAAAAATGCATAGCATGATCTATACAAAGAAAAAAACAACCTCTCAACTGCAAGAAAGAACCCAAAAAGAATGATAAACTGTAGATGCTTAGTTTCAAACTCAGTGTATATCGATGCAGATAAACCACTTTATTGTGAGTTAATTTACCTATTTGATAGACTGAGAATTGGAAGTTTAGCTGAGATGACAATGTTTTACTTCCAACACAATGTTTTCCAATACTTCTCCTAAATAGACATACTGTGAGTTTGGATACTTTGACCGCAGGCAAGTTCACAGGGATATCATGGTAAAAATTTCTATGTATAAAATCACTATTTTTTTTTTTTATTTATTTTTTTGCTGACATCAACAGCAAAACCCACGAGATTTCTCTCCGCCTACAAATAGGCAGTAGCTGCAATTTTACACCTTTTTTAAGTGCAGAAGCTAAATGCATAAGCCTGCTCAATTTAGCATAGAGCTAAAATGCTTCAAGTTGACCCCAGTTCAACCAAGCAGTTTAGTACATGCTAAAATCAATATTCAGCAAAGTATTTAAATGCACATTAATCACCAAGGACATAAAAAAAAATTGAACATAATTCTAGGCGTGGGTCTGAGTACTGCCTTTGCAAAAACGCCAAAATATTATAATCACCATCTCAGATTTTCAGAAATGGCTATCTTGGAAAATTAATTCCCAATTAAATTCCAGAAGTAATTTGCACCTGAGTCATAGCTAAGTTAATTACTAGAAATCTTGCACTTTGCAAAGCTAAGCCAAAGGATTGAAATATATACCCTTGACCTTCATTTTTGGTCCTGATGAAAGTAAGATAGGTGTATATATAGGTAAAAATCTGAGCATTCAATGTAAAGAACAGTATGCTGTGTACAACAGATATACTGCTGTAATGCCATGGATCTCAGCTCCTGAGGAAATCTATTATTTGGCTGTACCTGATAGTATTCTTTCTAAAGTTTTCATACAAGTGAGTGAGGGATCTCAAATTTTTAATTCCACAAGCTCAGCAATATGCACAAAGTTCAAGGCTAAATCTTTCCTAGATGAAAATTTAAGGAAAGCATGGGGATAGTGAAATAGTAAGTGGCAGTTTTGTTAGTTTAAAATACAGTAGAATATAAACCTCTCATAATTCAGGTAGTTTTTTCTTTAGTGTAACCACTGTAATTAAATACAAAGTGTTTCTTAGATCTTGCCATGTCCAAAAGGCTCAGCCTTCAATATGCTCAGGTCAAAAAAAAACAGCACAATATATAACAGACATGTGGACATAGTAGGAATCTAGAAGTTATTTTAAAGAATATGGCTTGTCAAAATGTCTTCCAAGGAAGCAACTGTTCCAAAAATTTTAGAAAGTAATAACTGTCATAGGGAAAATTGTTGCAAAAAATACTATTATTTTCTCAAGAAAAAAAAAAAAAGAGGATGAGGAGAAATAAGAAAATTCGATACACAATTACAAATTAGTCACTGTATGTGTATTCCTACAGCATTTTCTAAAGGAAAATTATTAATCCTTAGAGAAAATAAGTTTTACATTAAGTAAATTTCCTACTTTCTTCTGATATAACTCTTCTTGATTATCTTACTTTCTTACTACAGAGATATATCAATTAGTAGAAAGGGTAAAGTTGGTCCCAACCACACAGATGCAACTAATATATTTTAATAGTACTTTGAATAAAAATACATCAAGATGAAAATATTGGAGAAAATATCTTGAAAGGAAAGAATCTAGCAATATTCAAAAGTGAAATGGCAAATTGGTGTAACAGAAAATTAAGACAAGGTTTTAAATACTAGATAATACATGAGAATGCAGAAACCCGAAGAAAGAGGAGAGAGAGCTATCCATTATGAATAATAGGAATAGTTAGAAAAGAACAGTGGTAGCCAAAAAAAGAGTGTTTGCTGGGAGATAAATTGATAAGTGTCAGAGTTAAAGAAGATAAAACCAATGCACACACATTGAAAATAAAACAAACAAACAAACAAACCCCAAACACAAAGCAAAGCCCACAACATAAAAAAAAAAAAAAAAAAGTAGACAACAGAGAAGAAAATGCAGAATATTAAACAGAGTGAATGATTTTCTAATACAAAAAAGAAAGGAAATGTCAAAGAAAGCTGGAAACAGTTTGTCACTATTCCTATTTTTTCAAAGAAGTTTAATTTAAATTTGTATCCCTTATCAAAAGCACAGCCAACAATCTGTTTCATGCAAGTAAAATAAATCTTCCTTTTTTTTTCCTAAATATATACCAGAATACACCTGTCAGCTGTTGTGTGCAGTGGTTTTCAGAAATCATTTCTAGGCAATGCTTATGTGTAAAGAAGTATCTACCCTTTTTGACATTTCTGGTTTTTAGAAACTACTTAATGATACAGTCAGATTCCAACAGAGGCTCAGAAGCCCATTGTACCAATGAGAACACAAGCACAAATTGAAGAAGCCACACCAACAGAATAAGAATTCAGCTTTTTTGTGCATCTCTGTGTTGCTCTTCTGTTGGCACCGCTTTTCAAGAAGAGAAGATAATGCTTGCGTTATGGTTTAGGAGTGTTTACTGCACAGTGTGATGTGTCTATCACAGAAACTGTGCATGAAAATGACAGAGGTAGAGGTATGAGGAAATGGTGTTCTATACCATTATGCCCAGCAAGGACAGCTGGACTGGAAAATCAGAAAATATCAGGAGGTTATTTTAGCTTGTATTGCATAGGCCTCAAGACTGCATAGGCCATGGATTACCAGGGTAACCTGCAATATTTGAAATGAATCCATCAAACTTTAGTGAATTGAAGGGGAACTAGATACTTGTCAGAGGTTCTTTTAAAAGTCTCAGTCTGGGGATCAAACCATATTTAACTGTTACTAAGAGATAAAGTGAAATACTCTTATAAGAAAGCATACTAACAATTGCTTAAAATAATAGTAATGGTATTTTTTTTTGCATTTCAATATAATTTGCATTTTTTGATTTCAATTCTAGTGCCCCTTATTCTTTTTTTTTTTATTATTATTTTCTTTCTTTACGTGTTCAGATTCTCAAGCCCAGAAAAATCACTGATAAAATCTATTGACTCTGTTCAAGACATTTATATAGGTGGCCACATTCCACTAGGCACAGAATATGCACATAATAAATGGCTATTTCTATATTAAGTAGCTTAACATTCAACATCTACTGAAATTCTACTTGCAGTGAAATGTTCAGAAATCAGCTTAGATTATGTGTTTAAAACAGTGAAGTTATCAAAGTTATTGCATTTTGCTATTAAAGTATTAAATGCCTTGTACTTCATTTCCTACACCTAGGAAGGTATACGTCCTTTGGATATCAATTCCTGTGCACTTTCCTCTGACACAGAGCTTTAAAAAAATAGTCACCTACTATATTTTTTGTTTAATATTATATCTGTGGTTTTGTTGTTTTTTTGTGGGTTTTTTTGTGGTTTTTTTTTTTTTATTTTCTAGTTGGAAACAGGTTACATGGCATGTTCCTGTTTGGATTAGTACATCTTTCAAAATCTGCATGACTGGAATTACCAGAGATGACAAGATCTGTTTGTAGATCTTTACTCTGCAAAAGAATTCATATGTTGCAATCCTTGGATGAATCATTGCAACTATTCTGGAAACTGGAAATTGCCTGCACAAAACGGTTTAAACTACTAAGATCTCACATTTAATCAGGGTCTGCACCATTTTCTAAAAGTATCCTTCTTTGCAAATTATCTTTTTTTCTTCTAAGACCACTTGTAGCAATATTCTTTGAGAATAAATCCAATTAAGTAACATTAGTCTGAAAAAGACCCTGGGATTAGCTCAATTGGTTAGAGCCTGTTATTAATACCAAGGCTGCAAATTCGATCCCTGTATGGACCAATCCCCTAACAATTGGACTTGATCCTTACGGGTCCCTTGCAACTTAGAATATTCTGTGGTTCTGTGGAATCAGTTTAAAATGGGAAACTCAACAGTGTGTTTTCTTAAATTTTATTTCATTTTATAATATTAATCTAGATTTCTATAGCGGTGGAATAATAGTGCCTATTATAAAGCATGAATAGTCAAGAAATTATTAGTCAGAAGTTACTTATCACATCAACATTAAAGTTGATTTATTCTGTATGTTTCCATTTTGATAACTGCATAGGTCTCAAAATGGCAACATGCCTGCATAATAAATCAGTTCTCTGATTGTTCCCCTGCTGTGACAATGGTGTTGTATAGATGAAAATAGGTTATCATTCAGTTACTTAACGAAAGTGTTTTGCAGCACTATGGACATAGCAGAGAACTCACTAAGAGCTGTTTAATTTGCTAGTCCATACTATACATGCTCCTAATCTTGCTGCTAGCAGGATTTGAAATTGTCCAGGTCTGTCTTCCAACAGCTATACTGTAACATCGGCACAGGTGTATCTTACCTGAAGATGTGGGGTTTTGTTTTTTTTTACTTCTATAATGATTTCAACATGTTTTGAACAAAACGTGTATACTAAATAAATGAGTAATAGGAATTTTGCTTTGTAATTCCACTTCCTACAAATGTAATTTTTTAAAAAAAGAATGTTTTCCAACAGAAGCATGAGTTTGGGACTTAAAGCATAGCTGTACAGCAAAAAAAACCCCAAACAACTAATCTTTTAGGTTGTCACTGACATTAACAACAGAATAGTAACATTAGAGATAGAACAGAAAGCAATTTGGTTATTTAGACTCTTAGTCATCAACATTTCATTACTTTAAGCATCAGGCGTCACAGTGATTTTGCATTAAAAATTCCCCAATTTGGGATAAAACCCAAAATATTAGTCTGGGCTTTGCATTCAGCATTGTCAACATCTTTAAAGGGGGTCTGAATACTCTGAGTTATGTAGAGTGCTTCATGGCATCTTTTGGCAGTGCCCTTGCTGGTCCCTCACTAGACACAGGGAAGCTGCTGGCAGGATGCTCTTCAAACATGTGTTGTCTGAGTTGCTTTCAGAAGAAGTTGTCATTAAAGTTTTTTTATGTTTCTATGTTGTTTTCAAGGAGGAACAAAACTCTTTCTGAAAATTGAAAGAAAAGTACTGGTGACTACTACTGATCTAAACTTTAACTTCAGGACGATTTTACAAGTAATGACCTTTGATACTGGGGTGGGATGGAGTGAGGTGAGGGAGTGACAGTGAAGCAAGACCTTTCTCACTAAGCGACAGAAGTCTTTTATCTGATAGAAAAATATTTCTGTGCAAGACTGAAAGAGACTAGAAGTTAGGATAAAATTTCCTTATATTCCAGAGACACAATCAAACAATATTTTTGGTGCAAATCATCATCATGGCTAGGCTTCGTGAACGAAGATTTACAAGGGCTCTACCCACGCTTGCTACAAGCACGCTGGTGGC
>JAWWEE010000074.1:69354776-69369196 GCA_035221455.1 Xenops minutus
TTTTCTCTCTGTTACTTGTCAACACGTGTTGTACTCTTTTATACTTTTATGCTCTTTTATACTCCTTTATATTCTGTTCCCCAAAACCCTGTAAGTAAAAGAACTCTTCTCTACTTTACCCAAATAAAGTTATCTTGGAAAGTTTTTTCCCCCTTTCCTTATGGCAACAGGCAATTATGTTCGTATTTCTGTAGTTAATGGCAATTACAGAGCTGATTTGGTTTTCTGGTCAGTTTTAGAATTTTTAATTTTGCTGGTTTGCATACAGTTTTTTCCTTGCTTTTTCATCCAACTCTTTTCTCAGTGACATGAAACATTCTTGCTTTTCTGGACCCTTCCCTTCCTTCACCACTAAACCTTCATGCTTATGGCCCTGTCTTGGAATTTAAAGGATGTAGTTTGAATACACTTGAAGATATGGACATTTAAATGCTTCTCTTATTTCCTAGGAAAATTCTGTATCAACTGGACTATTATATAAAAGTCCAGTGTGATCCTAGGAAAATTCTGTATCAACTGGACTATTATATAAAAGTCCAGAATCACACTGTTTTTCAACAGTGTCTGAAAGTTAAGACAAATTTACAATGTTTTTATGAGGAAATCAATCCTGTCAGTTTGTATTAGAGGTGATTTATTATCACCTACTACAGACTGAGCCCCAGAACAGAGGATAAAATTAAAAGAATATAAAAGAATACTATTTTCAGATCTCAATGATGTGCAAAACTGATGAGAATGTCAAATATTTTAGTATTGCTGTGGCTGTTCCGGGCATGTTTCTGAAGCAGTATTAAGCTGAAAAAAGAACTTAGCTATGACTAGAAAGGTAGTATAAAATTGTATTGGAATAAAGAGTTTGTGGTGTCATAGTTTGAATATCAAGTACTTGAATCATATCTCAATCTCACTTTCAGCACTAAAAATCTTTACAAAATATAGTAACTACCTCACTCTAATCATTGCTCATAATTTTTTCATTTAAATTTTTCCTGGGTTTTTGGGGGTCTTTCTTAGATTTGACTTTTTAGCACAGTCACAGTGCTGGTCTTATAATTGTGACATATTGTCTGAAGGAAAGAATGAAAGTTTAATTAAATTGAAAAGACAATAAAAAATTAGTTTCCTTTTCCATCGTAAATGCACTGAAAACCTACTTTTCAGGGTGAAATAGAAAATGTCTGGTTAACCAAAACCATCATTTAGTTAAAATGCATATTACAAGGGTATGATTTTAAAGATATCAGGCTTTTTATTTCTAGAGACCAAGGCTAGAGATTAGAACATATTAAATTGCATAAAAATATTACAGTGTTCATTGCTTTCTCCTGTGTTCAGTCTTTTAATCTGTTCTCATCCTTAAAGATAGTAATAACGAGAAATGTGATAATCATAAAACTTACTGTTTAAAAATTATATCTTCTTATTCAGTGCACTACTTCTGGGATTGTATCTGCTCATTTTAATGACAAAAATAAGCTTTTACTGCTTTTTACTCTTTTTAGCGCTGAAAAGTTAGAACAGAAAAGAGAATCTTATTCTATAATCGTTATCGTAAAAATTACGAACTTAACTTTAGTTGTGAGCTTTGCTTTACTAGATATCATACTCATATCAGGAATTGAGAGAAACATAATACTTATAAAGTTTAATAAATTCTTTTGATAAAGCTAAAGTAAATCAGAGAAGATTTTTTTAAAAAATAAAATAAATACAGCTCAGGAAATACCAAGTGCCTTCAGATTCTTCCACATCTACTCTACATTTATCATAGAAGAACATCTTTCACAAAACTGTGTTCCTCAAGAATATAATGTTAAACCTTTCATAGTTTGAAGATAGACTGACAATCAGCAAAAAATCCAGTGCTGTAGAGAAGGTTACTGAATAACGTTAACCAAATACATTAAAGAAACAACATCCACCTGGTATGTTTTGCACTTGAATCTAAAAGTGTATGAATACTATCAAGCACCTTTTTTATCTCTAGGGAAATTTGTCATCAGTCATGAAATAAAGAAAAAAACAATGAACAACAATGTGTGTCTTTAGACAGAATAAAAAAAACCCTCTGGAATACTTAATGAATTTCCTTTTTAGAAGGGACTTTATTTAGGTAGTAATTAGTTTTTCAAATATACTGAAACACATATAAAATTAGCCATCTTCTTGGAAAGAACATTACGCTGGTCAACAAATCAGTTACTTAGTTTTGTGCTTCATCCCAAGGAAATCAGCTAAGAGTATCTTGCCTCTGTAAGCATAAGCATGTATGTTTACTAGGAAAATAGCCAGTTACTTATCTAAGTTACTTATAAAATTTTCAAAGGCAAATATAATGCTGAAAAACCTTAATTTTTATTACCTGGAAAGATTTCAAAAGCATCTATCTATCTATCTATCTATCTATCTATCTATCTATCTATCTATCTATCTATCTATCTATCTGTCTCTGAGTCTGTATCACCTATATGTCACCATATATCATCTGTATCTGTATAATCTATATCTATCTGTCTATCTCTGTGTGTATATTTATCACAATGTTGTCTGAGTGCTCAAAAGCATTTAAAACTGTCAAATCAACTCAACAAGTTTGTGTCTTGTTTCACAGTAGAGGTCTAAATTCATCAATCTTATTTATTGAGAATAATATCAGATTTTTTTTTTTTCCTGTAATAAACCTACAGACTTTCTTTGAGATACAGGGGGTGATTCACTAGGAAGTGTGGGTTCCTATCCCTCACTTAGTCAAGGAGTTTCTATTAAGCCAGTCAAGTAGGAATGATGACAGGCCTGCTTTAAAAGATACATTTTCATGAAGATGATTTAGTGGAGAAAGACTGAATTTAAACAAACAAACAAACAAACAAACAAACCAGAACCCAAAACCCTGGAGAACACAAAGAAATAAATGAAATGTAAAATGATCCACCATTTCCACAAGACATTCAAAAGTAGAGCGAATAAAGCTGAAAGCCCTGAGCATCTGGTTAGGAAAAACACTGAAGTGAATCAGCTAAGGACCAAAAGAGATAGTTATTTTCACATAAGTAGTGCAAGTGTTGCTTTCCTTTTTTAACTCATCCATATTTTTTCTAATAAACATCTATACAGAGAACAGAGTATTGTCTTATATGCATATATCAAATGGATTCATATTCTTATACAGGTACACATCATATCTATATATGCAGTATAACCATTACTTCACATCAGCAGAAGAATCTAGAAGCAGGGTACTGTAACATTTGACCATCCCCTGATTCTTTTCATATGCCATTGGAGGAGCCGATGAACTGAAAGAGAGCTGTTACTGCAGTGCCAAGGGAATGAAGTGCCTTCCACTGTGAGCATAACCCAGAAAGCTCAGTCAAGTGCTCCACAGCAGCGCAGAACAAACCTATAAACCCCAAAGTTCCCAAAGTGATGTATGATTTTTGCTTTACAAATAAATAAGTCTTTTAATATACAGTTCTTGAAAACAAATTTATTTATCTGGGAAGGAGACAATGGCCTGTTCTTTATGACTGGTTAAACTTTTAAAATGAGACTGTTTCCACTTTTCCAAGTGAAAGAGCAGTGAATTATTAACATCAGACTTAAAGACTGTCACTAGTAAAACCACTTCTTCTAACCTTATTTTTTTTCCCTTCATGCAGCTCACCCAGTGCTATCATGGCCCAATTATGCTTCACTTCTGAGATCTGACAGAATTACAGCACTTGATGACAAGATTACACTCCATTTTTTTTCTCTAATTAGCATGTATCAAAGTATCCAGAGTCCTTTTGATTTCATACTTTGACTGATGATAACTCTGTATTTATGCCTTATGTACCTTACTGATGATCTGAATTTCTCAGTCAGGATGTCAGGTTACTAACCATAGCCACAAGGTTAGTAGTTTTTACTACTATGCTCATTGACTTATTTTCCTTCTGTGCTTTTTTCCAATGAAGATGATTAGGCTGAACAAACACAACTTCAGTAGTTGAACAGTACAGCTTTATATTTTGTTCAGATTGTAGACCATCTCTTTCTTCAGATATTATATCAAGATTTAAATGAAAGAGAGGATAAAATAGAACAAAACCTCAATTTGACATTCCACTAACAAAACAGAGGTTTCTGCTGATAATTTACCTTATTTAATCAAAATGGGGAAAAAAAATATCAACCATTCTCTCTTACCTTCTTCATTTTTCTCATACTTGTACATATTAAGCAGTACTTCAGACAGGAGTGATAGGAACAACGTGGTTCTATGATCAAGTACAGAACACTCAAAATTTATAAAGCTTCCCCTACATGATATTCACAAAGTAACAGTCTTTGAAATCTGATTCTGTCGCTTTCTCCTTATTGATCACAAGAATATGACCTCTTCATACAGGAAGTGGAAAATTAGTTGAAGTTACTAATCACATACTAATCACATACAGAAAGAAATCTACCATGAACATGTGAGCACGAAGTGAAAAATAGGTTACTGTTCCTGCCTATTTATGAGACTCTATGGAGGATGAGTAATTTACTAAATACTCATTTAGAGTAGGAAACTCATTAGTAGGATACTCATTGGAGAAGGAAAAAAATTAGGGAGTTGCAAAGAGACGGAGTCCAAGGAACCAAATTGCCATTCCTAGAAAAATAGAAGCATGATATCTTTCTGTAAATAGCTGTTAGATAACAGACTAGTCAAAATCAATATGGATATCTAAAATAGATCAGAATAATCCACTTCATTTTGTAACACCATAACATGACAGTTTTTTTAGACAGGAACAATGTCATATATTTTGCATTTAATGAGGTTTTTGACATTTTCTCAGATACATTCTCATAAAGAATAATTGGATGTTTTAAAAACAAGCTAGACAAACAAGTATAGTTCCTTTTAGTTTGGACATGGGCTGATCCTCTGAGGCCACTTCTAATTCTGAGATTTTAAGCAAAATTAACTTCCCATAATGTTTTATATTAACCATTACACACTAGATTCTTGCAACATTTATTCAGTAATCATGTTTATTTGAAGATCATTACTTCAGGTCCAAAATCCAAAATATTTAAAGTATTTGTTAAAAAATTAATGTTTTGAATGGCTTTTTAATTCCTGAGCCCAGACAGACATGGTTGCCTTATGAATCAGAAGGGTCAGAGTTTGGTTTGTTTTTTGGGTTCTTTTTCCTTTAAACTGAGATTAAAGAATATTATGTTTTGATATGGGCCTTTAAAAAAATCTATAGCAAAAGGGGTACATGAAAATTAGTCTGAGATGGAAATTTTCTTACACATTAATGAAACACCAAGGAAATATTCTATATCAATAACATCCAAGTTTCATACTCTTAAATAAAAATGACAATATTTCAAAAATTTAGCCATATGTGTAAACCAGAAACCTAAAGTTGTGAGGGAAAGGAAAATGAGAAATCAGACAGCTGGCTTGTCAATTAACATTCATGTCAAAGACAGAATTTTGTTATTTTTCATAGGAAATGTTAGTTAATTGAAACAACTTGTGGAAAGGGTTTATCTCTTTTGGGGGCAGTAATAAATTTACTGGTTTTCAGAACATGTGAAAAGAAGATTTGGAAACTATTAAAATGACTCATTTTGACCCTTACGTAGAGAATTTTTTCTGGGAGAGATGAAATACCTTCCCTTTAATATGTATGTTGTTCCTGACGAGAGGATGGTAGTTGAGAGACACAAGTGACTCTTACAAAAAAACCCCCAAAAAACAACTTTTGAACCTGATTTGCTTTTCCAATCTCAAGAACTCTTGCTGTTTCTTGTTTGCATCTGCTGCATGCAACAGCTATAGCTGACAGAGAGAATCAGAAGGGACTTATGTATTGTCCTGCCTGTGAGTCTTTGCCTTCTTCAAGGAGCATTTGAAGGACAGACCTTCAGAGCCTTTCAAGAATGCTAAGCACTCATTGTCAGATTGGCAGTCATTGTTTAGTTACTTCAGAAACAGAGAATATATACCTACTTTTTTGTTACTAGGACATAATTATAACTGAATATCTGCAGGTACTGTCACTTTAAATGGGATAAAAGTACAGAAGGTTACTCTGATCTAAATTTATTGGGACTGGTAACCCAAAAGTTATTACAAGTTATTTACTGTATTGCACAGAATAACAGGAGAAAAAGCTGTGCACAATGGTCTTAACATACTAAAATGAAAAGCACATTCCTGGTGTACATTTTGAACATTTTAAAAACAGTTCTGCTGTGTTAGTGTTGTCAAAATCATGTTTTAATTGAGATTGATCTTAAATGTAGGACTATTCAAAAGAAAAAAAATCTCCTGACCTCGATCTGAATCCTTCACCAGCAGTGAAAACCTTTTAGGAGAGATCCTGATCTCACTCTTACATTCACCATGGAGGGTTAACCATGAAGAAACCCTGGCAATTTACAGTTTAGATGAGGTGTTTGGTTGTTATTTCCAAAGTACCAAGAGACAAACTGTGAGTACTTCCATTCCATGCTTTTGAAGCATAAAATTGAGTAGGCTATCTTGATGTAATTTTTAAACCAAACAATACATGGGAAGAGCTCACAGAACCAGATAAAATATTCAGCTATTAAGCAAATCCAAAAACAACCCTTGAAGCCATGGTAAAGGCTATTTGAAAGAATTAATTTCTCCCATTCCCATTGTCCCCAGACAGTGCCTAAAAGTAACCTGATTGTATGGAGAATGGACACTACACCATAGGTGGGGCCTGACCTTAGGCAGTGAATGATGGAGAGTCTCACATGTGAAGTGGTAGCTGGGGTGAGGGCTCTATTCCCCACTCTGAACCCAAAAGTACAGCCGTCACGCTGGCAGGGTAGATCAAACAAGAAGCACACATCCTGTCAGGCTGTTTGGGGAGAGGGGTGAAGGGCACCAACAACCAGTGCCTTCTGGATGGGATGCACTGCCTGCCAGAAGAGACATATGCTTGTAGTGATTTGCTCTAATCAAAACTGAGGGGTGACAGGCACTGGCATGCCAGCAGGCAGTGTCATGAGTTGCATTTGTGACTAGCAGCCAATATGTGCCTGCTGTCCTCTAATCTGAGTACAGGAAGGAGTCAAGATCTTGGCCAACAAGCAAGGTGAATATAACTTGTTCTCCACATTGGTCCAAATCATAAATCATCATGTAATCTTCCAGGGAGGGGGAAAAAAAAAGTATTTGTGTCTTGAAATTTTAATATTCTTCATATTTTATTTTTTCTATGATTAAGTATGAAGCATGTGAATACTAAAGCTGACTGAACCTTTGCATTTACTAGTTGAATGCAGACTATTTCTTTTTCATTCATCTTCTTTAGTACACAATTTTGTCAGGACACAGATATTTAAAAGTGTCAGTTCTTTTCTCTTGCAAAGTTGGACTTCTTCAGACTGAAATTTCCACAGAAATAGAAGCTTGTAGCAGAACTTGAAGTAATGAGCATGGAACTTGCATGTCACTTCTAGAATGTGAAGAAACACAAAGAAGCTAAAAATGCTTTCTCTGGAAGCTAAAAATGACTACTCTTCCATGTCTGTTCCTAAGTAGCTAGTAACTGACTGAGCAGAAAAGGCTGCTTTACTGAATGTGGGACAAGACAGCTTAAGACTTCTGAAGAGATGTCACTGTTTTGTCCTTTTTAGAAAGCAAGAATTATTTGAGCTGCATCTCAAACAAGTTTAATGGAAAAAGCCAAAACCAGCCACAAACACAACCTATCAAAAGTAAACCAAATAGCCTAGGGGCTACCTAGGGTTAAAGTTGCTTGGAATCTGTGGTACAGTCCTGCACAAAAAGTAAATTTGAATAAATAAGAAGAAATAGGCTTTTTGCACAACCTAGGACACTCACAAAATTCAGTCCTGAACAAATCAAACTAAAGAAATAGGTCTGATCATTTAGCATATCTGAAAGGATAATGGTTTTTTTAGACAGAACGAATATAAGAAATACAGAGTATGAATCAGAAAGTTAATTCAGTTGTTTTCTGTTGGATTGTATTTGCTCCTCCACAACATTTTGCTAGTGGCTGTTTTTTTAAGTTCAGTAATAATAGAAGACTTACAAACACTTGGAGGTAAGATCACTCACCCTAATATTTGCAATGAAAATAACTGACACATTTAAAAAAAAAAAAAGTTTCGTGTGGATTAAATGAAAATAATAAAAACCAAAAAACCTGTAAAGGATGAGAAACAAATATGAAATAATTTTGTAATCCATTTGTTAGCAGGTGTTTGAAATGTGGTTGCATAAAAAATAGGACTCTACAGCAGTAAATCAGTTTTTTCTTTAAATCCCAGGTCAAAGATTTGGCAGACACTAAATGCATTGTACATTATTTTTCAGTTGAGGAAATGTGATTGAACTTGGAAAATGTCATCAGCAGTGAGAATGCCTTTTTGTGATGGAGCAATAGGTCAAGGAAGACATAAAACAGAATGGAAAAACCCAATTAATTTTAATCCAGATATTTTTCAAATGTATTACTAGAAACACTGCGGAGGACCACACAGATACTGGAAGCCCTGTAGATGAATATACAGAAGCTTCCTGAAATTGTATTCATACTGAGCTTGGGCACTAAAGGAAATAAGTGTGTCAAATTATACTCTAGGTTTTACAAAACAACCACGTCCATTTGTATGTTCAAAATCAATACATCTGGAGCCAATAAAATATGGCTAGTATATAGATCATGAATGTCCTAATATTTTCAAAATGACCTGTGTCTGTCTTTGTATTGTCGTTATTTTTCACTTCTACAAAGTCCAAGAACAATTACTGATAGTGCTTACTACCTATGTTAAATTGAGATATCTGAACCTGGAAACAGGGTGGATCATGTATTACATGAGATGAAGCTACCAATTGCAAACTATTTAATTTTTTTATGTAATCCAAAACGAAAATTTCTAGTAGTTCTCTGTGGGCTAGGGAAATGCTTGTCACTGAAAAATAAAAAATGAGCACTTTTCAAAATGTGCTGTGGTTAGATTTGGCTCAATCAATCCATAAAATCACTGTTCAAGTTCAGGCACCCACTGTAGTGGGAGTCAGGTCCCAGTCTATTGTTCTCTTTCTCTACACATGCTTCTCCACATAGGGCATGCATGCCTATCTTTTATTTCTTTAGGATACATTTTAGGACTTTTTCTCAGCTGCATGCATCAAAGAAAGAACCTGTCCATCACCTTCTTTGTCCTTTAGAAATGGCACTGAAAACATTTAGTGCTCTACTGACCAAGCCTGCTGACTGCTAATAAGGTTGCTGCTCAAATCAGCTTAAGTGTAGCTTTTAGTAAGCTAAACAAGTGCATCTAATTTCAGATAAAGGTTTGGCTCTTAGTACAAAGAAAGGAAGAACAAAGAATAAGAGTTGGTAGAAAAGGTGCAGGGACACACAAAATCAACAAAGAAAACTGTTCTCTCTGTGTCCATTAATAGGTGCAGAGTATACGTAGTGTACACACAGATACTCTCTCTGAAGTTGACTTGGTATGTTTCCTTTGAAAATTTGTCATATTTCCATTGTCTTGGTGAGGGAAAACTCAAGCAGTGCTTTACTCTTTTCTTGTTCGTACCACTGCTAAAGCAAATTTGGAGAACATAAACCTTACTGCAGCCCTGTGGGTGCTAATCAGACCTTCACAGGCCATCTAAAACTCTATCCTGAATAATTTCTGTTCAGCTCTGATTTTGTACACTGCTTAAAAGGAAAGTTAGCCAACAACAAAATCATCACTATCATATATCTTAAAGCATGAGGGAAAATAATGTCAGGAAAATAATCCCTTAGAATATTTAAGAGGAGAGTCAAAGCTTTGGGAAAGAATCTTATAAAATATTTAAAAGGAGTTGTTTAAAGATGAAGATTAAAATATTTGCATTCACTATGTAATCAGTATGCAAAACTTTCTTTTTTTTTTTTTTTTTTTTTTTTCCCCCCAGCATCTCCAGGACCATTTAACGTTTTGTGGGCTTGTTCACAGAATGATAAATGCCTGAAATTACTGGACAGTTGATCAGGGTTTCACACATTATTTATATTCAAAGCTCAGCTTTCATTTTTCAAGACAAGAAACAGCAGCATCAGGAGGTCAGTTGTCACATAAACATTCTTTTAACAGTACCACATAACTGTGGAAGTGAACCGTGACTTAAGTGCACTTGAGACTGATCTCTTTGAAATACTGACAAAAGTTGATATATTTTGTCTTGTAGTAATAACACATCTTTTATTTCTAATTCAGGGGTTACCAAAAGAAATTATGAAAGCATTTATTACCTGTTAAAAAGAAATTTTGTATACTGATTAATAATTTGGCATAATAGTACTCCCTAAAGTGAAACTTTATTGAAATTAGAGATTTATTTACATTTGAGATAAAATATTAAATTTAATAACTTTTTTCCAAGTACTTTTTTATTTCTGCCTAGCAACATCTTTACTGCTTTCTTTACACAGCTCAAATAAGCATGACTTAAAAATAGCAACCACTTTGGGGCTTCAACCCTTCAAAACTCCAAGCACTCAGGTTTATCACATTCACAACTTTCTGGTTTCCTTTTAGAAATAGGCAAAGCACCCAACAGAGCCTGAAGAGACCTACCAAGAAATATTAACTCTGTGGGGAACCTGTGTAGTCATTTTGCCATGCTGGGTTTTTTTTCTTTATGAAAACATGGAAATACTTCTATGTCCTTTGTAAATTGTTTGAAGATCTTAGAAAATTAGGTGTATATAAGACAAGTCCTATTGTTGCCTTTTCTGATTGCAAGGAAAACAAGCAAGAATAAAATTTTACAATTACTTAAAGAAGAAAACATTAATTTATGATTAAAAATTGAATTAAACAAAATACCTATCATTTATATAATTCAGATAGTAGCTTGCTGTAAGTGAGAAAAAGGAATGTCCAGGCATGTCTCTCTTTTCTGTGCTTGGTTGCATAGAAGGTAATTTTGCTTTATGACCTCAATGAAATTAAGGCTGGCATAGTAATGAACTCTAACAAAATATTTTATGAACAACAGGAAGGAAAATTTAAAAAAAAAAATGCAAGAGAAGTAAATGTGAGTTTATAAAAGTGAATTGCACTTATGCTATGCTCGTGGTTGATATTACACATCACTAGAGTAATTAGAAGAAAATTGAAGAAAATAGTCATAAAATAATGTAATTTTTCATAATATCTCATTTCCTTGAGCAAGCTGAGTGTCATAATCAGAAACTGTACTGTCTGGATACCAGTTTTTATCAAAGAGTACATAAATTTGTTCATTAACCTATGGAATTTTAATTTGTAGAAAATTTATGTGTGACTGTATAATGATCTTTTAATTTAATTGAAGTTTATAAAAATATAAGTCATAAAAAACCCAGTAAGGTAGTTCACTGATCAAAGAGCTATGTAGAAACAATAGAGATGTGTTGTGCTCTTGTTTTACATGTCAACAATCATTATTTTCAAATTTACACTGTCTTCAACTTAATTGAGAAGAATATAAATTCAAAATCAATGCATTTTGCACCTTCTTGTACAGGATAATGATTCTGTGAAACTTAATTTTTATGAGATTTCTAAGATTTAACTCTGTTGTAGGTTCTTACAAGATAAAAATATGCAAAAATCTTCCATGAAAAACTTATAATAAGCAAGAAAACAGCCTGAGGCACAAACTGTGCTTGTAGTGTTATTCAGACTGTTTGGTCACAACAGAAACTAGAGGTGGTTTTAGAGTCCCTGGAGAATCTCTTTACTCACCTATGGGAAGTTGAAAGAGAAATGTGTTCTCTGTGGAGTTTAATCTTAACTGGAAACTCAGAGAGGAAACAAAAACTTTTCCTCCTACTGAGGTTCCTAACAAAACAAATAATAAAAACTTTTATTTCCTATTTAAAAAATAAATTTGAAAAATTTTCCTTCAGCTCTCTTTTTTAAAAAAACCCAACTTCACTAACCAACCAACCAACCAAAATAGCAAAACCCCAAACTCTGTACAGTTGTAATTCTGAAAGGATGTGGCTTGATTCTTCAATCGGTTGCTTCCTATTTACTCTTTCAAACCTATTTCAGATAGAGAATTGAGCACATAGCATATGCATTTTTTTTCTTCAGCCCTGCTCTGGATTATGAAACCAAATTAGGAAATAATGACCAAGAGTCTAAAATGGACTTTTGCTTCCTTTAAAGAAACCAGATGAATGAATGATAGAAAGACATTAGACCTGTAATTTTGAATAATTTTGAAGAATTTGCATAGGACTAAGAAGCCAGTGTGATACTGATTTTAGTTTGTATTTGTGATTAATCTCCACAGAGCAAAAGAACTGACTAAAAATATATGAGAAAAATGGCTTGGAAAATAATTTTAATTGGTATCATCAATGACGCATTTGCAAACCTAATTATTTAAGATCCTATCTAAGAAATAAGATGAAGTTGACTTCAGAAAGCAAAAATTGCCAAAGCATGGCTCCTATTAGATTTATATATATTCACAGGACTTAAAGTGCAAATTTATTTTAAAAAGCTTTATTTATGAATAATTTTAATGAACAGATTTCAAATTACCATAAAATATTGAAAAGTTCTGAGTCCATCACCAAATTTATTTTCCTAACAGTAAAATTTTTGTGTTATTGATGATGATGACCCATTCCATTTCTATACCTACGACACTCTGTTCCCTCCATTTGAACAGACTGCTATACTACATATGTCCCTCTATTCTAAATTCTGGTTAGAATGTTCAGTTATGCGAATACATAGAGTAGGATATTAACACTATTATCCTCATAAATCCAGGCCACAAACTAATGAGACAAATGAGCAGCACCCAGCAGCCCCTGAAATATCCATAGAGAAGATACAATCTCTCCTGTATTTCATACTTTATTTATTTTTACAAGTAGTATTTTGATGCTGATGGAAAACATACACACAAAAGGGACATTGTATAGTTAGAATTATGGACTGCGTTCCAGGAAACAAATCAAATTGAAACAAAGGATGCTTATGAAAATGTGGCTTCATATGATATAAAACTTTATTACATTCTGTATGCTCTAAGATTTGTATAATAATATTTTGTTCTAAATCAATTTACTCAGTGACAAATTATAAAATGGAGCAAATCTTAAGCTCCTAAAAATTAAATGTTTCATTGAGGTTTTTAAATCAGTGTAAGAAATGCAGAATGACTTGTCAATACATGTCTAGTAAAAGGCAGAAAGCTTTACATAGAGAGAATCTAACAGTAGAGAGAAAGGACATTTCACACCTTAGGTGGTGAAAGGAAACTAATGTATGCAGAACAAATGCCATCAGAATTAGACCCACATGACATGTCAAAACATCCTTTAGTTCAATTAAGATGAATTAGACATCATCCAGAAAATAATGATAGAAGTAGGAAAAATACTGTTACTTCAAATGATTGGTTCCTTCTTTCTTTTAAGGGGAAGAACAAAAGGAGTACCTTGAGCAGGTATGCACAGAACATGGTTCTTTGCAATTCAATATGCATTCTTAGGATTTAAATTCAACATAAAACCAATTCAAGGAATGCGATAAATGTGAGCAGATTTACTGGTATTTGTATTAATAAAAAGTCTCAATCACTATTCAACACCTGGTTTATGAATACCTAAGACTGAACAATTAGTAAAGATCTATACTCCTCAATGCAATTTGTATAAATAGGAAAAAAATCTATCTGAGTTCTCTATGAGAGTTTTTTTGTTGACTGAATAGTTTCTTGGACATGTCAGCCTTAATGTGTCTAAAACATTGCTGTGTTGTACATTGCCAACTCTTACAATATGTTCAGAAGTCCCACAGTAATACCAATATGCGGACTCAAAGGAAGGACTAAATGAGCATATTTAGTTATGGTGGGGAGAGGGGGCAAGAAAGGGAAGGACTGAGGCACAAAAGAATTTTTTTTCTTGTGGAATTGCGCAGAGAAACCCCAAAAGTATCAGCAGCATACATTCAAAAGCATTGGAAAATATGTCAGCCAAGAAAAGGAACACAGACACTTTATGTAAAAACTGGCAAATTCTCAATTCTGTGTGGATAAACACTTGATTTTTGTTACCAATCCTGATAGATGACGTGGATTTAGTGAGAGTGATAGGAAAAGACTCTCAGTGGATCACCTGAGACATCTATGAGTTGGAAAAGGGAATCTTTGTTTTATACAGGAGAAACAATAAAATGCAATTTCTCTGCAAGAATGACTGGGTAGGACTCAGGCAGCCTGTTGCTGAGCCTGAGTGCGCATACTGCCACACTTGGATGGGGAGGTGCGGTGGTTTAGTTTTCTTGGTTTTGGTTTAGGCCTTCCTTGGTAACAATGTCATAACTAAGGAAGTATTCCACACCAT
>JAWWEE010000074.1:69371658-69408560 GCA_035221455.1 Xenops minutus
GGGAATAACTTGTCAGATAATGAGGTATTTAATTGTTCCTGTCTTTGTTTTTGCTTTTCTTCTTATTCTTCCTTTTGCAGTCCTGGTAGTCCTCTGACCGTACTCCCACATGAAATCAAAACAAAATCTGCATTGTTAACTAGAAATGCAATTTTAATTCAGGGTTTGTTTCTTCATTTGTTAATTCTTTTGTCTGATTTAATCATAGGTATAGTACTGGGAAAAGAAAATATCCTCAGTCCTATGCCCTTAATATACCAACTTTATGACTTTCTGCTGGCATCCTCAGGGCTTTGTAGCCTCCCATGAGTCTGCCCACACTCTGTCTCTCCACAACTTTGAATATTAGAATCACAAACTGTTTTGGGTTGGAAGGGAAATTAAAGATCATCTCATTCCATCCCCCTGCCATAGGCAGGGACACCTTCCACTGGACCAAGTTGCTCAGCGTCCCATCCAATCTGGCCTTGAACACTTGCAGGAATGGGGCATCCGCAGCTTCTCTGGGCAACCTGTTCCAGTGTCTCACCATCCTCACAGTAAAGAATTTCTCATTAATATCCGCTCTAAACCTACCCTCTCTTAAAGCCATTCCCCCTTGTCCTATCACTGCAGGCCCTTGTAAAAAGCCTCTATCCAGCTCCCTTGTAGCCATCCTTTAGGTACGTCTCAGACCTTAGCTCCTGGATGGCAACATATCCATCATGATTCCCTCTCAGGCTGGCAGGTAGGCATCTCAGTGCCACTTATTAAGGGAGTCACCCACTATGAACACTTGCAATTTCTTTTTGTGGTATCCACAGTGTGTCCTGCTGCAGACCTTGCTTATGGGTGTCTACAGCTCTTAAAGCTTCATAGCTGGTTTTGGTTGTAATGCTGGAGGGTGGTCACTCTGCATCAGAGTCCTGCTTTTGTGGGTCACAGGGTCCAAGGTGCCTCATGCTCTGTGACAGTCTTCCATAGGAGCACATTTCTGAAACCACCACTTACCTATCTCGTCTCTGCCCCTCTAATACCACACAGCCTTTTAACTGTTGCCTGCAACTCAGCCCCCTGACACAACAGATCACCAACCTGTGCACATCTTTTGTGGTTTCTCACCTTTTCCCCAGGAGAAGTGTCTGGACAGTCACTGCTGACTGAACCATCTGCTTCTTTCCTTACCATTTCCATCTGGGTGGAAGCATCAGACATCTCAGGGGATTCCTCTGTAGCAACACTGATTTTAGTCCTGAGGTGAGTTCCCACCATCCTGGCAGAACATTTCTCTGGGCTGTGAGCCCACGAGCAGGATACACAGCCCTTTTTACTTGTCCTCCTACATGAACTATAGTGCAAACAGCACTTTCTGTGAGCCCCCTGTTAGCACACGCTCTTGGCAGTGTTCTATCCTTGAGGTCCTTTCCAACATTGCAGTCTATGGTTATTATATTATATCATTGTTTTACCCCATTGTAGAGAGCAAACTGATAGAACAATAATATTCCATGCTAATTGAAGTTCAATTTACTTTGAACCACTTCTAGCAAGTTATTATATATTTCTACTTTTAATATTACTGTAACCCTCTTGCCAGTATAAAAACTTCCAAAACCAAAATGGTAATTTAAAATGTTTTTAGTTTGTTTTTGCTTTCTTACATGAACAACAACTTCTTATGGAAACCAGTCCCAATTGGCAGAAAAACACAATTTGTTTTGCTAAAGGAACTGAGAGTAATTTGTGTTATGTTCTTTGGTAAATATCATGAAGAAGCATAATCACATTTGGTCTTGAATACTTTCATAATGGCAATACAAATCCTGTCACATTAACTAAGTCCTAAATTTTGATGACTCCCTAAAGTGAAGATTAAAAACGTCGTATTCTTAATATATTATGAAGCATTGCACAGATTTGCATTGCTATAGGGCTCTGAAATAACCTGAGAAAAATTAATCTGAAAATTGGCTCATCATTCCTATCAACATAAGACTATAAATCACAGAGTGCTTTGTCAAATCCTTTAACGCACTTATTGCACATGTTTATTTAGAATAAGTTGTCTTGATTCTTAGCATGTGGAGCCACAGCACCTAAGCTTTGCAGTTTAATGTTAGCTGAAGAATACCATGGTAACTTATATCTCTCATCTGCAGATGTCCACAATGTACTTGTAAGATCATTGTTGAAGTAATTTTAGAAGTCAGATATCAACAGAAAATAATTCTTTGGATACACAAATTTGTAAAATATTTGGTGAAAGCTGTATGATAGTATCTGATGTGCTGAGCTCCAAGGCACTACAAAGAAAAACACCTGCACATTAATTAAGTGATCTCTATGGAAAACATCTCTACTAATATCTGAGGAAAACAAAATGCTGTAAGGATTTGCATCAGTAAGACAGTCAGTTTAAACCAAAAAAACGGTATATGAAATGGTGTCAAGAGTAAATTAAGATCTTTAATGACCAACAAATTTGTCTAATTTGGAAACCAAATGCTGTGCTCAATTCAGATATTTCAGCTACTTCTGTCATGTCAGACAAATTAAAGCTTCCAAAACACTCCAAAAAATCAGGAATAGCATTTTTTCAAAACACATAAATTGGTTGGATAACAACCAGTCTGAAGACAAAATTATGTTCTTTACCAGTTGTGTACTTGAATTACAGTGCCACTACTCATTGTTAAATTATTTATTAACTTCAAATCTTTCCATTGGCATCAAATTAGTGGTTGAATAATTTAAATAATGATGTGCTGATTCAGGTGAATATAGGCCTATTTAACAATGACTTGATTTTCAAGGCTCTGATTTAGAGCACAGTGGAATCATCACAAGAACCCTTTGTCTTACTTGGATCTGGTATCTCCTGCCTCAGGATGAGTGTGGGTGCAATAATTTAAGGTGAATTACATTGAACTGATTGATTTTGGTTTAAATGGCAATACTAGGCCTGAAAGACCCCTTCCCACATCGTCAATTTGACTTCAGTCAAAACTTTCAAAACTATCAATTTCTCATTTTTTTAACAGTGCTTCAAAACTAAAATCATAGCCAGAAAGAGGTGAGATGGAATCATTACTGCAGTGATTTTAAAGTCTCAGCTAAATGTAAATAGTCAAAATTGCCCATTTCAGATGTTTTGAAGAACAGTATGCATTTGCTTGAGATGTCCAAGTAGAAAATGATTCTTTTAAAGCTCCTACATCATATGTGAACATACAGATATTTTGATAAACAGGTGCAAATTATCCACATTTCTGTAAGAACTTGTACCTCTTCTTAACATTGTTCACACTGCTAAGTTTAGTATATATGCAGCGTTCATAAGGTTTGAAAGATTCATGTTATTTTTATACATATGCCTGAAAATACCAGTAAACTTGTTTGTGATTTCTTTAGAGCAGACAAAAACATTCTCCTTCAGTGTATTATTTCTATGGCTGCTTGTCTCTGGGTTGTCTGTAAAATGAACTGCAGTGAACTTCAAAATGAAAAATACTGGATTGTACTTGGTCTCCTTTCTATTTGTTCCTGTTCCTTTACAGTTTTAGAAGGTTCCTAAATAAATATGGATCTTTTTTTGAAGCTTTTGATGACTTCATTGTAGGCTTAACAAGTGCAGAAACTAGGCAGCATAACTCAGATCTGGGATATGCTCATTCTATTTTGTTTTCAGTTTTATGAAAGTTATTGTATTTCCTTGAAATTTTCCAATACTAAATTTATAGGTACATGAAATTCCATTGCTGAGGAAAAAAACAAACCAACAAAAAGCAGCCAAACAAACAAATGAAGAAAGAGTAGTTCCTTTAAAAGAAAAATGTATTTCAGCCTCATATTCCATTTTTATTGTAAACATGAAACAAGAAGGTTTTTTTTGTTTGTTTGTTTCCAGACACAAAAGTGACACTTAACTGAGAAAATCTATCAACTTAAGCTCATCCTGGTAATACTTTTTTAAAACTGTAGCTCAATGGGCTGGACTTACAGTCCTGCAAACACTATCAACATCATCATCACCACCACCAATCATTTCTATTCTTGTACACTGCTTTAGGATTCTAGTGTTGCATTAGGTTTTTAATGCATTAATAATTTTAAAATGGAAGATACAATAGAATTTAATAAAATTTAATATTAATAAAACACCAACCCAATACATTTTATTATGAGAAACAGTTTTTCAAGTCACAAGAGGAAACATTACATCAAGGTATCAATTAGATTTAGAAATTTAGTTGAACACTGTCGCTAGAAAGCTCAAGAAATATTTAAGAGGATAAGAGGAAACAGTCAGGATGCTTCACTATAAATCATTCTTTTATTCTGACAATACATATGAGAACTGATAAGCGTGCAGAGGATCTTTATAACTTCTAAGTCTTCCACATGAAGTTCGTTGATATTATTTTATTACAGCTTGTCCTGTTTGAGCACCCTTTCCTCACAGCACATAATTGGTGTCAGCACCAGTTTATACATCCAATATCTAGTTCAGAGCCAAGGACTGTTTTTTGCCTTCAGCATTTATGTGATCTGTTTTTCCTCTAAATCTTTTGTCAGATATGATTCCTAGTTATTTTGGAACAATATCCTTCCTGTGTGGATTCACAACAACGGTTCTAAGTTCACTTTCCATCTGCACCATTGTGAATCCATTCCATTTTATCACCTTTCCTGTTTAGCTGCATGTTTCTTGTTTTTTGTCTTCACACTAAAATAAATCCCTTTCAGTGCTACCCCTCCCCTGCATGTGTACATCTCTCACTGTATTGTCTTCTACCGCTAGGTTCCACCTCACACACATTTTTTTATTTCTTGCTTATTCTTATTTAGGCATCTCAGTCTTTCTTAGCTATTGCTTTTACTAAATTAACTAATTTCTTCAACAATGGCATATTTCATCGGTCTTCTTTTTTTTCATCGTTTGTCAACAGACAGAGGAGGTAAGAGTTGGAACAACTGGCTTCTCACTGCTTCTCTGTGAGAACAGATTGCATATCCAGGTATTTTAAAGTTTGTTCTTTGCATCTTAAATCCAGCACTGAGGAAATGAATAGGTACAACATCTTCCAAATTGTTTCTGTCTTTGGTATTCAGGGACTTCAGCTCAGTGATCCCAGAAGTTCGTTGATTACTTTCATAATATTGTCCTAATCTGTCAAATTTTAATCCCATCCAGAAACTAAATTTGTCTCCTCCTACCAAGACAGCAAATAAGTCTTTGGCCCTCCAAAATGCTTTAGAACAGGGGAGACTGATCTTCCTTTAGAATAAAGAGAAGGAAAAGCTCCCCACACTTGCTGACTTAAATAGACTCTCCTTGGTTCTAGTTGCTTCTCCTAACTACATATACCCATAAATAAATAAGTTTTGCTGCAAAAATGTTTGCAATATTTTGCAATCTTTGGTCTGTCACTAAGATTTAAATAACCACAAGACAACAGCAACTCTTATTAAGGTACCAAGTATATTTTAGGTAATCAAGGACAGAAAATAATATATAATACAAACAGTAGCCAGGGGCAAGCTCATATATTCCTCTCAGACCTTCAAATCAAAACCTATTCTCTTTCTGAAAGATCTCTCTTTATATGATCACAAGATATTGCGCACAACAAAAGAATTAATTGATGTGATGTTGTCTATGTTATACAGGTGATCAGACTAGATCACTTTGGCTTTTCTCACTCACATCAGTGGAATAACATCATGTTTTGTGTTGAGAAGTAAGTGAGTTTAAACCAATAAGTAAAAAATTATTTGACTTTTTTTTTTTTTGTGATTAGATATAGAAACTATTTTAAATAGAAAATAAACTAAACACCGTCTTATATTTTTCAATGTTTATTTGAACATTAAAGGGCTAAGCAACAAATATTGATTGCTTATTTTCTTTGCATTCTACAACCATTCACTTTATTCCACACAGACAATTTAGTACATAATTATGTTGAGATTTTAATCCACAATGTCCTCTGCTTATTATAAACAAACTTTAGCAGGAAAGGCATTACACTACATATGCTACAAAATTGATAAATAGAATTAAAAGAAAACAGTGAGACTAATTGTTTATATAGAGTATGTCAGAAATAATGCCATATATTCTACAGAGATGGTGAAGGTAGAACAGATGTGTAAATAGTAATTAACTTATTGCTTAAAATTTAAGATGTGTTTTGTTACTTCTTAGCCAGTAAGCAGACAACAATGATGAAATGACTTTGATATCAGCTATTCAAAGTCAGAATTATGCTGTGATTTTTACACCAATTTGGTAATTCACAGCTGGCATAACTTATGTTGGTTTATACTGCTGAAAGAGCTCAAAATAAACGTAATGTTTATGTTTAAACAGGTATCAATGAATTAAATTCATCATACCTAGTCCCATAAGTTACTAATAGCTGCTATTATTTATTTGCACAATAATGTTATTCTGCTGATGTTGCAGTCTATATATATATTCTCCTGCAGCATTTTATACTACTTTATTAATTTTTTTCCTTACAGTAAAGATCTGATGAAAAATCAAGTCTTTTAAATGGGTGACAACATTTGAAATTTGATTCTAAATGTTAGACTTATGTATTGATATATTGGTGCAGAAGGAATGCTGCACTACAAACCCAGCAGCACTAGTGACGGGTTTCATATTCAACAATATGAACAACAACAAAAGACAGACTAACAGAACTTTTATTATAAGTTTAAAAATAAATTCTAAGAAAAATAAAGTGCCTTTTTGTCTCCTCTTCCTCAAAAAAAAAAAAAAAAGTATACCTTCTCTCTGCCTAGGAATTAAAAAAATCAGGATGGATCATCTGGTATGATTTTCAACAAATTGAGACTATTTTTCTGGCTCTATCCAGTTCACAATGGCTTAAGGCAATGTGCACTCAGAAAGGGACTTCTTCACTAACACAAAATTAATGAATAAGAGGGAATCAGTCTCTAGAACCAGAGCGAAAGCATATCAAAGAATAGGTTGCTGAAGATAAATGGGGGTGAAAAATAAGTTTAGTTGGTCAAAAGATAGGAAGAAACAACTTCTACACCTACTGAGATTTCAAATAGAACTGAGGAGGTATCAACAGAAAAGTTTTTAAACAGAAAACAAATACCCAAAATAGAGAGAAAACTTGAAAGGCCAGAAAATAGTCAAAGTGTGAGAGTAGAGGCTCAAAGAAGCAGAAAATCAAAGCCAATTTAATTCTTGATCCTGACAAACACTGAGCATCTTCAACCCACAGTGGACACACAGTCTGCAGATTTGTTTACAGATTGCAAGTTTCATGCTTGAGAGGAAATTTTAGCAAAATCTAAGATTTTTAATTGCAAAAGTCCTCTTAAACTCTCTAATCACCATTAAATTTTAATACATGACATGTCAACATAGTTTTTATATTCAAGTTTTACTATCTTATTCAGATGAAATAATTAAAACAAGAAGGAAATAAATCCCCTCCCTCCACCCGAAAAAAGCAAATCTCCTTTATATTAGCAGGAACTCGCTGAAGAAACAGAATTATTATTAGAGGACAAAGACTGTAAAATCTTACAGCTTTGGTTCTGCCATTAACATTCATGAATGGCAAGTCATAATATCTATCTATATGCTTTTATCTTACATGGAACTATGACAGCTCACTACATTGTGTCTGTAGCAGCAGCACATACCATTTGTCGCTCATCTTTATTTTTCTTCCAGTTACATGAAATATGCACAGGACAAGTTACACTTACGGCTATGCTACAAAATACACCTAAAATTTCTGAGCTCAGCCATGTTCTTTGACTGGTTGATGATACATATTTTTTATTCAATGAGAGAAATTACAGAAATTACATAAACGATAAAGCCAAATACCTAACTCTGTTAAACAGTCAGTGTACTTGTCTATATTGTTTGAAACAGTACACAAAAAATAAAGATATCCTTTGGGTTTTAAGTTTAGTGAAAGGTCTTACACCCTTTTTGTTATGATCAGTTTTATAATTTGGGAACCGGTAACACCTACTTGCTGAAATCAAGGCCCTTCTCTTCATTTCAACTTTATATATAAAGGGTTTTCTTCAGGGTTTATTAAATATTAATTGACTTTGAAAGCCTGTGAATTTTTTTGAATCTAAGTCAGAAAGAAGCATGAGCAGAGAGAGGAAGTGGTTTCCACCAAATTGAGGTCATTTGTTCCATAGGGAAATACTCAGTGGCCTTCCTCATTACCTCACCCATAAAGCAGCTAATCTGAGACACCACTGGGAAGAAGTGGGCTACAAAATCTAAAAAGTTGCTTTTAGTTTTATTATTATTATTTGTTATTTTATTACAGTGCTTTGCACAGGATAACATGAAGTAAGTCTGTTTGACAGAATTGCTCCTTCACAATAGTACTAACCTGATCTATTGGCTCCTTTGAGAAGATGATCTTAAGGAGGTCAGCAGAACTCAGGCTCACATCAATAGAACTGCTGCATGGCAACACATAATTAACATCTAAACCTCTATACGCCTCAAAGTAGGATGATTTACCAGAACCAAAATGAATACTTCTCATGTTCTTAGACATGTTTTCATAACAAAACCAGTGTAATTGCATATTATATACTTATTTGTCTATCTGCTGAACATCAATGTTGAGCTTTCTTCATATTCTCTTTAAAAGGCCAGTTGTGCACTTATTGAACCCCTAGTGAAAACAGCTATATGTAAACACAAAAGGTTAACAAACTATTTTTTCTCACATACAGTGAAGATGAAAGTCATTATTTTCTTTGTGCATTCTCAGATGTGCCTAAGCTGCTAAAGTGACAAGCTGGGTGAGTATTGCATCAGATCTGAAAGGAACCAAACTTACATAGATACTTTATGTTTTTAAAAGAATACCATTAAAGAGTATTCTGAGTTATAATAAAGCTGAATATAACTTACAGTCAGTGGGGAAAAAATGATTTAGCTGGGTGCTGCAGAGAGTTTGATGGCTGCCCTACCAAATGACCTGTGAGATGCACAAGGTTTGATGGGACTCATAACAAGGAAGGGGAGAGAACATGAAAGGTAGAAATCAACATATAAAGTTGAAGACCTGTTGCTTATTTTAACTGATTACAATAGAGGAAACAGAAGGTGAGGAGTGTATAGATCTGCTTTTCAGCTCAGCAGAAAGCAAGTCAGTGTCACAATTTCTCTTGTACCCTTGCTGAGAAGCTGTGATAAGAGAAAAGAGATTCCCTTGTTACAGCTGGTAATGATAAAATACACTCAGTTTTAAAAAGTGTTGATAAAATATTCTATGCTTTTTATAAAAGTTTGTGTTCTAATACAAATATTAAATGCTTTGCAATGTCAGACTTGAAGTCATAATCCTATCCTCCAATTATTTCATCCTGTAAAGCATAGTGTTACTTAAAAGTAAAAGAATGATTTGTACTATGGACAAAGAAATGAATGTTGTGTGGTTTGCCATCTATAGTTCTCACTTTGTGTAGAATCATATTTGGTGAAACAGAGTACAAGAAAATAACTTAATGAATTTGTACAGAAATATAGAATGTTAATTTGATTTTCCTTATACATTTACTATGTTTGTGTGACGTATCAAACAGTATTTAATTTGATCAGAGACAAGCAGTAGCTTTTATGTTGTCCCACTGGAAATAATTTAGAACTTTACATCCCTCATAAAATTTCTCTGACTGCTACATTCTTCTTGTACTGATGGCGCACAGTGCAGAAGCCCTCAGTGGGGTCATTCTTTTTTATTCCCAAGCTTGAAGAGATGGGTATAGGATAACTAGGGCTGACTGCACATAGGAGAATATCTACAGTCATATATATTCTTACTGCACACATAAGCAACCAAACATTTACCTTTTGTATGCTATTGTGTGTGCTTTCATTAGCCTTCTATAGTGCTATGATTTTGTAAAAATGGAGTAATAATTTTTCATAAGTTAAGCCAACTCTGTTAATTATCTGAGGTTGAATATTTTATGTTGCAAAGCTTAACAGTTGCTGCTTTCCTAAGTGGTACAACAAAGCCACTCTGCTAAAACCAGTGTGTTTTCCTGAAAATATCCGGGGTGATAGCCCACACTGCATTGGAATGATTATGTTGGACCATTATTTGAGGACACAATCTCAAACTGCCACATCAAATGCTACAATACAAATCAGTATTATACCTCAGTTAATTTCATAGTGAATTGTTATATCCCAATTAGCCTTCAGTTCAGTTCCTCTGCAAACATTAATTCTCCCTCCACACTCTTCTACTGATTGCAGATAGGAAGAGGAGGGTGTTTTCATTTTCCTTATTTATAATTATGTTTTTCCTCCCAGACCCTCACACTGCTCACTGCATGTATCAGCTTGACTCACATGGACAAAACCATCACTGGAACTTCATTTTCTGTGCTGCTGGAATGAGAGGGGAGTAAACAAACCTGAAAAACTACCTTGCCTCTAGTCATTTGCCCTGAAATGAAAAACACATCCAGCATAAGAAAACAAACTTTTGGGCATGTATCTATAACTTGTGATGATGTCTCTAAAACTCTGCTTAGGAGCATGGCTGCAGAGGTGAAAATATTTTTATCCTGTGCATCATTAAACTTAAATGCTTTTATTAAGAAAAAAAAAAAAAAAGGGCACAATTTTAATTTGCAACATAGAGGGGTCACTTTCAAATCTCTTTATTAAAGCATCATTTATTTTCTTCATATCTTCTTTAGATCAGTACCTATTAAAGAAATCATCACATCAGAGGATGTTTGGACTATGTCTAGAGAATATTCCCAGGATTTTAGAGAATGTCTACCAACCTGGTCCCTTTTAGGTGTTTCAAAACCAAATAGAAACTAAAAAAGTATTATTTATAACAGCAGAACATTTATTATTTAGCACCTTTTTTGGCAAAAAACTTTTACAAACACTTTTAAATAGCTAATATTCAAATAATCTCTTTTGGTTAAAAAACAGTTTGCCTAATTTTTCTAACGTATTTCCTTTAGGATGATGCCTAAAATCCTGGAAGATAGGCACTCAGACAAAACATTAATGGAGAAAGACAGACAATACCTTTATTGGGAGATCGGAGGCTTTGGGCCTCCGCTGGGCCTACAAAACGCGCATTGTTTCAACAAGGATCTCTGTGTCCAAAAATCCCCGAAGAACCCCACCCTCAGTAAAGTTACAGTTTTTATGCTCTTCCTAACAATTAACATATTAGATATCTATAACCAATCATACTTTCCAATTCCCTCGGTGGCCCACACATCAGGGTCCTACGCTATGCCCCCTGGACCACCTCCAAGGGTTTCTGGGTTCCTCTATTGTTTTGACTTCAAGCTGTCTTGTTGGTGTCTCTGAAAAACATCACGACCTTCAGAAAGACTGCAAATGTGTGAGAGAATCACTTTAGTAACTTCTAACACCACTTAATATGTGAGCAAGAAAACCTATACTTCTAAAACTAAAAATCTACAAAATACACACCAAACCTTTAGGTATCAGTTGTATCTTACTGGTATTTGGCAGTCCTCATCACGACCTAAGAATTATAGAAGATGCTATATAAACAGAACAAAAACCCACTACCTTGGCAGAAAACTTGAGTTTTCTCAAGATTCTTGAGATTACTCACTATCTTGAGTAATTACCAGGCTTCTTATGAAGGAAACAGGAAAGGGGAGAAAGAATGAAAGAGAGAAAGACAGAGAGAGAAAAAGAGAGAAAGCATACAGCATACTTGGTTTTATGGTTTTGTGCTTCTATAAATTATTTTTTATCTTCTTCAATTTTAACAGTTATAAGATATTAAATAGAGTTATTTACAGTCCGTTGATTTTCATGTAGTTGTACTATGACAACTATGGCCAATTATTGATAGAACCTGATGTACAGGTTTTCAGTTGTATAGAACTACAAAATTCAAAATATTGACAAATTCATCCCCGGCACAACTGTGTAAACTTTAGCTAAACAATCCATTTTTACTTATGTTAATAGTAATTTTTAAGTAGTTAAAAAAAAAAAAAATGTACTTCAGTCTTAAAAAAAAGAGAATTAGGATTTTGCTTGCTTCTTGTAGATAACAAATTTATTTAGATTAAAATAATAATATTTTAAAATAACCTTTAAAACACACAGTTTATTTGAGGAGTATACTTATTCTTTCAAGGCAACCACAGAGTAAAGTGGCAGGAGTTATCAACTTTTACACCTGCACATACAGTCATGCTACTGATTTTGAGAGCAACTTGAGTCATACAAATAGAATTTATTCACAGTAGAAGACATTTATTTTCATACAGGAGAGAAAGTTAAAATTTCAGAAGAAATAATTTTAATAATTTGATTTGTCAAAGTTAAAAGCCTTAAAGCTAATGTCATTGTGACTTTGTTGTTTCTAACTGTGTATTTTTTGTGGTGCCCTAAAAAGATTTCAATTAATGGTTCAAGTTCTGGCTACATTAAAGATAACACAGAAGTCTTCGAACCAATAAGACAGTTGTAGCCCTTTGGGATAATAAATATTATAAAACTCAGGAAGAAGAACTTGACACCTGGGAAAAAGAAATCTCAGTAGGCAGGAAGAGATCAAGCTATGCAGTGTCCTTCTAGAGCTTATTAAACAAATTCAGTAGGACCCTTTTTTGAAAACATCAATGTATGATTTCAATGCACTTTTCCAATACCGCAGGAATGACCTTCAAACCACTCACCCAGTTGTATCTGCCCTACTAGCGTTCCTTTCTTCCATCAAAGCAGATAAGAGGCAAAACTAAACAGAAGAAGAACAGCAACAAATGAAGCAAAACATTTTCTCCTGCTCCTTGCCCTAGCCTCCAACAGAACTGCTCTTTCTGAGCAGGAGAAAATAAAGGTCTATACATTTAACCAGGACCTGGTTATTTCCCAATTATTTTTGTGTATATTATTGCATACTGTGGTGATTAAGCAAACCAGTTTAGACAAACAAACCAGTGGTCTAACCAAAATTTTTGTCGAAAAAAATTAAATTCCTCTTCCTAAAAATTAAAATGGAATAGTTCAAATATTTCTTAGGAGTGCTTTGGATGGTGGCAGGGTTTTTCTTAATATTTTCAAAGAAACAAAATTTATTTCAAAGCAAGTTCTCAGAATGGCAGTTTTCCCCCTTTGTAACATATGCTCCTAGTGAATTACACTGATTTTTATTAGTAAGGTAAAGACTCGTAAAAAGGTTGACAGATGACTGAACATATTTTTCAAAGCTATTTCATTAAAGCTCTGTCATTAAAAATCACAATTTTTTCACTGAAGATTATGGATCCCAAATTGTATACTACCAGTTCTGTACTAATTAAAGTGTGATGCATGCAACAATAAGTGGTAGAGAAATTAGAATAAGTTTAGAGAAGCAGTGCTTCAAATGAAACCCATTGATACTGGAAATATTTTGTATTGTATGGAAATGAATAAGCTGCTATGAAAATGCTCAAGTGAAACTTTCTGTAGAATATTACTTTTCTCTGAGTAAGTTTCTCATTCACTGCTTATAAAAATATGCCTGCTGAAATAATTAGAACAAGAGTTTGACCAAAAATTAAGCCCTGAAATATAGACCAGAAATTCTATTATTTAGAAGATGTAATAAAAGAAAACTTTCTGCTTAATTTTCTGCATCAGGACTGAACCAGTACCAGATAGGCTACCAATGTGTACTGCTAAGGGACAAAATCCAACAGTGTCTTAAATGGCATCTGTATTTACCTTAATAATTAATAATTTTAGTAGCATGATTTTTACAAATTTTTAGGGAGATTTTAGTAGAATTAATCTTTTGCATATAATCCTTTTCATTTAATATTCAGAAAAATAAGATTTTAGCCAGGTAGAAGTATAATAAGTAAATACTACAGAAAATTAAATTCCATCCCATGAAAAACCATGATGTCTTAAATTTTACTTTCATGTTGAATGGGAATGAAAGACAAATTTAGGATTTTTTTTTTTTAATGTTACACAAAGTATTTTTACAAGCTAATGAAAGCATTTTACTTTTTACCCTTATAATTCCAAGTGTTATTGCACAGATGCTGTTCCAGTAATTTTACGCGAGAATTTAGGTGAAAATGGTTCTTGAAAAATCTTTAGTCAAATTAGGAGTTTCCAAGGGATCTTTCTAAAACACATATTTCAAGTATTACCAGTTCTATATAGACAGCTTGAAAAACTCTTTCTGTACTCTATTTTCCATACTGGAATTGTCTCATATAAAGCAGACTCACAGATGTCTATAGAGCTGTCCCTTTTTGCATTAAGCAGCTCTTTCTTCTTAGCCATGGCAAACACAGGAATGCGCACACCTCTAGGTACAAGTCTGCCTCATAGAAGGTCTATTTCTACGGCAGAGATTCTGATCGAGGCAGCACACACATAACATCAATTTGATCTTAAGTTTTAGTTTGAAGGATTTTAAGGCCTACAAATAACACTAAAACTGCCAGAAAAGTGCTTCTTCTGGAGTAAGGGGCCCACAAGCTAGCAGGTATAGATAAGCAAATAGAAATGAGACATTAGTTCTGAGCCTTTCTGTATGGTTTGAGATTATTCACTCTGATCACTCTGCTTTTTTTTTTGTATGATGCAGTTTCCTACAGGGATTTTGAAATGCAGGTAAAAGTGAGAAAAATCTTTGAAGTCTTCAATTTATATGGATGAACCATAACCAACCAAAATGATTTTTTGACAAGCTGTGTGTAGAATTCATTCTGAACTGCCAGCAAATCATTCCAGGGGGGAAGGATGAGCAAACTATTAAATTTCCTCCTTGATAAAAAAAAAAAAAAAAAGGGAGAAAGAGAGAGAAATCATATTTTAATATAACATTCTATATCTTTATTTTCTATACACCCTGTATCAACAACAAGCCCTGTAATGGATCTCACAGAATCTACTTGTCTATGAAAACAATAATTCCTTTTTATGATAAAACCAGCTCAGATCAGCAAGAAAGTGAAAGCAAATAACTCAAGGTAAAAAGATAAATGTGAAATGCACTCAAGATTTTTCATCTTCAGCATCATTATTAACAGAAGCAAAAACATATAGAAACTGACTTGTGGTAATCACACACATACCCAGAACATCTTTGTTCGTTTTTGTCTTCTTAAACCAAATATTTTTTCTGTCTTAATGCCATAGTAGCACTTGGTCATTTACCTCATGAGCATTCCTCAGAAGCAATGAGGACTACAGAATGCTGAGGAACTGAAAACAGAGACTGGCAGGAGTGCAGAGATTATTTATGACAGATTTTTCAACTACTATTTCCAGTAATCCAGATTCATGGCAGAAAAAAGTATAGAAATGCAGTCAAGATGATAAGTGTTCCTGCTTCTTTTGTGTAATTGGAAACCAAAGAAATGCTCAAATTCATATGCTTTATTAATTTAATAACGTAAGTATCAGAAAATAATATAGTTTAATTTCTAGATTTAAAATTGCTTCTATATTTACATTTTTTTAAAACTCAAAAAATTGCTTAAAAGGGAAAATAATTGGTAGGAGTTGTGGAAAAATGACAGTTCAAAGAGCAATAATAAACTGTAAGATCATCATTCAGAGATGCCACTGAGACCACATATTTTCAAATTCACTGCTTCCATATTCTTGGTGACATCCAGTGATTCATTGAGACTCGATGGTGACTGATTATGATTAGATACCGTTCTTGCAAAAATCACCTTTGGAAACTTATTTTGCAGACTGATTCTAACACGTCAGCAAACTGCAGTCTCACAGAGCTGTGTTATATAAACAAGCGGCAGTGCTTTCTGGAAATGGAAATGATTACCTGAAATTGAAGATTTTGTAGGAAGGAGGAAAGAATCCCTCTCTGGTGGATCAGAGAAATAAACTTCCTTCTTTTGCAGCTAACCAAACCTTTAAGGAATACACATGAAATATTGAGTTCTGTATGTTTAGGGGTTTGTTGTGGGTGTTTTGGGGGTTTGTTTTGTTTTTTGTTTTTTGTTTTTTGTTTTTTGTTTTTTTTTTTTTTTTTTTCCGATTTAGTTAAGAATTTGGGGCTGATATTGTAGTGTTTCTAATTTCTTCTGTTCCATTCCAATGAGCAAATGACTGAGCAATGCCATGTTTTTTTTCTGAGCTCAGAGAGTGGACAGTTCTGTCTGTAATCTCTGAGGGAGATTGCAGAGTTTCCTATTGTCAGATATGCAAGGAATAAAAAATGTACAATGTGATGTAGACATCAAAATCTGACTATCAACTAAATTTATCTTTGAAAATAGAGTCCATTAATACATATTCATATATTTATACTTTTAATATTACTGCATGGAATACAGATGTCCTAGTTACAGCAGCTGGGACCAGCTTATTACTGTAACTAAAACTGTGTATTCTACACCCCTTATGTCATTTCTCATGAACTGTTAATAATGGATCATCTGCAGCAGCTGCCCAGGGCACACCTGACACCGCAGGCTACAAGCTGGGTGTCAAAGAACCCTGTGAGATAGGAGGGTGTTTCTGTCTTCACACATGTGACTCAGCCATGATAACTCCCCTCCGGGTAGGTATTAGGACCTTCATACCCAGCTTGAGGGGTCATGTCTGCTAATGGGCCATCAAGGAGCATCCCATGACTCACAGAGTAAGTCACCCATTGTGGAACTCCTTGCCCTGCAGGAGGTACTAGGCATTCCCACCTGAACCTGAGTGTATATAATCTTGGTCTCTGGAGACTTCTGGTACCACTTTTCAGATCCAGAGGGGGACCAGAATGTCACCAGGACTGTGACTGCCACTCTCAATCAGACTGCAATTATCGTTTTCATCAACATATTTTCCTTTTCCTTTTCCTTTGTGCTTGAGGGACCATATGGTGGTCAGCACAGCTCAGCAAAGGGGTTAACGAACTCCACTCTGTGCCCCAGGGTGCAAACCTGGTGCCAATACATCTGTTTTTGTAGGTTACAACCATTTTTACTATGTATAATTGTATTTATTGTAATCCTTTTAATTAATTGTAACTCTGACTTGTAATCTCTTTTTGAGTTGGGTTCATTTCTCCTGCCAGTTTACCTTTAAATGAGCATAACAGATTATTCATAAAACGATCTTTTCATGGGGTGTTTCCAAAATCCAATTTCTGTTTGACAGTTGGTTAGTTTTTACATTCAATAAATTGATCTTACCTTTACATTAAAAATATAGCTATAAAACTATCAAACTCATCATGAATATTGGTATTGATCAATTCCCACTGCTAGCAATCAGTGCTGAGAATCTCAGGATAAATAAGTAACCATTCCCTTAGAAATCAGAGTGAGTGGACAAGGGAGAATGGAACAGCCTTCTGGGCTGCTAGAGAGACTATTTGAAATATCATATTTGAGGTTGATTCATCCTTTGAATTCTAGGGAAAAAAAGGATGTATTAGAAAATGTAATAAAAATGTTTTGAATCCTGGACTTGGAGTCAAAAGCACTTATTTCATTTCAAGTTATGGCAATAATTTTAAGAAATGTAAATATTCCTAACTACCTACAACAAAAGTATGTCTATGATAATGGTCAAAGATGGACAGCAGCAAAATACAGTTATCCAATGGATTTAGGTGCTCAGAACTGTTATTCTTTTTAATGATAATAAAACAATATACAGTTCTGTCAATACCCTATTTTATTAATTCAGCTGTAGTCTTGAAGGCATCATTGATTCTGTTTGATGGTCATGGCATAAGACTACAGTAGCTATCTACTGAATTATTGATCCAGAGTTAGTATTCTTTGCCATTTTGTTAATACAAACAATAAAGAGTATTATCAACAATCTTAAGAACAGACTCCATCTAGTTTTCTTTGAAAGAAACTGAGAATATTTGCTCACGTTGTTAAACTGTTTTTCATTAACCTGTTGTCTCTCCATGTACAGATAACAGTCTATAAGAAGGTCATGAAAACCCAATAATGATGCAGTTGGGAAGCATTAGTCATTGAAACTTAAAATATAATGTACTTGCTCTCCCACATTTAAGGTGCATTGCATCTTCCAAGTCAACATCTGTCAAGCTCTTGAACTACACAAATGCATACAGACAGATTATATAAATTCCTATGATTAACAGATATACATCTTTATCCCTACTTTAATTCAAAGTGCAGTAGTACTTACAAATTATTTCCAACACAGGTTAGAGTTCACCAGTTGATTAGTTCAGAACACTAAACTAACCTATTTGATAGACCATTGGGGTGGGGAGAAAAAAAAAAAAAGCCACAATAAAACATTAACTTGAAAATTTGCATCTTAATAAAATAATTCATGGTACCAGATCTTTAACTACTCAAATAAGTCTACTTACAAGCCTCTTTTTGTATGTATATATGTGTGTGTGTGCATATATATATATATGTGTAAAGAGACCATTAGCAAATATTGAAGCCATTAAGTAATTACAGTCTAAAAGAGGAAGTAGAGATGTGTTTTCTCATTCAATGGATTTCACTAATTTTCTTGACATTTAATAATAACAATATTCCAATGAAAAATCCCTAGATTTTTCATTCTTCTCATGACAGTAGTCGCACTTTTTAAAAAAATAGTTGATTTCCATGATCATAATATTATAAATAATGATTAAAAATTGCTAACACAGCTTTTGAGTCAGAACATTTTAAATGAATTTGCACTAACACCAATAGACACAACTCTAACAACCCTTCAGAGAGGCTACTGACAATATCTTGCATCCTCAGTGCTCTTTTGGCTTTACCCATCAGACCACGCTCTAAAAACCCTGATGACCTTAGGACACCCTCATGTTCTAAGAAAGTAGGAGACTACTACTTGTTGTCACGTGATCAAAACACTTCCTCAAAGAAGAGCTCTATAAAACAGTTGGTGATATAATCTTGTTAGTTATTCCATTGTTAACACATGATAAATTCCTGTAGCAAACAAACAAACAAAATAACAGTAGCTAAACCTATATTAATTATATCTACCAACAACCCAGCCACCTTCAAATCTTCACAGAATGGCTGAGGTTGGAAGGGACTTCCAGTGATAAGCTGTTTCAACTCCCCTGCTCAAACAGGATCACCCAGAGCCAGTTGCCCAGGATCACGTCTAGACCACTTTTGAGGTCCAGAAAGAAAATAGAACATTTGTATTTTCAGAGGAAGGAGAAGAACCCATGAAATGTGACTGTTGTCAAGGATGTGAAGAAATCACAGAATAAAGTGACCTATTTGTGACATACTTTGCCTTCTTACGAAAAGATTAACTAATTAAAGTGGTGTAGAAGTAGATATGGAGGAGAAAATCCGTCTGATAGGGTTAAACCTCTCTGTAAATTTAAGATTGTGAGAAAGCCTTCATAAAAGATTCTAGGATTGCTCTCATCTGCTAAGTTAAAAGGAAAAAAAAAAGGATTCTAATCATAAAAATATTTCCTAGATCAATCTAAAAATCTGAAATCACAACACCAATTTCACTACTAATTGTAGCCAAAGGAGATCTTCATAGCAAGTTGTACAAGATCTTCACATAAAACATCATATTTTCTATCTGGTTGCATATGAAAAGAATATTGCCTTCAGTTGCTATGTATATATTTACAAACTGGATGAAAAATTAACCTGATACCGGTGGGGTAACATAGAGAGTTCAAGAAATTGTTTGGAGTTGTAATTTACAATGTTTCTGTAGGTAAGTCGCTCTTGGATGACTCACCGTTTACTGCTCTTCACTGAGTTTGTTTTCCTATTTCAACATCTATGGGGTACTCCCTTCCTTGCTGCAACACCTCTACTCCAACAAAACCAGTTCTGAGACCAATTATGTAACATTCAAAGTAAGATTTGAATCAAAGTCATATCAAAATTATATACAGATAAAATGAGCTATACCTGTGCATGTTTAATTCAAAATGTTGGAATTTTAAATTGCTAATTAAAGACATTAGTGAAAGTCAATACAGCATTATTTTAATGACTCCAAGATAATCCCAGAGCAATCAATTTAGATCAGAATGAGTTTATTGTAAAGTGCCAAAGGTGGGGGGAAAAATGCTTCCTTAGCACTACAAAGTAAAGATTTCTCAAATGAATAATGCCTGTTCAGAATTTAACTAGATAATTACTTCATTTGCATTTGCTAAGGTGATAAGAGGGATGGAAAAGACAGCTCAGTGGGAAATGATGTAAGTGTTAAAAGGTGACATGCAAAAGACCCTGTTATTTAAAGTTCTGGCTTACAAACTGAGTCCATTTTAAAAGGAACACATCTATTAACCTAAGCATCCTATTGGGATGTAATATGTAATAGAAAAATACATTACGTCACATAAATCTCTGACATGCAGTTCACAGTGACTGGAGCAACCAGATATATTTCTGTTCTTGTTTGTATATAAGGAATTCACGGAGTGACTAGTAGTCACAATACAAAACTGTTGAAGTATACTTCCATATCTGCTATTGCAGTCTTGCAGAAAAGAGATTGTGCAAACCATTGTCATACCTGCAGAAATAATATTAATTTGAAGCAAGAAAAATAATTTTTGCCATTTGAAGTGGCCCTGGAATGACCCTGTGCTTTATCAAAGGCAAAGAATCCTTCTGGATTTTCAACTCCAGGCTATCACATTGTTTTTGCAGAGATGATTAAACACCTACCTGTCTTCAAATGAAACAACTAGACTTTCAACATACTTAAAATTATGTATGCGCTCTGATCACTTTCACCACTAACACTTTCCAGTTGTTGGGGCATATCCACAAGCATATACAGTATACTTCTGCTGGTGGTATTTACTTTTTGTCAGTATTTTGTGGACCTGGGTTCCATTCTTGCATAGTATGTGAGGGAGATAAGATATCTCTATAGATGTAACTTTTGGTGAATGTGGACCCCATTATTTTTGTGGTACGAGCCTTCCATGGTTGTAATATTTACAAATGGAGTAAATTTAAATATGCAAACACAAAATACATATGAGAACGTTGTAAGTTTTAGTTCATTGTCCAACTGTCATAAATTGTTCTGGTACTTTTCATATTCTAAAACTGGGGCAGATTTTTACACTTTAGGATATTTGTAAATATCTTAACATTGTGAAATATTTCTCCTTTGAAGCTGAAGTAATTTTTTATGTATGTTGCATTCATTAGTTTTGGTAGTAGCTACAGTCCTTACTCCTTTCTGAAACAGGGGCCAAGCAAATCGAAATGGAAAGGTTTTAGAACTGGTGGGGGAAAAAAAAACCAAAGAAACTCTTGAGACTCCAAGTGAACACACAGTTAGTCTAGAAGTTCATTCTGTCTTCCCCCTTCATCCCACCCCCAGCCTTCCCCCTATATCTGCCATTTTGATCAGTTAAGCAATGTCACAATGCTGATTTTTTTTTTTTTTTACTTTTATGCCTTTTCTTGTTCTTCTCTTTCCCAAGTTTGTACAGTATTTTAGAAAAAGTACAGTATTTTTACTCTTTACATATTGCATTTCTGTTAATCTAAGATCCCACTCTTTCATTCCCATTAGTCAAATCAAAAACACAGTTTATCATTATCAATATCGTTGTGTCAGAACAAGACCCCAATTCTGAAATGTTAAAAAAATTATATATATATATATATACTCATTCAGGCAAGGTATTTCTGTTTGATTTTTTTGTTTTGTTTTGTTTTTTGGTGTATTTTGTGGTTGGGTTTTTTTTTTTTTTTGAGGGGAGGTTGTTTTTTGTGTTTTTTTTTTGTTTGTTTGCTTGTGTTTTTTTTTTTCCTTTTTCAGAGAGAGGATAGGATAAATTAAAGAATTATATATAAATAGATAAGTTAAATATTAATATTATTTATTTGAAGAAATCTCTCAACAGCGATAGGATATATTTCTAAATCCTTCAGCATCACAATGAAAATTTATTTTCTACCAGCTCTGTATCTCAGAAGGTACTGGAGCTTTTGAGTTTTATTCATTGTGTAAGAAATTCTGAATAGTTATCCATTTATACACTAAAGATATAATGGAGCGTATTAGTTAAAGTGACATTTTTGTCATCTCTTTTATTTCCAAGTTAAATTTGTAAGTTGGGTAAGCAAGAACATTATCCTGTACATGATGAGAAAAGATCTGTGACTGCTTTACACACAATGTGCCTACTAATCTTGAATAAGCCAATATTAGAAGGCCTGAATGAAAAACAACTTAGAGTGCTGGTAAGGTCATTTTTGCCTCATTTTTGAATTGTTTCCATACTACTACAACAGAATTCAAATTAAACATTATACACAGAGGGTCAAAGAGGGACAAGAGCCTTTTTTCCTTTTCTAGGAAGGGAATAGGTAATAACACTTGACTTTTCTCTACTGAAGTTGAAAAAATACTCAAGAAGCTACTCAAGATCAGAAAGCTTTTTTTTAAAAAAAAAAAAAAGAAAAAAGAAAATTCATCTAAGACTAATTACAATCAATGGTGAATTTCAAAGTTCTGGAAAAAAAGAATTAAGCTGCAAAAAATAATAATGTGAAAGACAAAAAGATGGCTAGCTCAGTTGAAAACCAGCCTAGTGGAGAGAGAGGCTAATATTGGTCTGTACTGATTGGAGAAAAGAAGCCAAAGGTATGGCATGTCATATCAGAAAGTGACATAATCTGAACATAAAAAGAATATTTTCCAATGTTCTTTTATGCAATAGCCTGCTCTACAATAATGGCTCAAATGTGGTATAACAGTATAATCAGATATATGGATTTACAGTTTTTTGAAATATGATAAAAGGATGTTACAAAATAGAGGAGGCATAGAAGCAATCTGGAAAATTGTACGTGTCTACTCACTTCCTCCAAAGGAATTATCTAGTCATGATGACTTCTTATTTTTACTTTTTCTAAATACTGGATACCATCTGAGATGTAGTAGGTATATATTGTGCTGACACTTGCAGAACAATTGTAGAATTTGTGACCTTCTCAGGTGTTGACATGTTGACAACTGGAAAATTGAAAGCTGCATTTTTTTTCTCTTTTCTAAAGTTCTTCACAGGGGAAGTAAAATGTTGAAATTTCTTTCTTCCTCAGTCTAGATTTCTTGTAAGCTTATTTATATAAGTTTACTAGTAAGTTGTAGACCTTACTCTTTATTTACGGGTATGTAGTTCCACCGTAGACCCCTATTACTATCTAACATGTGTGTTGCATGTATTGGATATTTGTATTTGTTCTCTTTGTTACATCCAAGGCTGTTTTTCCCAGCTCACAGATATGCAGAAAAATTTCTATTGGAAAGGACCTCTAGCGGTCATCTTGTCCAACCCCTCTTTTCAAAGTAGACAAGAGATGGTTTCTGTTTCTTCATGTGACAATTTAAATTATAATATAAGCATCAGATATTGTATACTGAACCTTTTGTGATCAGGTGTGTATTGAGTCTGGCTGAGAGTGAGTTCATTTCCCCATAGCAGCCCTCACAGTTCTGTGCTTTGCATTGGTAGCTAGAAAAGTCTTGACGGCACACCAGCATTTTGGCTACTGCTGAGCAATGCTGGCACAGCATCGGTGCTTCTTTCCAACAGTCAGTCCTTCACAAGTAGGCTGGGGGTGGCAAAATCTTGAAAGGGGATGCAACCAGGACAGCTGACCCAAACTGATAAAAGAAATGTTCTATACCATATGATGTAGATCAGATAAAAGATCTAAGAAAAGGAGGAGTAAGGCGGGGGGTGGGGGCGCTGGCAGTGTGTGGGTATTTGTTATTTACAGTGTTTGCCTTCAGGAGCAACAGCTACACATCCTGAAGCCCTGCTTCCTGGAAAGTAGATGGACATCACTTGGTAATGGGAAGTAGAGAGTAATTTTTTTGTTTCTTTTTATTTTCCTTGTGTACACATAGCCTTTTGTTCTTTCTCTAGTAAACTGCCTTATCTCAACAGTTGTTTTCCATCTTATTTCTCTCCCTTGTTCACCTGAGAAAGTGGGAATGATAGAACTTTTTGGTGGGCACCCGGCATCCAGCCAAGCTCAACTCCCCACAAGGTGGAGGTACAGCAGATTGTGTTAGGGAAAATGCTTGGTGCTTCTCCTCAGAGTAAGGCTCAGTGGGTATAGGCTGTCTCTCCTGGGTACATTTATTCTCTGCACATAAACCAGTGTTCGTTAATGGGGCAGTAGCTGCTACTTCCACTGCTTGTCTTGGAGCTGGGAGGAGAGCTTCCAACAGCAGGTAACTTTGACCTTTCCCGAAAGATTGCATTGAGCTCTGCATCACACAATGAAAAAAATCACAGAATCACAGAATCATTAAGGTTGAAAAAGATGTCCAAGATTACTGAGTTGAAATTTTGACTGAATACCACATTGTCAACTAAATCAGAGCACAATGAGATGTTTCCTTAGCACTGATGTCTTTTGCACAAGCGTGGTGAAGCTGCAGTCCTTTACTGGTTGTGTGATCCTCAGGTAATTATAGCGATATATTTGACAGAAAGAATAAATCCTAGCTGAACTGCCAGACTGACTTACACACAGTGCAGTTAGGAAAAAAAAAATATATATATATTTGAGTGGGTATTTTGTTGGTTGGGGTTTTTTTGTTTGTTTCATTGTTTTTTTCTGGGGCAGGGTGATGTTTGGTTTGAAATGATCAGCTCTGATTCAAAATCAACAGCATCTAAATGTACTGCACTAAGTTTTCCTATAGGAGTTTTCTTCAAAGTAAATATAGGGAAGGACCTGCCTATTTCAGACCATAAAATTGGTTTGATTGGGAAGTATGTGTCATAAATGAGAGTAAAGATGATGTAGTCAAAATTGGCCACAGCTGAGAGATAAATAATTACCTGAGAGAAAGACCATAATATGACTGACCCTCATCATGCATTTTAATTATGGATTTTAATTGCCTTCTGAATCCTATAAAAATCACTGGCCTACAACTCTTTAGATGTTTTATTTCCTTGCTGTGCAACTGTGGCAGTGCTCGTCTAGTTCCTGTGAAACGGTAGAGGACACACTGTCTTTTAACTGAGGACAAAAAATTCAGAAAGCTGTATTAGCATATTGCCTTGAATTCTCTCCTATTAAGCAACTCAGCTTGGTAACAAAGTTCCTTAGATTTATCACCTAGGAGAAACAACATAATGAAGATGAGCTTAAAAAAAAATACAGAAAACAAAAATTTGAAATATAAAAGAATGAATAATAATTCATATGCAGCTCTCCTTCTAGAATTTATCTGTCTGTGATGGAAAAAAACCCCAAACCAAGGCACAAACAAAATTACTGTCCTTAACAGCTGTAAAGAAAAGAAATTGAAGATCTTTCTTCTTTGATAGACCATTTAGTATGACAAATGCAATGGCCCCTAAAATTATTTCTGGTTATTTAAAAGATCTTTGATTTTTGAAATCTCTAAGAAGTCAATTTTGTGATGGTAAAGATTCAAGTTAAACTGTGACAATTCAAAGATCCTCCAGGGTCCTACAGGTTTACTATGGAACTAATTTCTTATTCGTTATATGGATGAAAAGCAGCGAAAGTCTCTCTGTTTTTGAAAAAAAAAAACAAAAAAAACACATATGTAGCTGATTTTTGTGTTTATATAAATGGATCTGTAGGGGTTGGAATAACTCTCCCAAAAGCTGATTGAAAAAGGTTCCTCAAGAATTAATTCAACAATTTAGAATTCAATTTACTAATTTTTCCATAAAATGTTTTCACTCATATCAGAAGTTTTGTTGCTACCCTTTAATAGCTTGGTCTTAATACAGATCTTTAGTTCTGATCCTCACTGTTCTTTCGTTCCTCTGAAGTTAGAGCTGTGCTCTTATCTGCATGTGCCAAGTATTCAGCCTGCATTACTGGAGGAGGTGTTATTCATAAATACATTTGTTAATTTTTCTGGTGAGGTTAAACTATCTTCAAGATGTCATTGAAATTGGAGGAAAGGAAGAAATGTAATAACTGAAGAACAGGTTGAGAAATTTGGAGTTGTTTGGCCCAAAGACAAGGCTCTGGGTAGACCTTAGAGCCTTCCAGTACCTAAATGAGGTCTTATAAGAAAAGTAGACAGGGACTTTTTACAAGAGCATGCAGTGATAGGACAAGAGGGGCAAGAGGGAATGGTTTCAAACCAAAAGAGCACAGATTTAGCTCAGGTATTAGAAAGATTTTTTTTTTTTATTTTGAGTGTGGTGATATGTAGCTGTTGATCACTTCAGACTGCTTTGTGGCCAGAAAATCTTTGATGGAGACTCCCTGTTTGCATTTGCTGAGCCCAAGCTATGAATAAAGTATTTCAGATTTCTAGTAATTTCTTTGAATGCCTGATTTTTACTTATCATGTCTCCATTTTATCCACAGGTCATCTATGACATAATCAGGAAAATACCTATCACTTGGTCATATTATCAGTTGGCGAAATCCTAAAATCATAACCCAGTCCCCTTTTCCTCTCTCCATGCTTGCACTCACAATGTGAAACTTGTCATAAACTGTTTTGCTGAGTAATGACATAGCTAATGTAAATCTCGATATTTTATGCATATAAGTATTTCTACTTATATAGCACAAGAGCAAACAATTTTTTATAAAATCATAAAATTTTTATAGGATAATAGAATGCTTAGTTTTGTGTGTCGTGTGTGTGTGTGTCCTGTTACTACCATAAACATATCCCAGCAAAAATTAGTGTATCAAAATACTCGCCCTATCTGCAAACTAGGTATCTTTGAAAGAAATATGGTTTTTAATAGAAAGTTTTTTTTTTAATTATTATATTAAAGTAAAAAAACTCCACAGAAATCCTATTGGGATTATTTCTTTCATCCTTCTATGTAAATTGATGATTTTGTGCAATATTTATCTCCCATAGTTTATCAAGACACCAAAAAAAGACATACAAAATTATTCTCATGATAGAAAATGGAAAGCACAATTAGAAATACAAATAAGGAGGAATAGAAGGGAAAAACTAAGTACCTACCCAGAATTTCCATGAATAATTGCTGAAACAGGATTTTTTAATTATTATTTTTAGCCAAAATGCAAGAACAGTAATTTTCAATTTAGAGACAGAAATCTTTCACATCTAAGTTTTTATTGGAAGAAAAGAAGTCATTTTACTCTGAATGAAATATGGAAAGCAACTAAGGAAGGGTACAAAGTAGAAAATTTTCTGACTCTCAGTCTCTTGAACCTTATGCTTATACCTGAGAACCTGGTGCAATAATGTCATTTGTGTATTCTTTTGCATAGTAGAGCAGTCACATGTCATTTTCCCTTACAATATAAGGCAAGGTCCCAATTTTTTGACCTTTGTTCCTTCAGTTTCTGAAAACATGTTCCTACCCATATCCTGTAGATATGCATAATTCTCATATGAATTATGTACATCTTATGTAAACATTAAGTAACATTTCTTATGATAAAAGGGTGTTCTACTTGTATGTATGCTATGAGTCAAAATTATACCTATGGACAGATTAAGAGTTGCAAAGATTTCTTACTGGGATCTACAATATTGCAAGCTGGTCTAGAGGGTAAGCTGTGTTTACTGCAATAATCCAGTAACAGAATGGTAAAAAGCTCTTTGTATTTTTAATAGCTTAAGTTTCAGTGCTTGTCTTGAAGAGAAAACCTATTACTCAGTGTTTTCTGACCTCCACTGTATGCAAGGTGAAAACAAATCTAGAACCATAGCCAACCCTCTTATGTTTATTCATAACTAAACTACTTTCACACTGCTCATTAAATGCAGCCATTACATACTAGGTTGTGATCCCTGGTTCCTAGGTTGCAGAGTACATTTTACCTTCCACCCTCTTATTTTAATTAATCTTAGGAAAAAGATCATAATTTTGTTTAATATTTTTAAAGCTGAGTGACTGAAAGCAGTTCTCAGGCTTGTCGGCACAGAGAAACTTGAGTAGTTTTGTCAACTACTGACTGATAGTATGTCCCAAGAAAACCAGCTCCCCCTGTGAAACACAATTTCCTGTCCCAAAAGCATCTGAGACATTCTGTAAGCAAAGCAGTCTTAAACCCAGTCACGGATGTATTCACAAAAAGTTGTATTGAGTGTGCCTTCAGAGAAAACAGGAAAACCAGCTTGCCTTTATATTTGCTGCCTGTCCATTTAATTTATCTGCTCTACTATTTGTGAATGTCTTTTTGTGCAATCTGCATCTTGGACCATGTATGAGCAGATATTAATTAGAGGAGCACTTGTCTCTACGCTCAGATCTAGGCTATCCTATCTGGCCTTGCAAAGAGGGGCAATAGGGACATGTCCATATCCTTCCCATCAGGACCATGAGAGATTAACTGCTAGCAGAGAAGATAAGATTTGTGGATGGCCTGAGTCAAGCTTTATCCTGGTAGTCTCCAGAGGAGGTACAGAGCCAAAAGACATGCCAGATCAGGAGCACAGTCCCAGGTATACTTTGTCAGAGAACACAACGGTGATTAACTTCAGTGGCATCTGACCTCTCAAGACCACTGTTGGTAACACACAGAATATGGAATGAATGCAGAAACAACATACTGGAACTGTACAGCTAAGACAGTTTCCTCATTCAGGACTTTAACACTGAATCATTAATTGAAGGGGAAAATGTGCGTATTAGTAATACTACTAGACTTGACTAGAAAAGGCATGAACTAATTCCCTGTACCTAAACACACAGTGGAAGAGTAAGTAGAAAGTTTGAAAAATGTGGGATGAATGTAAGTCAAGGGAGTTTCTGATTTTCACTTCAGAGAGAAAAAAAAGATTCTGCAATAATCAAGAGAACTCATTTTCTCTAGGCAAAAGTCTTCTTCACTCTCACCCACCCTTCAAAAGGAAAAAAAAAATAAATGTTAGTGTGGGACTGAACTTACCACTTGGAACAAAACTCTTCTCCCAAGAGTGTACATTGGTGTACCACTAATCGGAAGGTGAATGCTTATGGGAAATGTCATTAGTGAAAAAAAAAAAAACAACTTTGTAATCCTTCAATGTTCAAATTGCTAGTTCTGGGCTTGATAGGTAGCTGTGAAGTTAACTTTGTACACTACAACACGAGATGATGATTCAAATCTTGTCTATTTTATACATTAAATCAGAAGAATATAATGATCTCCGCAAATAAATAGAATAGTTTTAACTGAGATTAAAGCAAAATGAAAAAGCAGCTTACTAATGGAAAATGGGAGGACTGCCATCATCACAAGGTTTTACATGAGTGCATACAATTTAAATACAGATGACAGCTTGGCAATACAAATGGTAAGCAGAGTACACTTTTCAATAAAAATATTGCAACTCCCAAATTCTTGCATTATTGAACTTTCTCCTTGTGACTGCCTGTACTCAAAATAGGTCAAACCCTGCACTTTTACTAATACACATTTTCTGAATAATAATTATTTAAGTAACTTGTACTATCTAAGAATTGAAGAAAGTATTAGTGTACCATAGGTTGGCTAATTTAATTCCAGATCTAGAAGATATATTAATGAAATAAAAGACAGAAAGAATACAAACATTAGAACAGTAGTGAATCATGAAAAGGTATTTTTTCTTATAATTTTAAGAGTTGCCTCACACGAGCCTTGATGGAGTATAGTCTTCTCATTCCATATGATAAAGAGTTGTGCTTTGCACACTTACAGCTCATTTTTTCAGCTTCATCCTTATTTGAGTGAGTAGTATATTATAGCAAAGAAAAGCAAGGGGGCATTTTTGTTTGCTTGTTAAAATATTTAGAACAGTCTAAAAGGGCTTCCCAAACTGTGCATCCTCAGGATGGTTGCTACTCAAAAGCAGGTCATAACTACTCATAAGGGTTTATCCAGTAAAATGCTGATAAGGTGAACTTTTATTTATTGTAATATTATTATGTTATTGTATTATTATATCATTATATTAATATAATATTATATATTTTATTTTTTACTTTAGTATTTACATGTTCTAAAAATGAAATTGAGCTCTATAAAGAATAAATCATAATTTGGAAATGTTTGTTTAGTTGAATTTGTGGGGATTTTTTTTTAGATTTACATATGGAATTACGATGCGCAAAAGTTTTCTCAGAGCTCACATAGACAATACAGGAATTTCAGTAGGTGTTAATGAGATACAATAAAATTACAATGTAGCAATTTTGTTGCATGTGTTTTTCACACAGGTGTTTTTCATTTTAAAAATATTTATAAGTCTTCACTAACTAAACTAAAATACCTCCAATCATTGTATTTGTTTATCCCTATCATTTGTGATAACTAGGAAAATATATAGGAAAACAAATTATATTAGAATTGTGGAGGTTGTCCATGAAAGAGATGAATTTAGAAAACTGACAGTATTTTATTTTTTCAGGAATCTTGATGTCATGAGAAAGAAATTATTTGATGCTAATGAAAACAATGGAAAATGTTCTAGAATAAGAAAATATACGTATTTTTACTCTTAGAACACTTTAACTGTCTTCTACATATGGAATACTGCATCCCTAATGGTGTATTCTCTGGTGCATTAGGTTATTTGTTATTTGCAAAAATTTACAATTTTTCCATTCCAGGAAGTGACACAGATAGACCAAATAAAAAATAAAAGTTTCATTTTGTTTGTTTCATAGTTTTGTCTCTCTGCTTTTATCCCTACTGTATTTCTTGTTCAAGTCTTCCCATAAATATCAAAACACAATGGGTTTTTTGTTTGTGTTGTTTTTATTGGTTTTTGTTTGTTTGTTTGTTTCGTTTGTTTTTTGTGTTTTTCTTTGTTTGTTTGTTTGTTTGTTTGTTTTTTTTAGATTTTGTTACTTATTTGTTTTGTCATTATTTATTCTAGCTAAAGGTGTTTCTTCTTAGTACCAGATAGAACTGATTTTACTTTTATGCCTATCTGTATGCTGTCCTTTTGCTAGCTGTTACTCCATCCGGCTTTATTATCCCACTGAAAGATCAACCAAAATTTTGTATGCAAGCAATGTAATGCAGAAACATCCTTATCTCACCTGAAGATCATGTCTACATACTAAAACAGAAAGAGATTGGATCCAAATCTATTGTTTTAGCCTGTTCACACACCATCTTTCAGACAAGAAACAAGAATTGTTTTCATTTCTTGATTCTGAAAACTCACTTTTGTTTTCCTACTGTTCATGAACAATGAATTGACATTTTAGAAGAACAATATATCATAAACCCAAAATATCAGTCCTGGGTGTTAATGTACAGCATAGAGTCCATCCAAGCATATTGAAGATTGTATATTTTGATACACATGGCTTACATTTTTCTATATTAAACTTCTGCAGTTCTATCACTGAGGCTCTGCAACTGGCCTTCCCCTTTACCATTCTGCAGTATCTGCTAGTACCAACAAGCTTCATCATCCGACTATTTCTTTGATATTGAGCAAAGAAACTCCAGGGCATACTCCCATTGTCTTCACTTAAAAAAACCCAACCCAAACCAAACCAAACAAAAAAAAAAAGGCAAAAACCACAAAACCCAATCATTTATTTCAGTGCTTTGTTTCTTATCTTTTAATATGTTATTTATCCATGTGGGGACTTGTTCTCTTATCTCATGGCAGCTTTGTTTCTCTAAGAGTCTTTACTGAGGGATTGTGTTGATTGCCTTTGGAAATCGAAGAATGTCATATCAACCTTTGTGCACAGGCTCATTACTTCCTTCAAAGAACTCCATAGATTTGTGAGTTCTGTCGCTAAAGAAGACACTAGTTCTATTCTTTATGCTTATCAGTTTTTCCTTAAGAAACAAAGGTGAACATCACTGGTCTGCACTACGTAGGTGGAACCTGTTTGGATATGCCCTGGAATGCTTTCAAAAATTGGTGACATAATTACTTACCTTCAAGAGGTTGGACACCTCAGTCAGTAACTCGCCTGTCATCAATTTGGGTTCCTTCAGGTGAACATCTGTTGGCCCTCATTTACTAATATTTAAAAAGACAAGTAGTCCACTTGTACATATTTCTTCATCAGCCATTTCACAGACTGATGCAACTGACAAAGGCTTAGAGGATGATAATACTCCATTCAGCATGGTTTCTGTAAACATTTGAAAAATCAGAAGAATATTGTTTTTTATTGTTTTTGCAAGGTTGATATACAAACGTAACTGTTTGATATAGTAGGCTTCTATGGGGCATTTTACTTAATTCTGCATAACAGGCTGAATGAAATTAACATCATACAATAGCAGTGGAAACATTAATAATTTTAAAAGTAGTTTAATGATAGATCTCAGTGGTTATTTTAATAAGAAACAAGGATAATGTTAATAGAGTTCCATAGGAATCTATTCTTGGCTTCATGTTATTTTTATCTACAGTTTAAGTAAAAATTTTTAGAATAATAATAAATTTTTAATACTGCCAATAGCGAGCTCCAATATCTAGGAAGAAAATTCAACTCCTCTAGGTAAAGGTGGAAGGCAGCATCACACAGCATCAATGAAAAGACTTTCAAAATTAGCTGATGATATTACATTTCAGATTAATGGGTGCATACCATGCATAGATAGCCATGTAGAGTAGAGTCACATATGAAAGAGGAACTACTCCCCCTGGAAATGTCTGTGACAAACCCAGCAATTTACTGATTAAATTATTTCAGGTTTGACATCAGTCATGAAAAAGGGGACTGAATAACTGGCAACAGAGCATGAGAGACAGAAAAATTGCCTTCTAGTGAAAAACTTGGCAAATTCTATTTGCATAGTTTACCCATGAGAGGCTTAAGAGGTGTTTTAATCTAAGCTTTGAAGTACCAGCCCATGGACTTATTTCTGAAAACAGATGACTCTTTAAAAAAGTGTAATGAGGCACAATAGCTAGAGACTGAACATGGTGAGACTAGGAAAATAAAAGACATTTTTTCAACAGCACAAGTAACTAATTAATGTTTCATGGTTTGAAGGTACTGCATCAAGATCAAATGTCTTTCTATAACCTGGAAGTTATGAACTTCAGAAAACTTGTTCTGTCTTATGCAGAGGTTCATATGGACCATTTAATTTTAAAATTTATACATTTCTAGATACTTTGTGTACACAAAAAATAAATTATAGCATGGAAACAAGAGTCTTTAAAGTAATCATTTATACCATTTTAACAATCCTTTTCAACACTTTTTGCCATTTTTTTCCTGTTTTCAGACCAGAAAAAAAAAAATATTTAAATGAAATCAGTATTGTGTCACTGGAGTATAGTTAAGTAAATATATATTCTGAATAAATGGAAGTACATTAAAATTCAGCTAAAATGCTTAACATTAGCAAAATCTAGTATTATTTTCATTGTTTGTCTTCTCTACATTATTTCTGTTTATATTATTCTATTGCCAAAGCATCTAAACAGGAGCAGAATATTATTGCTCTAGGTCCCAAAAGAGCTTACAATTAGCAGTATAACCCATAAAGAATACTAAGCACAAAACTGTGGCTGCTTTTTTGTTTGTCTACATTCTTATCAGTGGTTAATAGATCCTATGAGCCCTGCCTCAGAAAGGAAAAGGTTTCAGATGTTGAGATCTCTAAGGAAGATACAACTGATGAAGAATGTTATTGATAGCAAGAATGGAAAAATAAGCACCATTATAGTGCTAATTACCTTGTCCATGTATCTCCAGTTGAAGAATCTTTGTTTTTGCTATAGCATGAATTTCTATGCACACTATAAACCTCCCCAACAAGTTGCGTAGAAGAAACTAAATTGCAGGGATAGAGATTATAAATAAATATTTATAATAAATCTGTGGTCGTTCCTGCCTACACCAGTATCAAAGTTAAAGATAAATAAAAGTTTGCTGTGAAAGGCTACAAAAATAGAAATCTGAAGAATCTTGAACTGCAACATTTATTTTACAGACATGCTGGTCACCAGCACAAAAATGGCAGATGTTTTGTACATGTGACCTGATAATTTTTGAGTTACAATATCCTTTGGAGTTACAATAAAATCAACAGGTAGTGGAAAACAAGCTCTCTTGAATTAAAAAGATCCTTGAGAAAGGCATAAATGAAGAACCTTATATCTCGCTCTTATATCTCACTCTTATATCAGTCTGTGCTACCATTTCTATTTTCATGAGCTCCAAATATTGTGCTGCTTTTTCTAGTTTTATTACTTGGAAAGTTGATAAGGAAACAGCTTTAAGGTTTATACCCAAAATGGTAACTATGAGTATATATCATTCTGTCTTTAATCTGATAGGGTTTTTTTCTATCAGTTGTGCTACAGAACTTTTTCTAAGAACAGTACTAATATAATTTTGGATTTTCACCAGGTGTCATGGCCTCTAACTGCTCAAGGCTTTGGAATACTTGCTGCAGTATAGTTTAATGCTGGGCAAATGGAGAACCTATAAAACTCCCCCCATTTGGTGACTCACAACATCATTCCTATGTTTTATCCTAGCATAAGATGTTAGTTAACTGATGGATGTACTTAACATTTACTTCTGTACTGATGATCAGTATTCTATTTGCAGTTCTATATACTTTGGGGGAGATTTTATATTACAGCATGCCTAAGAATATATTTAGATTCTGCTAAAACTATGTATTTATATCAACAATAAACATAACGGTTAAGTGTGACTTACAGTATGCCAAATTCAACAGAAGTGAAATTAAAACAGGACAACTTGGATATTCAATGTCTGTAGGGTACAGGACTGTCTGCATTAGTTTTGGAGACAACTCAAAGATTTGATTGAAATTAAACACCTGGCTTTCACATAACACAGTGTAGGCAAGAGAAATCTTAACCTCTATAGACTGTTTGTAAAACATAGTAATATTTCTCTATATTTCAGTCTCAAAACAGTAAAGCTTGTTTAGATTTTGGTGCTCAAATATCAAGCCAAATGAAGCCAGAAAAATATTTGAATATGAATTTGCAATATTAAAACAAAAAAAAAAATCTTTATCATTGTAGGCAATTTTCCGAAAGAAATATCTTTGTTATCTTGCTTGACCAGATCCAAGAAAGAATTCAATATTAAATGACAGTTACACTTAATGTAGCTTTCAAGATTTGGACCCCTGTTTCTATATTTCTCTAAATTCCATCCTTGCTAAAATTCAACTCAGGTTTGCACACAGAGTTTGCAAAACTAAATAGATATAAAAATGTATATTATAATTGTTCTCTCACCCTGCAGGGCCAGGATTAGATAGTCAAAATTCCTTTGCAATATAAGACATAGCAAGTGTAAGCAATAAAGACAATAGAAATAGTAATTTAAACAAAGTCTCTAGTACTCTAAACAACTATGCAGTGAACACATTAGCAACAGCCTCAAGTGAGAGAAACTGGCACTATACATTATGTTTGAAAATTACTAAGGGAAAGTTTAGAAGTTAACAAATGAACCCATTTTAAGGGAAATTGGAGCCTATCCATTTCCCTTCAAATGTGGTAATTTAATGGTTTTATAGGGTTCTTGCATATATGAGATAGAGAAATAGGAGGAAAATGTGATCCTTTCATGAGAGTAGGACTTGAAAGATGGCACAGAGGTTTATACACTGGCTGCAGTTTACCCTCCAAGCAAATTTACATAACTGTAAACAGAGTTCCACTTACCTAATTAGGAAGAAACAAATGTATGTAATAAAATGTTAATTAGTAAATGTAATATAATTTTGATTTGATCAAAAATATAACATCTAAGTCAATCTCTTATATACTGGTAGGAGGTCTACCTCTTGCATTTCTGGATAATAGCATCAGTTTTATGTGGAAGAAGACTGTCTTTAGTAGGTACATCTTCCATTTCCTGCTTTTCTCAATATTTGTTGTATTTCTTAGGGAAAAAAAGTAGGAAATAAAATCAGCACAAAATTATAAATTTGATTTTGAAAATTAATGTGCATTATGCAAATTACTAGAAAATAATTAACTAGAAATATAATTTACTTTCCACACAGTGAAAATGGGCCCAATTAATGAGAAGCCAGATGAGAAGTTATTAGTTTTCATACCAAGCTGGCAATTCTTTTTTTTTTTTTCTGACTGACATCACAGAAGTACCCAAATGTATTCTTCAACTGAAATGGTAGAAGTAGTAGTCTGTGGACAGATCCAAGGAAGAAAAAAAAGACCCATTAGCCAAAATAAAGTTACTTGAGTCAATCCTTTCCTCACCTCAAACTTACACTAAGCCCCCTGAAATCTGATGGGCTATTTATGTGAATAAAGATTTAGCTACATTTTAGTCAGCTGTCTTAAAAAAAAATCTCTGTTTTATTCTCTAAAATATAGTTTGTATATAAAAGCATTAGGTTTGGTTTGGGTATGTTTTTTTTTCACATTTCCCATGCTGAACAGAAGGGGTTTGGATGTCTGAAAAAACTTCCAAATGATACCAAACATGCTTCTCTCCTGTACTGGTTTTGACAGGAATAGAGTTAATTATCTTCATAGCAGCCCTAAGTTTTGGGTTTGTAACCAAAACACTGTTGACAACATACCAATGTTTTAGATATTTCTGAGCAGTGTTGTCTTAGTTCAAGGGGTGAGCTAAGATATTTATGTTAGCCAATAAATAATTCCTCTCCTTTAAATTTAGAAACAGAACTTTAATTAGGAAAAAGGGAAATATATATGAAAAGATAACAGTTCTTAATCCCAATACACATATATATATATATAGATATAACAAGGAACGAACCAAACAATAATAATTTGTAATAAACTCCTCTACCCCCAAACAACAAGGCAAACAGTCAAAAAAAGGGTCCCTTTGGCTACCTCCAAAGGAAGGGGAGATGCAATTATCTCCACGGACAGCAGGTGGTGCTGTCGCACCTCAACTGCTGGCCGCTCTCTCTCAGGGTTGCAGTTCTATTCACGGACAGCGGGTGGCGCTGTCACG
>JAWWEE010000074.1:69408660-69420358 GCA_035221455.1 Xenops minutus
TTCTTCCTCAAGATGGATTGGGGTGTCCACGGGTGGTTGGCGAAGCCAGGGAGCAACAAGACACAATCCAGGTCCCGGAGAAATGCTGGGTCCGGTGTGTGAGTGTCCTCTGTCCTCCGCCGAGCCAGTGAGCTCCTGACCCCGCACAGAAAGCACAGAAACCCCCCGAACCCTGCCCCCCGCCCAGAGCCTGTCTTCCCTCCCCCCCCCAGCCTGGGGAGAGATCAGAACAAAGGCTCTGGCTAGAGCTGTTATCACCACATGCATATTCAAAGTGTCCTTTGTTAAACCTTTTATCGGCACTAAGGTGTTGCTTCCAAGCTTTGGAAGGAATTCCAAATGAGTTTTGAAACTATAACAAGTGCTTATGCATCACCAAGCCTTACTCAATTTCCCACTCTTCCCCTCACAGTGAGTGGGCTGAGGAAGATGAGACTGAGAAGCAACATAGCTGGGACATTGCTGGATTGATGCAAACTGACCGAGGATTAGTCTATCCTTAGTAATAAAACCAGAGGGGAGTTTCTTAGGGGTTGCCAATGCTTTGTGACTGGCTGAGTATTCATTGGCATCTTGTGAGTGATTGCACTTATATCACTTGGTTTTCTTTTTTTTTTGAATTCGTCTTTTTCACTTTTACTTATTAATATATTTACTCGAGTTTACTCACTTTTGCACTTCCAATTCTCTTCCCATCCTGGGCCAGGGGAAGTGAATGAGCAGCTATGTGGTGTTTAGCTCACTACAGGAACTAACCCACAGCGGCCCCTAATGATGTCTTGGTGTTAAGTATACAGTCAATAAACCATGTATACATCATTACTTTCATTGGTTGGGGAGGATTTTTGTTGTTATTGCTGTAAATAACAGCCTGTAACAGTGGAAATACTTTTTTTTTTTAAAGCTCCACAAGTAAGACAGTGAGGAACTATCAAAAAGATACTGTATTCAGAAAACGTTTTCTGTTACTCCCTTTGTAGGAAAGGTGCAGATGTACAGTCTACTAAAAGATGAAGTTGATCTCAGTTGAACACTTTTAGAATACTGCTACTCTTATTATGAAAAAAAAAAAGGAGGAAAAAGTTGCATATCTGATTTGCTGAAATTATATACAGCTCTCAGTAAATCATTTAACAATGGATCAAAATTACAGACATCAGAGCAGGTACTTTATTTCAGTTGCAGTATGAGCAATTTAAATATGTATCTGGTAAGATTAGGAAATAGATGGGGTTTATAATGACTGATAACAGTAGCTGTTAGACAGGGTAGGACTGGATAAAGCATTTTCCTAAGTGTTCTAGCAAATGGTTTGGAACCATTTGCTATAATTATCTTATGGGCATCCTGAAAGAAAGCCCTGATATTGACTCTGAAATAATTTCACTGAACACATACATCATCAGCAGCTTAACCGGGTCCTGGACAGTGACCCTGTACATGAACTAACAGTAGGACATGGCAAGTTCCTGTTGCATGGACACCTGACAGCTCTAAAAAGAAAATCTGCCAGGCATATCAAGTGAGTGAGTGATTGCTTGCAAGCAAGTGATTAGATGGCAGATTATTTTCATTTAACAAAAGGAAGACTAGTGAATCGAAAGTGTTTCAGAGGATTGAGAGCAGTGTGAGCAGGCATACTGTGCTTGATGCAAGATGCAGTCACAGGAGCATGATTTAAAGTCAGAATGGACTGGAATAATTACTCCCTGTTTAAAAAAAGTAGTTTGCTGCTGAGGATTTGAAAGAAATCTCATCTGCTAAAAGGACCCGCACTCCTGCTGTTTGTGCTCTATCTGCCTGCTTCAAAATGTATCCAGTATTTTTCTTAGACTCAAAACACAGATATTCACTATTCATGTTCTCAAATGCAGACTTAGCAGTGATATATGACATGTTTAGTCTTGAATTGAAACTTTTTTGAAAAAAATACAAATATAAGAAATATGTTTTTGCTTCCAGTTTTGTAATGAGAAGAGGGGGAGGGGCTTTGAAGAAGTTTATTAGGATAAATGTATTTTTATACATAGATGTGTATTAAAATATTAAGCTTTATGTAGATCTTGACAAAAATGTTGATCAAATAAGATTATTAACTGATGGAAATTACTTCCTATTTCACTACATTTTCTTAGTGAAGGTTTAGATAGGAAAGCTTGATGAAATAGTGAATTCCACCTAGCATTTTTATGAAATATTCCTCAGCAAAGGAATACCAAAAATCAAATCAATAAAAAGCAGAACGAATCAATTACTTAAATGACAATATCTCAGCAATGTCAGTGATGTGCATGTAAGATATTCAGAGAAAAAGTGTAGCATCTTTTCACAGGATTTTTCCAGTCCCACTATACAAACCTCTCAGTCATGGTATTACTTACTGCTTATGACCTAGATTCCTATTACATGAAATCTGTGAGCTTGAACATATTTTTCCCATCTCAGAGCTCTTTTGAGAAACTATCTAACTATCTAGTGCCAAGTAAATCAGCAGTCACAACAAAATTCCTCATCTGCTGACTATTGTTTTTAACTATCTTCAAAGAGAAAAACATACTTGAAATCTAAAAAAAAAAAAAAAAAAAAAAAAAGGAATTTATCTTCCAGTGAAAATTTTACATAAAGACTGTGAGAAAAAAATCGCCACTTATTTGCAAACCTTGCCTTGTTTCCAAAGTATTAAGGAGCGTAAGAAGTATTGTGTTATATCATAAGCTCTGAATTATTTATCAATTTCTAGAAATAAATTTGTACTGACTATAGACTGGAAATATTTGAATACTACATGTAGCATACATAAAATACACATTTACATGCATACACTCTCTCTTTTCTTCTCCCAGAAGGAATTTGACTTGTATTTCTTTATTACAAACTAAACCGAATTTCAATGATTTTCAATGGTAACTGTATTGAAATTATCACATGCAATTATTTAATTGCCAAGAGGAAAGTCCAAAGTACTTTGCTTTCTCTCTGTAGTCACTAACACCACACATTGCACACAAGAAGGTACACCATGCCTTCGGGAGCATATTAGTTTCCAAATAAAGACATAATTTGTAATTCAGCTAAAGGATTTACGGGAATTCAAGTATAATCAAATATGACAACAAATATAAGAATGAATATATTGGCAAGAACCCATGATAGTGGATGACTACAAGTTTGACTTTCATTTCAAAACACCTCCTTACTCATTCCCGTGTTGCTGGTACTTTTCCAGTTATGTGGAATGAAGCTACTTTAAATTTTCATCCAAAACTATTGGTAGTGGTCTACATAAAAATCTGTCTTGCTTTTACCAATTGTTTGCAAATGTTGTGTTGTGAATATGGAAATAATCCCCAATTCTTTAGTGGGTCTTACTGAAACTCCATGTTGAGCTGTCTAGCTGAACTTGTTATCTTTTTCTACACACAAAACACCTTTGCTAGTTGGGATATATATGATGTTAAAGGAATGGCGCAGCTATATGGGATGATGCTGTTACTAAGAGTATTTTCAATGTCACTTGATAATCCAACAGACACGCTTTTTCCTGAGATGCTTGTACCTTATTTTATTCTATGTTGCTTTCTAACAGTGGTTTTTGGCACATTAAGCCCATTCAAATATTTCTTCTCCTTCAAGCACTTGTTAAAAGAAATCTACTCTGCCTTCTTAACTATGCCACATCTTTACTATCTCTTAGAAAGCCATGTTTACTCTTGAAATATTTGGAAAAGATTTATGGCAAAACTCTCATTTTTTTCTCAAGGATATCAAACCACTAGTGAAAATCCAAACTGTGTTGACAAAACCACAGACTTTTCACACACTGATATTTCATCTTTTCCAGAGAAAACATTATAGAGTGTTCATTTTCCCACAAAATAAGTATTTCAAGGGAAAAAAAGAAAATACACACACACACACACAAACCCCCAAACCAAACACAATGAACAACAAACAAAACATCAACAATAAAATCCCCAACAAAACAAATTATCCAACAAAGGAAAATTATAAAACCAAACCCAAAACTGCACAACATTTTGTTACATCTGAAATGTTTGGTTTCCCTGTACTGCAATGTTGTATAAAGATACAGAGAAGCATAAAGAGTGTTTCACGTATCTAGAAACAATACTTGGCCTGCCATATTCACAAAAAATGCATTAAGTAGAAAGGTTTTGATGGATAAAAGGGACAAAAAATTCACCATGTGCACAGTCCAGCAGTGGAACAGTCTTCCCAGAGAGACTGTGAAGTCTCCATTCTGGAAGGTTTCTAAGACCCAACTGGATAAAGCCCTGAGCAAACTGGACTGAATTCGGTGTTTACCCAGCATTGAGTGGGAGACAAAGTGACAGCTTCACAAAATCCCTTCTCAGACTTAACAAACCTATGATTATCAGACACAGAAAACTGACCTCAAAGATGGACACACAAAACTTCCAACCGTATACACAGGCTTGCAATTCTTTCACTTAAGAATGGAGATTATGATTTAAATGTTCAGTCTGTGTTATGGGATGTTATCTTCTATCGTCAGTAAGTCAATAGTTACAGAGAAAAAACTAACAGGTTTTCTTCCTATAAAATGATTTTTCCTGAAATGTTCATATCATATAAATTTAAACCTCTTAATTATATATATATATATATATCTTAACTACATTTATTATTGTACATGCTAAATCTTAACTTGTTGCACATATATCAATGGTGTGATAGTTATACTTAATGTAAATCTAATGGTGCCTTAAAAATACACTATAATACCTGGATATTTGATAACATGTCATTTTCTAAACCCAGATTATATACCTTTGTAAACAGAGTAAGCTATTTTGGAAAAAGGACTGTAACTTTTAAGGCTAGCTCTGATCTTACAGCAATACCAGCTTTCCAACTTTCTGTCCAAGTCTTTCCTGCCTCAGCACCACCAACACACACACACATACAAACTTAGGCGTGATGTTTATTTTTTTTCCCATGCAGTGCCTGAAGAAACATTATAGTCACTCATGTTCTGAAAAGTATAATGGGACTGACACAAGAGGAGATCAAGATCATGCAGCAAAGATAGAGCATGAATAATAAAGTAGATCTTGTTTGAATAACTGCAAAACGACATTATTTTGACTTGAGATTAATGTATTGGAGATAGTTAACAGTCAGGAGCAGGATCCAACACAAGACGATGTTTTATACCTCATAACAAAAAACTTCAGAGGGGGTAGGGGCCGCTTTAGGTGAGAGCATCTACTGAACATGTAGGAGTTCTACTTACAATTGTGTTTCAGGACAAATATACAATTTTATTATTACCTATTCAGAAAGCTGGAAGCCATTTTCAATATATGAGTTTAATTCCAGTCTGAAGAACCTCAGACACTGGCAAACTATCTGCTTTATAAATAGTTGATATTTCTTAGGTTGTTTTTCCTTTTTTTTTTTTTTTTTTTTCAATTTTTTCCACTTAGTAGTATAAACTCTACTCACATCCCTATGCTTTATCTCACTGCAGGCCCTCACAGAAGTCTCCTGTATATTCAATTGACCATGATTCTGCAGATAAATCAGTGTGAATGCTTTATCCTTTAAAAAGGGTGATTCAGACTGACAGGGTTTATGCCTCCAGATGAAGACCACCAAAATAGAAATTAATGTGGCTGACTACAGAATGAGCTAACAGGGTAGTGCAGTCATAAGAATGATAATATTGACTTATATTTTAACTGACGTTACAGATACAATTCTACCATTGAGTAAAGAACTAGTGGGATGTTTAAAGTACTCTGTACACATCTAGGCATTTAATAAAAAAAAAAAAACAAAAAAAAAAAAAAAAAAAAAAAAAAACAACAAAAAGGTGACAGAAATTAATAGTTATAATGTTGAAGAGAAGAACAGTTAGTCTTTAAAAGAGGGGAAAAAAGACGAAAAATGTTGTACCATTACACATTGATGCCTACATAAGTGATATAGAACAACAATACTTTTAAATTTTTCAGATCTTTAGTAAATAATGCTAAGAACAAATCAGTCTTGCAAAACTTGGATAGAATATGCCTTACTTGGTAACTTACCTATGTGTGCAGGTACCTCTAAAATCATGTTTGAAAATAAAAATGAAAATTACACTAATCAGCTAGATTAGCTTGAATTTTAGAAAGCCAGAAGTCTGAGAAGGCCTTTGGGAAAATTATGTATATGTTTAACTCAAGATGAACTGTTGGTGCAGCATAATGCTAAGGTAGCAAAGAGTGCTGTGAAAATACAGAGATGTATAGAAGAGGAAACACTCAAAAATGTGGAATAGAATTTTCACAAAGGTCACAAGAAGCTCCTGAGAGTGTTTTGGCTGGATGTGTGTGACACTTAATGAAATAGCCCTTATGGCTATTTCAATAGCTGGTGTCTCAGAAAATTCCCTTTTTGTCCAACTGTACCAAACCAGCAGAACCCACTGTGTTTGATCCATATGCATCCTTGTACCACAAGTATCTCTGAAAAAGTATGATTTAAATGATGCAGAAACTTCATATTGGATGATAACTTTCAATTTACAAAGGGTACACAGTGCACTACATATTGTATATCTATATGCAGCACACTACCACTGCATTGCAGCTGCATTTTTTTGTACCTTTACCTTATATAACTCAGATATGGCTAAGTTTCCCTCTCCCTGTGTCAGAAATGAGACTAATGGCTGCAGACCTTGGGTGTCTTGATCACGCTATGTTTTATTCACAGTGCACTGACAACACACTATCTTTAGCAACCAAACTTGTTAAGATTTAAGTATTTGATTTTAGAGTGAGCTTTGGAAAAAATTAGCCACATATAAAATATGCCAAGCTGTATATAACTATTTTCCATGTTATAGGCATATATAGTCTTAAGTAGTTTGCAGATGCTTGCTTTACACATTATGTCTTTGCTATTGTTTGCTCCTTATCTCTGAACAACCACCTTTGGTTTGACTCCTGGCAGTGGGATTAATATAAAATAGATACCTTTAGAGACTGCTATATTTATAGAAAAGTTTTATAGAAAAGTTACCATATTTACTATCTTCCTCCCAGTATCCTGATATTAAAGCATATCTTTTAGAATAGTACATATTATTTTTAATCTGTCCACAACTTGAAAATCTACAGTCAAACAAAAAGTTTCTTAAAAAGCACTACTTGAAAAACCTGCAGTTTGAAAAATGTGGTTGGCAGAGTTTTTAGTATATCCAGGGAAAAGGTACGAGGCAACTTGATTACAGCCTACAATTACTTACAATGAGAAGATTTCTGATTGCAAATAGCCCTTTAATTTAACAAATGAAGCATAACGAGATCCAATATTTGAAGGTGGAAGCTAGATGATTGATATTAGACTAGGTGCATATTTTTATCAGTGAATCTAATCAACTATTTGGACTATTTACCTAGGGAAGTACTCGGTTCTTCATCACTGAGAACTTTAAATGAAAATTGTATGTTCCTGAAAGATATGTAATAGCTCAAGCGGAAATTATAGTCTTTATGCAGGAAACACTTGAAGGAATTCTGTCTTGTACTATGCTGTAGTTCTGACTAGTTGATTATTATGACTTCTTCCAGCCCCTTAAAAGTTGAGTGAAATTTAGTTCCATTAAAATCAATGTGAATGTTGTCACTGACTAGAATAATTTCACCGAGTTTACACTAGATCACTTTACAGCCTCACTAACACAGTAAAGATACCTTCAACTATGCAGAAATCTAATCATATTTAGTTGTCCTCAACACTTCTAGGCTGATGCAAAAGTCTTAAATGCAATAAAAATCAGACATAGATAACAACTCTAAATTAATACTTTTAGAAACCAGGATTGAAAGATTGTGTTTAAACTAGTCTCCTACCATGAAGTTTGAAGAAGCACATGCTTAAACTTGCCAGTTGCAAAGTGTTGCTGATTACAAGTTTAGCTGATGTAGCTGTGAATCAACAGAAGGAAAGCAACTGCTGCCTCTCTCTTGTGCTTAAACTCCCATTGTTTGCCTTGGACAATATATAGAAACCTTAATATAGCGTAAAAACTGTTCTTCCCTCATCTGTAATAAAGCAGTAACTAAGCCACTGTGTAAGAAGGTTGTGATAAAAATTGCATATTAGTAATTAGACGTATGAAGAAATTTCAACACAAGTTAAAGAGTTGGATTTAGGATTTTCATTACTGCAAGCACAAAATGATACAGTTATTAAAAAACTCCCTAATTAAAATCAGGGATACAGACAGGTCAGTCTGAGTTATATTACTTCTCTTCTCCCTTAGTATGAAAATAAAAGTATATGCAGTGGGCTGAAGAGGAAAATCACAGGAAATTTCATTTCTTAGAGGTATTAAATAAAATAAATAATAATAATAATTAAAAAACCAAAAACAGGCAGAGAACTCACCATTCAAAGAAGTCAAAGACACCATATTGCTTAAAAGCATTAGGTATTATGTCTGGTTTGTGTATCTAGATTTGCAGTAAAGGGGCGGGTTAAATAATTTAAAGTTTTATGTTATTAAGTTTACATAGCCTAATATGTCAGTTTTACTGTGGAGCTGAAGCATCATGTTTACTCTATACAACACCTCACAGGTTGGGGTGGAGCTACTATCTTCCGTTTTGCAAAGACTCCCAAGGATTTCAGCTCCTGACTGCAGATTTTAGCAAGAGACACCCAGAGGCATCTGTGAGGATGTCAATAGTGTTATGTATTCAACAACTGAGCAAGCAGTTTGGCCCCAGAATTTGAGAAACCAAACACTGTAATAGTTCAGCATCAGTGCTGACTGAATACCACTGTCCTTAAAAAAACAGCACAAAGTCTCATCTCAGCTGCAGGCATCCCACAGCCTGCAATGTTGACACAGGATAGAGAACATGTGACTTAGCCCCTGCTTTCTTTTGTGGTCTGGTAGATAGTAGAGACACAGACATAGTGGTAGTGAGTCTTCCTCTTGCTAAAGGGATGGGGAGCATATTGCAAGAATTCATTCATAGATGGATTAATGACCAGATTAATCAGACAGAGAAAAAAACAGCCTTATCAACCTCAAAGACATTAAAAGCTCAGCTATAGAACTGATACATAATGCAGAAAGATGAGGCATATTTCATAAGAAAAGTAATGTGTGGGTGTCTATCTGAAAGAGTTCAGGGTCAATCATCCTACGTCAGATGAAGCCCCCAGATTCTAAGAAATGTGCAGTGAGTAAGAACACATCAGTATGGCATTTCCAGATGCCTATACAGCACCACACACACAGCATGTCACCTTCCTGCAACCTCTTCTGTAGCTGCATCCACTTAATCAACAACGGAAATTATGTTTTATGATCGGACTCCTTTTACCTATCCTTTTGGTGCAAAGTCCATACATCTCTGTCACAGCAGGAAAGTGCAGGCTTTCTTAATCTAAGACACTCCAGCATTTCAACTTATGAAATTTAAATCTTCTTTACAGGCAAAAATAACAACTTTCATTATGTCCTTTAGGAACAGATTACATGCCCACATACACTGTGAGATTTCTTGAATTGAACTATCTAATACTGGAAGTACATTGGTCAAGAAGATACCAGACTAGTCTTTGTCTCTTTGTGAAGATAAATCTAATTTTAAAATATAAATAACTTAAAGACATTTGTATGTATAATCTGCATATCATCCTAAATATTACATTATTAAAAAACCCTCAGGTAAGAGAGATTAAAAAGTCCTACTAAACTATTGCAATAGATATGACTTTTATTTATTATTAAATGGATATTAATGGACTAAAGAGATGGTAAATACATTTTACATAAAAATCATTTAGTTCTAATAAGGCAAAATGGAAAGATGACATGCTAATTTCTAACTTGAAAAATTCTTCCTTTCACATCTTAGCTGCTTCACTTCCTTTTATATTGATTTTGCATTTTCAGACAATGAGATTATATTTTGAAGCATTCACACAGCAGAGCGTAAGGACAAGGCTATAACAAAACAATTAGATTCATATAAATTAGTCTCTACAGATCTGAGTAAAACGTTATTCTTTGCCCAGAAAGCTATCAAATTTCTTCTTTCACCCATCCATCACAGCAGGTGGTATGAAAAGGTTTTTTTAAAAAACAAAAACAAAAACAAAAACAAAAACAAAAACAAAAACAGATAAAGTTTATTCCATCAGAGAAGAAATAATTTTGATGACCCTATGCTGAAACAACCTGTTAAAAAGAAAAAAAAAGTTTCAGTGATGCTGTCAAATAATTCTTAGACTAGTCTAAGAACCCAACTATTGGGTTGCTCTTGTTATTAACAAAAGATAGAAAAGGTAACATTAAACATAACAGTAACCTCTATATCAATTACAAGACCAAGTACTCAGGACAAACATTTGTGTCAGTACTTCCTGTAATTTAGTACTCATGCACTTGAGCAGCAGAAAATGCATCAGGAATATAAACTATACAGAGGAACTCACCTGGATAAAAGTTCACAAAACTGAACCATGCACAGACTGAATTAGTTTTTTACAAAATCTAAATTTGTTATCGAAGGCAGAAAAGTTTCTTGTTGCTTTGCATTCCCTTGTTCTCTGCTAGACATGACAAAGGACAAAGATGGGGTGGGCACAGGAAGTGAAGAAGGAATCAACAAAACTGACAGAAGCTATTTCCCTGAAACAGAGCCTTGTATGTACAAAATGTCTGTTTCAAAACCAAAACATTTTAGACAGAGAGGGTGACTAGACCATAAACTTAATGCAGGGGTAAGAGATGCCTGCACTGCAGTAGTTCATATGCTGGAAAAACATTAAGGGCAGTCCTGAAGGAGATGCCACAGTCTAGGTATTTTGGGGGTTTTCTTTGTTTGTTTGTTTGTTTTGCAAATTTAGAGCCATAGGTGTCTATACAAACAAGCAAGATAAAATGATAGCTTTTGATAATTTATTTTTTTTTCTCATTTAAATATTTTACTCTGGTCAATTAAATCTTTGCCTTGTTTATTAGAATATTAATAAAATCTATTGATTGTAAGGTATTCAGAGGACATACAAATGGTAAGAAAAGACACAAAAAACATTGCCATTTCTTATATTTGCTTATGCCTTCTCTCAAGTGACTGGTTTCAGTTAGACTGAGGGAGCAATACATAAGAAATAGGATCTCAGCAGAGGTCAAAACTGTAGCATTTATTTAGGCTCCTAAAAGCTACAGAAGCTGGAAAATGGGTATGGTACTGGGAATATTCTCTGAAGCATAGTCTTGCTTTTCAGCTCCATGCAAAATTAATGCTGCCTGAAAAGTCCACATCTAAATGAAAAGAGCTGACCGGGAGTCTGAAACTTGGTCTTGCACAAGTATCTGGGACAAGTACACTGAGGTGTAGATAAGGCATGTTTTTGGAAGTACTAAATCAAATGCTTCAAGGGAAATAGACCTTATTATTGTCTAGAAGTAAAATAGGTAGGAAGCTATATAATACTGCCAAGATTGAGGCAACCCAGGATATGTGTGGGAGCAGAAACGCTGACATTGGAGGTTATTTGATGTAAAAAAAACCCAAAGAGGTATTCATTGTTTCCAGACATCTACAGGACTGCTGTGATGACTAAAATCCTGGAAGATAGGCACTCAGAGAAAACATTAATGGAGAAAGATAGACAATACCTTTATTGGGAGTTCAGA
>JAWWEE010000074.1:69426307-69465926 GCA_035221455.1 Xenops minutus
TTTCCCCGGGCTCTGTCCCGCCCGCCCGTGGCCGAGGGGCTCAGCCGTGCCCTGCGCTGGGGCCGCTGGAGCCGCTGAGACCGGCTGGGGCCGGGCGGGGCAGCCCGGGATGCTCCACACTGGGGATGCTCCACACAGGGGGCCGCCCAGGAACAGCCCCGGAGCTGCCACCGGGGAACCTGCAGCCGGTACAGATGCAACAGCGCAAGAAGGGGACACATTTATTGTTCTACTCTGCAGGAGGCAGATATTTTGGGAGATGGCAGTTGAAATATTCTGGTATCCAAATTCTTAGAAGCAGCAATATCATAGACCTATTGAAAAAATCTGCAAACAAACTTTCTGCATTCAGAATTGTGAACCTATAGTTATTCCTGCTTTCTTTTAAAGGTAATATTTTTTATTATTTATTACTCTTATTTCATTATGTTACAGTATTTTCACTGTAAAATAACAAAGGCAATGAAGAGACCAAATGAAAGAGGAGATCAATAAAAGAGGCTCATGATAAATCTGTAAATAAAACAATGTTGTGTGGAAAATATTCCTGCCTGAAAAATAAACAGATGCAACCAGCAACAAAAACAATAGATATATTAGGATCAACAATACTACTGCTTGCAATCAATATGCAAATGCAATTTCTGTGCTGAAACAGGAATACCGTGTGGAGCAGAATACTTATGAACTCACATGATCAGGAACAACTTGTGCAAAGTTGACCACTTCTATTATGGGGGTGCTATGAAATGACAGCAGGGTACATGCAGGATCCACATTTATCTCTTAATGTGTAACCTTATATATATAAAATCAAGCTGAAATTTCAAGATGTCAAACTCCGATATTCAAACACCATTATTGACAGTCACTTCAGAAGTAATTTTATCATCTTACAAGCCATTTGATTCTAATGCAGTGATACAATTTTGGAGTTTCTTCTGCCTTTTTTTTTTTTTCCTTTTTGATTCTTTTCCTAGATCGTTTCTCATTCTCAGACTTCAGTGCACATAGATGCTGCTATGGAGACTTTACTATGGAGACATGAGGCCTAAAAGCTTTCATTAAGAATTAAAACAAAAACAAAGTGAAAAAAAGGTTAAGATTGTTCCACATCACAAGTACTCGGGAATTTAAGGTAAGCATATAACGTCATGAAGTTTCTAGAAAAATTGTGAGGGCTGGAGACATTGGAAGCTTAATATATTTGAACTGACTCAAATTATACACTTACTAAAGGAGGAAAATGAAGACAACAGATTTTGATTTTCCTTCTGAGAAGGTATTTCTGTCAATCGTAACATAAGATCTTAAATACCATGTCATATCAGTGATTCCCACTTCACCTTCTGCTTCCACAAAGGTTTTTGCTCAGGCTTCCACTGATGTTACGTATGAATCACACAAAATGAGTTTTTATCTGTTTGGCAGTGACAAGAGACTATTCAACCTAAGATGTCCATAGTAGAAATAACAGAATAGAAAACAAATAGAGCATTTAGAATATTGTGTTTTCTCTGGGAACTATAGAAAACCTGCATAAAACTGAAGGTTACCTGGACATTTCTGTAAACTCACTTCACTCAATCACTGATGAGCACTTGCCAAGACAACACGTTTGATATTCCGTTCATGATGTCTGTGACAATGCAATCTCATTTTCCCTTATATCAAGATAGTCTGCTGCTCCCTGGGTTATTAGGGTCTCCCTGAGTTCTGCATTTGTTCCTTTCTGGTTTCTGATGTGTTTGCAATTTTACTGTTGTGTAAATATTATCTTGAAAGTCTCTCAAACAGAAAGTGCAGCATGCCAAGCCTGTAACAATACCATAGTACTGTAACCTTACAATTTTCATGCCCATATCTAAGGAGTTCCCTCAACCAAGGTAAAGGGTTGTAAAAAACCAGAACCACAAGAAGAATTTATTCATTAAAAATCATATGTTAAATTTTTATTGAAAGAGTTGAATATAAGCTACTTTTAAAGGAAAAAAAAACCCAGCTATATGTTTCTAATTCCATAGGGTTCCATTTAATGAAAACTACAAGCTTCTGACTGAGGAATAAGATAGTTCATCGCTCTGTTCTCAATAACGGCATTAATAATGGCAGAGCTTAAATACTTTACTAACATTGGACCAGGAACTTAGTATTTATAAACATAAATAACAGGCACAAAGTCTATGTATATAACATAGTTTAATATATAAATATTGCTTCATACATATATTCTAGAATTTCTTTTTTTTTTGAGAGCTATCTAAATACCTGCTAAGGAAGCACATATAAGAAAGAAATTTGATCATCTAGTGTAATTTTCATACCTTTTTCTGGCAGTTTCTATTTTATACCTGCATTTTGGCTAAAGCAGATCATAATATTTAAAAAAAATATATAAAAATACCGAGGAGATATTTTGGAGAATAATGGGAGAAAGAGGTGTGTTTTGGAGAACATCCTCATTGCCAGTTATCACAGGCCAATTAATGTGTTTGTATGTAAATTAATATTCTGGTGCCCACTAGGTCACAACTGTTCAATAGATATTCAGCTTCTGTGCTCCTGAGTGTGGCCGGACAGTTTCCCTGATTTTTTATTGCAGCTGCTTTGGTATCATTGCATGAGGTTACTTGATTTTTTTGACTAATGTATGAACAGAAACAAAGCACCAGAGATCCCAGAGGCTATTCTGTGTCTCCATCTCTTCTACAGTATATAAAATAATAAAAGTGATATCAATAAAAGTGATATCAAGAGGATGGCAAGCAGAAATTTCAAATCACAATGTTTTGCTCTGGATAACAAGAAGATTTAGGCATTGAAATCTATAGACTGCATTCAATAAAATACAAATTCTGTATCCACAATTATTTCAATTTCTAGATCTAAACTTGTGAACTCTGATAATTAGTAATTTTAGGTTCTATGTCACATGAACATAAAGAACAGAACTCCATGTTCAACTTGTGAAAGCTGCAGAATTTCATTGTAGCTCAAAGAAGTGTGGAGTGCTGTATTGCAATTACAGCTAGAAAGATTCTCCATTTTCAAGAGCAAGTGCCTCTAGTGAATATAACCCCCCACATAGTCAGCCTGGTAGCCTGGGAACATGTTCAGGACACATTCACTGGGCTCTCTGGTTTAGAGTCAGAGTTCAGTCATGACCCTATCTTTCCTCATGCCCTCCCACTGATAATAAGAGATTAAATGCTTTCTGTGACATTGGCGCAACAGCTCTGTCCTTTGGACACACAATATAGTCACATGATCACATGATGACTTCTAGGAGTATGATCTTAATTATAGCTGTTCTGGTTTTAAAAATCATACACAGTTCAAATCATGCATTTTACTTCCATCAGGTTGTTAGAATTGCAAATCACATACACTGGACTGACTTAAATATATCTTACATCTATAGTGGGTTTGTATATTGATTATTTTTACTATAATTCCTATAATATGAGCAAAGGATCAAGGCTGTGCTGCACTAAGCACTATAAAGGAAAAAAAAAAGTATTTCCTTTATTTCTCTACTTTCCTAATAATCTTTTGACAAAAATGACTGCTATGTGATCAAAATTTACACTGCAGCACCCTGAGAGAAAAGGAGTTTAAAATATGTAGAATATTTGCACTCATTCAGAGAGTAAAAACAGGGCTACTTTTAAGTGAGTAAACTCATCTGCCTGTGTATAACAAACAGGCAAACTCTGAGTACATACGTTCCTGAATTACATCACTGATTAAACCATTACAGAAGCATAAAACAGATTTGTGCAGTCTCACCCTGGGATTACACACATCCCTTCTGTGGCAATTTTCTTCCTTCTATCACAGTATCCACTAGAAACTAATGTATACAGAACTGTGCTACCTCTAACAATACATTACTCTTTATTATCACCTGTAACACCTATCTTTGCTTGTCCAAGAATCAAAACCTTTTTAAGACAGAAATTTGGAATGAATGCTGCTCTTGAGGAATTACCATGACGCATGTGTTATTACTTGTATTCCAGTGTAAGGAACCCTAAATTTCCTTCATTTTTCCACTTTTTTTTAAAACACAGAACTAAATGATGCTATAGAATCAACAAGTTACAGTTCATATTTACAGACATTTCTATCATGACCATGCATATTTCATTATCTCAAACAGGTGGCTGTTTTCCACAATACCTGCATTTCTACAGGGCAAAAGATTGTGGTTTGGAGGGACAAAATGCTATATCACATTGTTCTGTGAGGACAAGGAAGAGTAGATCTTATACCTGCCAATTTGCCTTCAGAGTAAAATCCTTCTGTGAAAAAGGTTCTCAGGGTACATCCCCTAGTGCCACAGGAGGAGGCATGCACTTATTTCGGTGACAGACATTCATCTGTTGACAATAGGCACGAGAAGGTGAGTGAAAAAAAGCTGGATCTAGCAAACTTGCAGCTCCCTTGGACAGGGATGTCACAGAGGTTTTCACCTCTTTTTGATACTCTTAATATAGAATGCCCTAGGTTTGTATTTGAATTTATTTTCTAGGATCCAAATCAGTTACTTTTATCTGTCCCCGTCTTGTAAAGTTTATTATAATTAGTACTACCACGTGTGGCAATTCACATTACTACCAGCCATGCAAACTAGCTTAAACTAAATAACTAGCATAACTAAAAAAAATAAATTAATAGGATGCTACAATTAAAAAAAAAAATCTTTCCAAAATTAAAAAAAAAAAAAATAGCAATAGTTCTCCCACTTCTAGTTATTCACAAAAATATCCAAATGTTAAAATTGCTTTCATATATGAGGGCCACTGTAACATTTATTTCAGCCAACCTCAACATCCTGAAATTTCTGAAAGAAAATTATTATATTCTCACAATAAAGAAAATATTATGTACAAAATTACCACAGTAACTAGGTGTAAAATTTTCTAAGTCCTTTAGCAGCCTGAATTACCATTGACTTCAGGGGAGGGATGCAGATATTTTTGAAAGCACTGATGAAAATTACTTTTCCAAAGTCACACAGGGCATCAGTACAGAATCTCTGGAGTGTTGGCACAGTCTCTCAACAAAAAGACCACCACATCACTACTAGAACAATCATAACTGCAAACAGATTACAATTAAATTAATTGAAAGAAGAGATTTTGCAAAGTAACTGAATTTTAATAAAGTTTATAACATTTTCCTCCTACAAATAATCCATTCAGGAAAATGTCACGTGTTTGTATAAAAATAAGAAGTGAATCTTCCCTTTCAACAAAATACACTACCATTGCCAGCTACGTACTTTGGCCAAAACTCTTGAAGGATTTACATAGCATAACAAAAAGGACAAAAAATATGTTTTTCTCAATAATAACTTACTGTGTCTGGGAGAAAGTCAGCAAGAATTACAAATTATCTACACATATATACTATACTGTAGGTTTAGGGGAAGGAGCACTGAAGCATGAAAAAATCTGCACTAATAAATCCAGTTATTAAGCTATTAACAAATCAAACGAAAGCTTTTAAATTGTAGGTGACTTCCTTCAGTGGGGAACCGAGAGTCCTATGTGCTGATCAGATCTGTCCCACAGGGAAGTAAGAGATATTACTAGAGGACTCCCTGGACTGATTCAGTTATCTGATTATTATCCTCTTCTGATTGTCCAGATCAGCAGGTGATGAGGTTGAGAAGCCCTAGGCAATCAAAAAGTACTTCAGGACAGTGGGACAACTGGTTAAGTGACAGAAGCACAGTTTTTCCTCAATCCCTTCAGTAGCAGGGAAAAATGCTGAAAGTAACAGGACAACCCACCTGATCAACATGAGGCTAAACGACTGGTGCCGTCCATGGAATTTTGGATTTTTGCTGAAATTGCACCAGACTTGCTGGAGACAGGGAAAAAGATTCTCTTGAATGAATTGGCAGGCCTGATTGGGAGGGCTTTAAACCGCATTTGAAAGGAGAAAGGGATAAGACCAGGCTCATTAGAGATAAATGGCATGCCAGTATTAGGGGTGAAATCAATAGCCCAACTAAAGAGCATCTTCACCAAGGTGTGCTGCATGGGGAACAAACAGGAACAACTGGAATGCACGATGCAGCAGGGAAGCTGTGACATAGCCACGATCATGGAAATATGCTGGGATGACTCACATGACTGGAGTGCTGCAACTGATGGCTATAACCTCTTCAGAAGGGACAGGTAAGGGAGAAGAGGCAGTGGGGTGGTTCTCCACATTAGGGAGTGTTTTGACTGTATAGAGCTCATGGGTAGTGATGATAAGGTTGAGTAGGGTAAGGATCAGGGGGAAGACCACAAGGCAACATCCTGGTGACAGTCTGTTATAAACCACCCTACCACCATGAAGAGGCATGTGAAGCATTCTGTAAGTGTTCGGCTGAAATTTCATGGTTGCTAGACCTTATTTTTCTGGGAGACTTTAATTTGCCAGATGTCTGCTGGAAACTAAACACAGCAGAGAGGATAAAGTCTAGGAGGTTCCTGGAGTGTGTGAACAATAACTTCCCGACACAGCTGGGCAGCAAGCCCACCAGGAGCTGTGCCTCACTAGACCTGCTGCTTACATACAGAGAAGGGCTGATGGAAGATGTGGTGGTCAGAGGCTGTCTTGGGCACAGCAAACATGAAATGATAGGAGTCTTTTATTCTTCATGAAGTAAGGAAGCTGGTTGACAAAACCTCTACCATGGACTTCTGGAGGATGAACTTTGGCCTGTTTAGGTTCAGAAAGTTCCTTGGGAAATGGTCCTTAACAACAAAAGGGTGTAGGAAGGTTGGACATACACTAAAAAGCAAATCTTAAAGGTACAGGACCAGGCTGTCCCTGTATGGGCCTGCAGGGAAGAAATCAGGCCTAGCTGAACTAAGAGTTGTCACTGGAACTCAGGGGAAAAAAAAAGAGTTTATGACCTTTGGAAAAAGGGACAGGCAAACTCAGGAAGAGTAGAAGGATGTCATTAGGTCATGTAGAGAGAAAATTAGGTAAAAACTCAGCTAGAACTCAATCTGGCCAATGCAGTGAAAGATGATCAAAAGTGTTTTTATAAATACATTAGCAAAAGGAGAGTCAAGGAAAATCTCTGTTATTTATTAGATGCTGTGGGGAACATTTTCACCAAGGATGAGGTACTCAATGCCTTCTTTACCTCAATCTTCAGCAGAAAGACCAGTTATCCTCAGGGCAACCAGTCCCCTGAGCTGGTAGACAGGGACAGGGAGCAGAACAGACTCCCTGCAATCCAGGAGGAAGTTGTTAGTGATTTGATAAGTGACTTAGACACTCAGGGGTCAGAAACCCTTCTGACCCCTGAGTGTCAAGGGAGTGGTGAAAGAGCTTGTCAAGGCACTTTCCATCATTTTTCATCAGTCCTTCTTAACCAGTAAGGTTCCAGATGACTGGAGGTTGGGCCAGTGTGACAGTCATCTACAAAACGGGTTGGAAGCAGGATCTGAAGAACTACAAGCTTGTCAACTTGACGGTGGTGGCCAAAAAAGTAATTGAGTGTGATCACACAGCAGGTACAGGACAGCCAGAGGATCAGGCCCAGCCAGCATAAGTGTAGGAAAGACAAGACTGCTTGACGAGCCTGATCTCCTTTTATGACCAGGAGGCTCAGGGAGGACCTTATTACTCTCTACAACTACCTGAAAGGAGATTGTATCCAGGTGTGTTTTGGCCTCTTCTGCCAGGCAACCAGTGACAGGACGAGATGACATAGCCTCAAGCTGCACCATGGGAGGTTCAGGTTGGACATCAGAAAAAATGTCTTCACTGAAATGGTGGTCAAGCATTGGAAGAGGCTGCACAGGAATGTGGTGGAGTCACCATTCCTTGAAGTGTTTGAGAAATGACTGGGTGGGGCACTTGGTGACACAAGGTGGTGTTCAGTAAAAGATTGGATTTGACGATCTTGGAAGACTTTTTTAACCTTAATGATTCTATAATTAAGTAGAGTCTAGTTTTTTCTGCAATGGCAAATGCATTCTGAAACATTGTCTGTAAAGGTATGCAGACAAAACAATTCCTTTGTTTTCTGGAGTATGACTCACATAAAAACAAAAAGAAAAGAAAAAAAAAAAAAAGGGCAGCTTACAAAAACACAGATGTGGTCAAGCCATACTTTATGTAAAGGTCTGAGTACTTCCATGGTTGCTATGACTGAACTGATGGCTTCTCACCTTCATCTTCTGTCTTTTAAAGTATTCTTTCTGGTTTTGATGAACTACCACCCTCAATTTGTCAAGAGAACCCACCCAGCTACTCCCCAGCTAAATAAAATCCTAATTGTTCTATATTGGTTCCATCAATCTTAACTGTAAAGAAAGTTTTTATTTCTTTCTTGTTTCATTAGCCATGTAAGTCACTTCCCGAAGACCTCTGATTTACCAGTTAATGTATTCTTTTCTTTTCCATACAAGCCAATTTCTTTTCTATATGATTAAAGTACCTTTGCTCAGATTGGCCTTTATTTGCTGCTTGGAATAATTATTAACATTGTAAATTATCTAGCTTCCTGTAGATACTAGTGTATTAAGACTTTTATTTAGCCTCTACTGTCCAAATACACCTGTGTCTTGATCTACATGAGGTTGCCAAGTTAACCCAAATGCTCCTTTCCTTTTGTTCATACTTCTGTTGTTTTATGTCAAAAATTTGAATGTGGCTGTTATTACATATTTCCTTGTATGTCCTCCCTAATCCCCTAGGGAAGAACTGGTAAAAACCTCTTCAGATGGGGTGAAGGGTGAAACTGTCCTATAAACTATGGCTTAGACAGTTTTTGTTTTTTTGGTTTTTTTTGTTTTTTTTTTTTTTTTTTGTTGTTGTTTTTTGTTTGTTTGTTTGTTTGTTTGTTTTTTCATTTCTTTAAAGGTTCTCAAAAGATGTTTTGTCATTAGCATCTTTAATTGTATGAAAACCTAATTGCACCCTAATTATATGTATCTACTTTATAGGTTATGGTAGTCTTTGTTAGTTTAGTAGTTTAAAATTGACTTTGCTTTAAAAATTGCTTCTTATTAAAAATATATTGCAACTAAAACCTTGTACCAATATTTGAATTATTCTCTCAGAAAAAAAAAAAAAAAGATTAAAAGAAGGGAAAGGAAAAAAAAAGAAAAATGGGGCAAGCAGAGGAGATGAAAACATTAAAAAAAAGTATAATTAATGTTTTAAGTTTTATCACATCCAAATTAATGCCTGCTAACTAATCATGTGTGTTCACACAAGCAGCCTCTCACGCAATGAAATCAAACAAGATGCTGCCTTCTGAACTTAAAAAAAAATTAGTTTTGTCATCCCTACTTGTTCAGTTATATTCAAATTTCCTTCAACCAGTTTTGTTGAGGGAAACAGGAAACAAGAGCTGAGAAAAAATACTTATAGAACTCAATTTTTATATGAACATTTTTAAAGGATTTGTTCTAAATTGAAAACCCAAACTATGGCATTGAGCATGGCAAATCAGCAATTTTGAACTGTGCTTTGCAAAACTATTAAGTATAAATTGTGGGGGCAACTGAATTAAAAACTCCTTTGGCAGACCACCAGTTCCACCAAATTGGAATAAATGCATGACCTTCACTGTTTGCCTCTGGCTTTGGAGTCTTAAGCCATCCTAATATCTGTTAAATTTTAGTGTTTATTTCTGCTAATAGATTTTCATGATGTTCATTAAACAACTAATTGTGGGTTTTTTTTCCCTTTTTTTTTTTTCCAATCTGCTTTCAGTCTGTTTAAAATGGAAAAAAATAATATTCTATCAATCTTGTCTTTATTATGAAACCAAAACCAAAAGCATTTATAAAGTTTTTGATCAACTTGTGTTCTTGATCATCTCACATAAACTGCAACAGATAGATTTGAAAAGAATTTGACTTCAAATAGAGGAATTTTTTGCTAATGTTATTTCAAGCTGATGTGGATAAACAAGTAATTTTACTAAATGTGGAAAAAAAATCCACATCCATTTTAGAAATTCACCTTTAAAGTGCTAAAATACTAAATCCAGACATTACTCTGGAGCAATCATATTTGCATTATCGTACAAAAACTTTCTTTTACCAGCTTTGAAAAATGTCACTGAGTTTCTCCATAATATTTTGCCTTGGAATTTTATAGTTTGTAAAAAATTGCTTTATATATACTCACAATTATTTATTATCTTGTAAAAAATACGTTTTCTCTGGAAAATTACTTCTTGCTCAAAACACATTCATTTCTTTTGTGCAAATGGAGTTACGTGCAATTTTTTTTTAGGTAAATATATTTTATTTTTCATCACACAATTTACCTTCCATCTAAGATTATATTTTATTTGGTAGGGGGAAAATATGGTTTGCTAGATTCATCAGTCCTATCACATTGACTTAAACAGTACAGTAGAAGATGGCAGTTTTAAATGCACATGGTAAACAGAAAAGTTGGATTCACAACTAACACTCAAATGTGATGGTGTATAACACAAAAAAATACAATCAGTTGCAAAAATATTTTTTCTTTTTAAAACAATCTTAGTTTCCTAGAACATTCTAAGCTAAGTCCACCAAAACTTTCCAATATGACCTGTAATTTCTTCTTTTTTTTTTTTTTTTTTTTTAATTCTTCTGTATTGCCCCTTCAGACTAGGAAAATAAAAACTAACCCAAAACCAAAAACCAAACCTTAAAAATATTCTAAATAATTACTTTAATTTTTACTACGTCTGTGAAAAAGGAGGTTTTTTTGAACTGATCCATTCCTGCAAATATTTCATTTTTCAGTGACCTGGTACCTTCTGACATTGTCGTACTGTAAATGACAGGCTGCAGATATTTAAACTCACATCTGAATGGAAAACTGCATATATAGATACAATAGACAGAGACACTTCTTTCTCAGAACTAATTTTACTTTACTGTGTCACACTGAAGTATGTTGAAATAGTACAGACTGAAACTGAGGGACAAGTGCCAATCAAATGAAGGTACAGCACAAAATACATAAAAAAATGCTCATTAATTGTAATTTATACACAGGCCAAAAATAAAATCTGTATCTGTGAATTCATCAAAACTCTTTAGTCTATCCAAAGATAGTAGCAAAAACCCTTTCCTGCTTCCAAGGTGATCAAGGTACAACTAACATGTAGTTTGGACTAAATATTTTCTCAAGCACAGAGGCACAGGTTTCAGGTGACCTACCTGGGTCAGGATCTATAAACATAAACAGAACTACCTTCAAGGCAGCTCTGTCAGAGTAACTGTGACATCAGATAAAACAGCCAGGAAAGAGGGAAGAGGGTTATGAGATTTTCCACTTGATAGTCCAAACACTAGACTGAACCAAGAGACCTGGCAGCTGTGATCCTGCTGTCTGGTTTGTATATCAGAGGTCTATAGAGCTAGAATTACTTTTACCATACAGGCAGAAACCTTGAGCATGGGGGACAAAAAAAAAGGAAAAAAAAATGCTAAAAGGAGGAGGAGAATTTGGTATCAGCCAGAAGCAGCAGATGTTACTACTGGGTTAAGACAAATACCTTTCTTAAAATTCTCCCTGACTCATTTTTGCCCCCTTTTTTTTTATTCCATCTTTGTCATATCGGGACAACCCAGCTTGCACCCTTCACATTTGTGGTAGTGACAATTCAGTTTGCTTTTAGGGAAAAAGACACCTTGAGCCAGACCTGGCTACATACTGGCTCAATCCCTTCCTTGGAACAGGTGAAGTACAAAAGGGGAGACTGTTCTTGGCTTTTTTGAATCCAGAATAACTGATTCATTAGGGAGAAAGAAATGCACATTTGGCTTTGACAGTTAGTAATATTCTCACCCTCGTGCACAGGTATTAGGAAAGTTTTCATTTATTTCAATGGACACTTGGATGATCCCAAACGACTTAGCTAAAAAGATTTTTTTTTTCGGAGTTTTATGCCTTGCCTTGGCTTGTGCCTTATTTAAAACAGCCTGTGCACCATCTGCTTTTGAAGATTCCAGGCAGAGATTCAATATAGCATTATGCGTTTATGTTTGTACCATCTCTGTTTTGTGAGGATCACAAAAGAACAGAGAATATCACAGAGAATATGCAAGAGTCTAATTTAGAAAAGAAGGCAGAAAATGGCAGAATCATTTCCTTATTGCAAAGCAATGAATTTATCAGTGACACAAATCCACTTGCAATGGCCTTTTATTTTTGTTATTTTTTCTCAATCACCTCGCCTCACATCTTTCTGCACATGCAAAATGTCAATGTCTGTTTCTTTGACTGTCTATTGAGCATTTGAATGATAACCATTCATGTGTCTCTGGGCATGGATTTAGAGCTAGGATTGTAATGCAGAAATCATGAGTGTAGAGTCAATTACTATAATGTGCTATTCAAGGAAGTCGATCATAGAACCTTATTTATTTATTTATATTTTGAACAGGACATTTTAGTTTAACTATTAAAGAAAGATGCCTTCATTAATATTAACTGAGATATTTTTATTTTATTACATTTTGGATTATATTTGCTAGTTCTAATTAGCTGGTTTCATCATCATAATTTTTAAGGATTTCTATTAGTTCAGGGAGGCAATTTAATTAGAATATGACATTTGATACTGCAGGGAGAATTTAGATTCAATAGGTAAAATTCAATAACATAGCCCCAGCCTTTGCAATGTTTTTTCAAACTATTTAATTAGCTAATTACAGTTTATTTAAGTTGTACATGTTATTTACTATGAGATACAATTCCCAGTGTGGTTTGATTCAGCTGATAGGTTCCAGGTTTATTCAGATGGTATTTGGACTTGGTGACTGTGTCAATCTTCACTGTTGTTAGAAAGGCTTACCTGGATAACAGATCCTACCACGCCATTGGTTTTGCATATATCCCTGTATTCAACTTCACAGTTTCCCATGATTTTCATTAGCATTCTTACTATTCTGCAGTAAAACGTATCTGTGGTCTACCCAACTTGTTTTTCTTTCACTCCATCCATTTTTAAGAGAAATTTTCAAGATCACAGAGGAAATAAATAAAAACAATATTTGAGATTCTACAGTTCTACTTCAGTGAGTAATTTAGTATGCTATAAAGAGATTGCATTAACTCTCACCCTTAAAGAAGCCCTTAACCACAAAAACATGTGCGTATTTTTCCTAAAGTATTCAAATGTAGCTCAGTTTAAGTAATAAAAGCCAGCTGAAGAGCCAGAATTGTTCAGAGAGACAGAAGTCTTTCCTTTCTTTATGTAGATAACAAGAGGCCATAGTCTTTCACCCTTTAAACTCTCAAGAGGATTCACACGGGAGCGAGTCGCTATGATATTCTTTTGTCCTGAAATGTATATGAATATACTTCTTTGTTGTATAGGGAATGTTGTATTGCTTTACAGTTTCTTTAGGAATGACACTAAACTCAAGATGGGTTATAGTATTCAGGTGATTCAAAAAAAAAAACAAAACAAAACAAAAAAAAACAAAACCAACCCCCCATGTCCTTTCTTAGTGAAAGACCTTGTCCTATGGTTAAATGAGCAACATAACAGTCCACTGTGAGAGAAAGCGAGTGGCTTTTTCCCTGCTCACAAAAAGACTTTCTTGCTCAAAGAGTGAGAGAAATCTGCAGTTCATGAACGCTGCTGCTGAAGGTGCCAGTGGGGCATGCATCTGCAATTCCCCTCAGTCCACAGTGAGGAGCTGCATCCTAAGGGTACCATTTCCTGTTACTTGCAGTTTAGCCTAACCCCCAGTTTGGTGATAACAAAAAAGGATTTTCCCACAGACATCTCTGGGTTAGTAACAGGGTTAAGTGCTTTTTGCTTTACTTTCTAACTGCTCCTCATCCCACTGAGGAAGACTACCCTTTTCCCTTCAGTGAGCCATGGGCCTGGCTCTCTGACATGCTCCTCTCAGTAGAATTTGTCTGACACCCGCCCACAGGCCAATAGCCCAGCCTGGCACTGACCCCAGGGAGGAGCCAGATGCCCAGGCCTGGGTCTGCCTTGCTGACTTCTGAATACCCTGCTCCTGGTTGGGGCACTGGAACAGTCCCTGGCCAGTAAGGCCTGTTAACTACTTAGAAAAATCTGTTTACTATAAAAAGATTTCAGGATGCCTATAAGACTCCATTCTGAAATTTCAACCAGTGAAGATGGAAGAGGGTAGAGGGTGAGGGTAGAAAATAGAGACTATCATCAGAATATCTGGAAAGAGCATATGAACACTTATAAAATGAGAGAAAAAAATAGATCTTATTTATCAATTTTTTAACTGAGAAAGAAAACAAGGCATTCCTAAGAAGACTTGTGATTCACGCAGTACCCTAAACAACATTAAATCCAAATTCATTAAAAATAAGAAATAGCTATAGCACTGACCCAGGGTTTCTGAGATAATTCTCCTACTTTTCTCCTTTGGACAAAATGAATTCTTTATTTTCTCAGGCCACCACATCTCAGTGAAAGAGACAAATTACTACAACCTTGCTGTTTGCAACACACAACACAAGAGCTTCTCATCCTCCTGCTTTATAGAAATATGCCGTAAAAATTATAGGGTGCAAAATATTAATAATAGCAACACAAAGTCAAGAGTTTCACTGGTAAGTTTCTTAAAGGAGTTCTGTGAATATTCTTTATTGTCAAATACTTAGGTAAAACAGAAAGAAACATTTTCTTGCATACATTACTGTTACAATAGGCTATTGTATTAACCTGCAGTGATATTTGCATTGACCTATAATGGCATTCCATATACAACACAGCCATTTCAGTCTCCCTATGTGTGCTAACAACTCAGAAAAACGGGGAAAGCTGTACATATGGTTCTTCATTGACGTGAATGGCACATGTGTTACGTGTGCGACATCCCCCGGAACCACAGGAGGATTTCCAAATAAGTTTCTTTTTTTTCTAGATTAGTACAGGAATAAACAAGAAAAACAGTGAGGACCATTCTTTAATATGCTCTTTAACACAAAGTTCTGAAGCAAATCAGTGAGAGGGTTTTCCTTGGTTGAGAGTTACAATGTGCTTTATCCTTGGGGTTGTGCTTAAGGCTGCAGTCATATTGACTACAAATCTTTTGATCTCACAACTTTCTCAAAATGGGGGCATGCCTCTCTTATGAGGGGAGATCCAGGAGATGTTTCTGAAGGGCTGTGGAATCAATTGGCTTGCAACAGTAAAGAATATGGATTACATTTTGTGGAGAAGAGTGGATGTAGGATGTACTTCAGTGATCCCCTTTCTTAAGGAAATTAAAAGAATGAGGTTCTTCTACAATGAGAGAAAAAAAAATAGATTAACAGGGCTGGTCATATGACATATGACTACATGCAAATGCAGTCATGCACAAAATATGTGCAATATCATAGGGAATATCATATCTCATCTTCAACACTGTACCACATAATGCTTCACAGCTGGTGGCAACAGCATAGGGTACCTTTTTACCTTTGCCTTTCATACATAGGAAAATTCCTTAGTTGACTGCAGATTAATTTATGCTCTGCAGAAGGGCACTGATTGACTTACAAAAGGCAACTGAGAATTTCCTTATTTCTTTCAGATCACACTGAAAGAACTCTGAAAATACCATTGTAAGAGGTAGAAACAATAAGTTACAGGTTTCCCTCCTATGTAAATGAATGATCTTGGCTTTTGTGTGTCCTAACGACTTCTGTTTTATTTTACTGAGTTTTTAAAAAGTAAAACGAACATTTATGAACCCACCATGAAAGGGAAATTTAGAAGGAAGTTACGTTATACATTACGAGTAACTGCAACTTGGAGGGGTTAATGATTTAGAACTAGATCTAATAGTCTGTATAAATGCCTACATAGAGAAGGAAATTTTTCATAATTTGTAAGAAATTAGATATGCAGTAAAATGAATTGTACATTAATTTAAACACCTGCCTTTGACATACTTCTGAGATTGATGTTCTGCTTACTGGCCTTTCCAAACTTCTTTGTAAAGCAAGAACTCAGGTAAAATCATTTCAAGCAGAAATCATTTGCCACAAGAGCTCAGTAAAACATCTTAACAATATCACTTTATGAAAATTCTGCATAAAAAATCTGCAGCATTTTGGGATGGTAGACCACATTATACAGGAAATAAGTTAATGGACTGACCTTTTACCTTATTTATGGCCCTATGGAATTTGCTTCTTATTTACAATTTTACAGGATCATTACGACAATGACACCAGTTGCAAATGTGGAACAGCAATCTGAGGAGAGTGGTCAGAATGTCAGGTTAGCCCATTTTTCTCATGTGAGTTGCTCAATGACCTTCTCTCCAGAAGTCCAAGCCAACTGCAACTCAAATTTTATTTCAAGAACTTTGGTGCAGGAAGGCAAGAGTAGCACCCTCCTGCCTGCAGCAGAGGTAGCATCCAGAAACAGATGTAATTCCCACCCTTCCCTCTATACTTGCCATGAGAAAGGAAACTGCTTCCCAAAATCTCTCATTTCTCTTGAAGACAAGAGTTTTGTTTTCACATTTTACAAGCTTTTATAGGCTACTTTTTTTCCCCGTATGCAGGAAAGCAGAGCATACAGAAGCTTTTCAGCTCAAGATTGGATTTTGTGTTACAATTGAAAACAGAGGAATCATCATTTTCTCTATTTCCAATGATTATTAATGAAAGCCTATAGCAACATTAAGAACTCAAAGCAATATTCATATTACTAAAAGGCTAGGGAATGCTTAAGAACTTCATTTCCCTTGAAATTTCAAGCATATATAAACAACAAAAGGCCAAATCTTGCTCTGTTGCACATTTTGAAATCAAATTATTAAATCTCTGAGCTATATTAGTAGATTTTTATGGGGCTCAAGTAAACCCAGAATTCATTATATTTATAGTCACCCCCTAAGTCACATAATTTTCTCAAAGATAAACTTCAGTTTCTGAATTTAACAGAAATTATCTGAAGCTGTGTGTATATGCATATGTATGCTGGGACGGACAGACCAGAAACTAAAAAGAAAAGAATACATTATATAAAAAAGTTTTTTTTTCTGACTTTTTCTAATCTGTGAAAATGAAAGCCTTCTGTGTGGTCACATATCTCTTAGCAGCCCTTTACTAGAAAGCACACCCTGATAAAACAGGTTTCCCTGGACATCTGTGTGGCTGCCTGTCAATGTGGCTGTGCAAGGTCCTGAGTTGCTAGCTCTGCTGTGAGATACTAAGGAGGTTGACTGACCTGCAAGCCTGAAGTCTCAGTTGTCTCTTTCCCTTCTTGCCTTGCAGTTTCTCAGCTGTCTGGGTTTCCAGAGATTACAAGAAACCCTGGCTCCTGGGAAAAAGCGATACAGTGTGATTAATTCTCCCTCACAAAGAATTACAGCATTTTGAAGTTTTGTTGCAAAGTGGAGTAGAATCAATTTGTTATAATTTCATAGACTCTAATAAATATTTCACCTTTTTAATCAGGAAGAGAAATGTGCTGTAAAAATGCGCAGCCAAAATGAAATGTTTTTTGATGTGAATGTGTACAAGTCCTTAAGACTGAATTCTTTCTATTACATGTTAGGCACAGATACCACCTAAACTTAACATATTTTATTATACCTGCAGGTTTGGGGGTTTTTTTGTTTGGTTTGGTGTTTTTTGTTTGTTTGTTTGGTTTGGTTTGCGGTTTTTATTGGTTTGGGTTTTTTGTTTGTTTGTTTTTGTTTTTGTTTTTGTTATGAAACAAGTACAGATAAAGGTTGGCTATAGACTCCATGTTCTTATTAGTAGTAGGAGATACTGGAACAATTTTTATTTTGTTAGGTATAATTTTCTTTATTCTCAAGCACCAAGCATGCATGCTTGACACACAAATAACAAAAAAAGGAGAATTCTATTTCTCACTTTACTATGCATACAGAAAGTCATACTATATTTGTATTTTGTTTCTTTCCTTTTAAGAGCATTTAAAAATCTTGGAATCTTTGAAAGGAAAAAGAAATTAAATTATTCAACAGCCTAACATGCTGTCAAGTTTATAATGGAATTCAAGTCCATCTCTGTTTCCAAAAGAATGTGAAGCTGTGTTCGTTCACGTAACGGGTTGTTTGCTATTTGTGTTCTGGTTCAGCACTGTTACAGCACTAGTATACTGGTTCTGCTTCTGGGAGGAGCTGCAATTCACATTAAAAATTGTATTATTTCACAGATAATTTTCAATGGCACTGTGGGCAATAATCTCAGACAAAGTTACCCTTTTATGGGATTTCAATAGATTGATTCTAAAGAGGAAAGACCGTTTGATCAGATTTTACTATTCTATATTTCTATGTAAAATGGATTCCAGTATATCTATGAAGACTGAACCTGGCCCTGGTTAGGAAATAGCAGTTGTTTCAGCACAGCATTATCTCTCCATGTTAATTTATTTCATTATGATGATTTAGAGTTGATATTGCTTTTGTCTCACCTTGATGGTTGCAAAGACATTATTCACTTTCAGACATGGTGTCTTTTGCCCAATTTTCTAAATGTCACTGCTAAGAGAAACTATGCAAAACATTTTAATTAATCCTGAACACAATCAAAGTGAAAAGAAAAATGTTCATTTTACTGTTTCAGGAAAAAAAAAAAAAAGAGTGCATTATAATAAATGAATCCTTTATGTTCCCATTTGTAGTATGCCAGTGAAACACAGAGGTGATTCAAAATAGGTAATTTCCATTTTTATCCTTTAGGAGATATCTATTTTTTTAACATTTTTACAATATTTTCTGGTGTTTATGATCTGAGTGTATAACTTATGTTTATTTGTTCCATAAATACCATATTTTGAGATGAAAAGTTGAAGGAAAACTATAGTGTAGAGAAGAAGCATGAGAGAAAACACTGAAAGCTAGTCATGCTATGAATTTTCTAATTATAGGACAAATAAAGGATTATTCAAACAGTGACATTGTGTCAGAGAGTTCTTCTGACCTTCCTTATCATCATTTTTGGTTCATCTACTACAATTTTCACTTAAAGGTACTTCTAGAACTATTTATATGGTCAGATTACTTTACCTAGGCATTTGTTTGATGGATTTTGCTAGTAGTTTATCTGGAATTTGGCTCTCTACCTGAGGAAGAACTTCAACCCAGGTTTCCCACTATACCAGTGCCACTATTACTTCTGTGGTATAACTTTATATATTTAGTTCCTTTACCGAAACAAATGCTTCTTTCTAGAAAATTGTCAGTCCCAACAAATGACTCAAAGGTAATATTTTTTCCCAGATTGTCAAGAATTTTTATTTTTTCTCTTCACATTCTTAGAATGGAATTGTGAACAATCTTGCAGCTTTCTCAAAAACCTTATATGGAATTTCAAAATCTAGAGATGTACCAATTATTGTTATTACCATTATTTATTACACATATGAGAAGAGGTATCTAAACATGTTGTATCAACCTTATAGATTAGTGCACAAGTTAAATTTATGATTTCTTCCTCCCTCTTTTTTTAAAATCTTCACAGAAATGGAGCTCCATGGAGGGAATAATTTGAAAGGGTTTCTTAAAATAGCATTTAAAATTTTCAGAGAAATTTGAGAGAGTTTTAGAGGAGGATAGAGAAGAAAGACCAAGTGAAGATTCACCTTCCATGAACTGGTGAAGATTGTGCTTTCACACTGTTTCACAGAATGCTGAACATCTATTAAATTCTCTGAAGCTGAGAAATGGAGCAAATGTTATTCTACACCTTCTGCAGTTCATAGTAGTGGAGATTTTAGAGATACAAAACTGGTCCCTTTAAACAGACAAACAAACAAGCAAATAGTCCACAGGTTAACTTTAAAGACTAAGCAGGGGGTTTTTCCTTCTATTTTTCTGCTTCCTTCAACATTGTCATCTTCTTTATTTACTCATTTTAATATCCAACCTCCTTCACTGGTGGATGGAGCCTCTTAGTGTTGTAATGACTTCTTCTAGCTAAAAAAAAAAATTAAAAAAAAAAATTCTTGAATACATGAAAATTATCTCTCTGCTGCCTTCTCAGTCTTCTAATACTTCTCATCTGAGAACTGGTACCTCTTTGACAGTGGTACCAAAGTGATATTCCTCACAGAGCTTCACAGTTCCTGCTTGGGAATTGCATACTTTCTCTGCACTGCAGGTCAGTCCTTCTCTATTCCAGGATCAGCCACTTCTGTATCCAGGAAAAATCTCCACATCCACTCACTTTTTACTCATAATTAATTTTGTCTGTGGAGGAACACCAAGTCTCAAGCACAATTTGGACCTCTCAGTTATGATTCTGTATGTTTACGTACTGCAATAGTATATAAAACTACTTATGAATAAAGTCCCCTTGCCACTGAGAGACTTTAAAACCAACCAGATCAGAATTTAGTACAGAGAGAATGCTTGGGACAATAAGGGTGAACTGAATCAGGGCAGAGAAGAGGACATGGAGACAGAGAAAAATAGCTTGGACTTACTAAATGTGGGGTCTCAGCACTCAGAAAGAAGGCTACTGCCTGTCTAACTGAAGGGACAGAGAAAGGAGTAAGGTGAAAGAGCAAGGAGATGACAGAATTGAACTTGTGAGATCCCCCCAGTACATAGTTTTCTGTTACCAAAGGTGAGCTGCATTTGTAAATGGGTTGTACATGAAGCCCCAAAGAGGTAAAGCTGTGATCCTGAAACGGTTTTGTTCATATCGACTTCATCAAACAACTAAGTCTCACAAGGGGAGAGGTTTGTACATGCAGAACAGCAGTTGCAATCTGAAAGGGAAAGTGTTGCTAAACAATAAACTGAGGGCATGCTTAATGAGGAGTCTGAGTTGGCCTAGTGTAGATAGGCATTGAAAGTGAAGGGTGGTCACCGCCAAGTAATTTTCAGGACTCCTTTCTAATTGATGCCAATTCTCTTTCATTGAGAAGGAACTTACTAAAGATAACTCAGGTTTGTTAGTAAGCCATATAAAGCTTCACTCCACAGTTTTAGATGCTTTAGTTCATGGATGTTGAAATATATTCTAGGTTTTCATGTTAAAGCATGTAGTAAACAGAGAAACAGCCAGTCATTTTTAACATAATAATTTACAAAGTAAGATAAAGATTAGCCAGTTGAAGATAGAATATTCACATATATAAGTGCCTGTGTATTCCCTGTGAATTGAAATACAATGCAGCTGGTGAATACAGTGGCTTTCATTTACCTAACTCAAAATTGTAGTGTGTCTTACACAATTACGACTAAAAGTAAAAGAAGAAACTTAGTAAAAGGGGAAAAAAACCCACCTTATGTAAAATAGAAACATAATTTAGTAAAAAAACCTGAGTTCCTTTATTTTAAAAGTTCACTAAAATATCAGTAAAGGTAGATTTTCATTTAATGTAAAATAAAGCCAATAGTGTTCATTATTTATATTTCAGGCAATATATGAAACACCTGCATGTTATTTTGGTCTACCAGGTAGGATTCAGAAATGCAAAAGAGACTGTAACTTCACTCTATTATATAACTTCATATATATAGGATTTTTGTATGCATAAATAAAACATCATTCAGTGAAAAAAGAAAGTACATGCAACTATGTTTTGAAAATGCTATTTGAACTTTATTTTCCAATAGAGTAATTCATGACACAGAAAAAGAAGAAAGGAAAAAAAAGAAAGTACCATACTATTGCATGGACTTTCAAAGAGGTAGTGAGGAATAGACAAGACACAAATAGTTGAGAACAGCAACGTGTCAATGAGTTTTGAGAAGGTTTATGTCAGTGTCTGGTTTTAGGCATTTATTGCAGTGGAGATAAACTCAGCTTATACCTTTAGGGTGTCAGTTGCAATACAGTTGGTCAGAATGTTCCCAGACACCTGATTTAATAAGAACTAGGTAAAGATAAAAACAGATGGAGGAATGAGACTGAATTTTGAAGGCTAGAGGCATAGAACATGACTGAAACACCACTTTATATTTGTTCAATATTTGTTTGATTGTTATGACAAATGAGATTAAAACTGATGTTTTGCTGGCTAGTGACAGTGATATAAGAAAAAAGTGTTTCAAAGGAAATATTTACTATGGCAATCCATAGCCAGAAAAATTAGTCAGGCCTAGATGAGAGAAGTAGAAAAGAGCACACAGATAGAATCATGGCAAGTAGTAATGTATATCAGAAATTATATTGCTGAGAATTAAATTCTCTAATTCAGTATTTTTTAACCAATAGTTCTTTTCTAATACAAGAAGTCTCTCATATCACAGAACTTTACACAAACTGCTATTATTCTATTCAATAGTTAGACAAGTAATTTCAGGAGAAGGATTTTTAGTATGTTTTCAGGCAAATATATGTTTACATAACCTGACCACTGAACACAATTATCTATTAGAGATCATAGGTTCTCTTTAGGTGAGAAACTTAACTTGCAAGTGAACACAGCAAATGGAAAAACTCTCACCTAATTTCTTTTAGGAAAATTGCATCTCAGGTTGTCCTGAATTGGCAGAGGAAGGAAAGATGCTACACTGTGGTTTCAGAACTATCATCATAAAGCCTGCCCAAGGTACTCTGAAAAAACAGAAAATCAAATCAGACATCATGTATTATGTCCTCAACAAAAGAGAATTTGTATGGTCTGTTCATTACCTGACTGTAAAGCTTTGCCAAATTTGCCCAAATGCCATGAAGGTCTTTTATGCACATCCATTATAACAACTTTATGCAGAGTAACATTCTTTCCAAGATGAAGGTGGCAAAATCTGATCCTCTTTCAGGGAAAATGAGAGCTTGGACCAGACTGTGGTAGATTTTCCTGTTCTGCAGAAAACTCAATTACAATGTCTTATCTTTGCCCTACTGAACCTGGAGTACTTGTAATAATCAGTGCCCTTTTTACACTGTCTAGGTCGGTTTGGGCTTTTTTTCCCTTTGTATTTTTTTTTTTTTCCAAATTATGAAAAATCAATCCTTAGGGATTTATTTCTGCATTTTTCTGTAATTTTACAAGTGCAGAAATTATAATTAAAATAATGTAAACCACTTGTTTGCATAAACAGTAGAAACTGCCTAAATGTTATTTTTCAGGCAGCAGAAGGGAAGTCATAAAATGGCAGAGTGGTAGCAAGGCAATCTAGATGTTAATCACTGCAAAAGAAGCTATTTGACAATTACAAAAATAGTCAAGAGAGATCTATAATCTTGGCTTTTGCCCAGAACAATATCAATAAGCAAGTTAAAGGTGACTGGCCTATTCCATAGCAAGAGATTCACCATGGAAAGAGTTAGATATTTCTTAAGTGTATCTTGTTGATACTAAGTACTGAATACAATGTATCTAAAACCCTTTAAACCTCCTCTTTATTCAATTGATTAAATTAATTATACTGGAAGAAAACGAAGCAGAGGTTTTGGTGTTGTGTTTTTTTTTTGTTTGTTTGTTTTTGTTGTTTTTTTTTTTTTTTTTTTTATTTTTATTTCATATCCAACAGTAAAAGGAAAGAAATTAACAGAATATTACAGATTTCTGTGAGTTTTTCTGGGGACGGAATTTGACATTTTTTTATTAGAACTATTTGTGACTTAAAAAACCCAAACTCTTCTGGCTTTGAGAGACCTTCATTTTTGGAAACTGTTTTATACAGTTGATCAGATTTTTCCCTCCAGCATGTTAGTTTTTCAAGAAACTGTTTACAAATCTTCCTTTACACCACACTGGCAGCACATAGGGGATTTAAAATGAAAGTAATTTACCTGCAGGTCTATAACAGATACAAGGCAGCTCAAAAGACACCACTCAAGAATTGTGAAAACTCAGGATCAGTATCCATTACACATCAACTGTTTTTCAAATCCTACTTAAATGTATCAGGAAACATAAGGATAATGAGAAAAAAATAAAATCCTTCACTTGTTTCCATAAAAAGCTTTGAATGCCTGAATAAATAATAATAATTATATTCCAAATTCTGAATTTTTCTCTTCCAGAAAAAGGTTGGAAAAAGCAAAATAGATATAGGGCTGTGCTGGTTTTAGAGTAGAGTTAATTTTCTTCACAGTGGCTGGTATGGGGCTGTGTTTTGGATTTGTGTTGGGTTGATAATGTAGAGATGTTTTTGTTATAGTTGAGCAGGGCTTACACAGAGCCAAGTCCTTTTTTGCTTTTTGCACTGCCCCACCAGTGAGGAAGTTGAGGGTGCGTGGGAAACTGGGAAGATACACAGCCGGGACAGGTGACTCCAGCTGACCAAAGAAATATTCCAGATCATATGACATCATACTTTGCATATAAAACTACAGACAGGAAAGAAAGAGGACAGTGGGGACATTTGAAGCGATGGTGTTTGTCTTCCTAGGACACTGTTACATGTGATGGGGCCCTGCTCTCCTGGAGATGGCTGAACACCTGCTTGTCCATGAGAAGTCATGAATGAATGCTTATTAAATTGTCTTTATCTCAAACCACAAGTTTTCTAGCTTTTAGTCTCTTGATTCTCTCACTGATTTCACTGGTGGGGAAGTGAATAAGAGGTTGTGTGGTATTTGGTGGCTGGCTGTGGATAAACCATGACAAAGGCCCATAACTTTGTGCATGAACATACTACTGACTTGTAGGTTTTGGAAAAAACCCCAAACTTCTACCACAAAATATTAAAAAAGATTAATCTAGAAACTATGTTTTAGTAGAGTTCTTTCTTTTTTTTTTTTTTTTTAGAAACTAAAATATCCAGTTTCGTACTCTACTTCCTACTTTATTATATTTTTTTAATTTCTCCCAGAGTTTCCAAAATTGTGTCTTTTGATAGTTTTCATTTACTGATATCTTACTTGGGAAATAGAAATATTTAATAAAAAGCTGTTCATTGCTCAAATATACACAAATAATAACATGCTAGCAAAACATTGCATCATAGTTTAAGTCACAAAAATGTTAATGCTAAGTAGTACTTGACACTGTTCCAATGATCAGGGTTAATTGTCAGCCACATTTGAAGATGGAAGAGAATGGAAAAGTTGTTAAACTATTGAATTAAGTTAGATCAGTTCATAAAATCAACCAACAAGGGATGGGCAGCTTGCAAGGAGTTAATGTGTTCTTAGCACTTTGCAGTCTAAATTACTTTTAGAAAGTAATATCCATATGGTACCTTGAAGGAAGGCCTAAGCAGTAAACTTTAACTGCTGCCTGAGTTGGCAATCATTTCATAGAGACAAGACACCACATGAGAATTTGCTCTATAAATAAGATCCCTTACAGAAGAATTAAAATGAAATTCATATTATTGGTGTTCACTAGAAGCCATAAAAAATGCACAAGACAGCCAGGAAGTGTCACTTGTTTCAAATAACCGTCAGAAGCACCTGAAGGACACCATTAAAAATTGCCTTGATCAATGATGACGAATATGTTGGTCAAGCTTTCTGTGCAACTATAATGCATTTAGAAGCCTTGAGGAAATAGATGTGGCAAAAATAAATAGGACAGATATGAGATATTCCTACTGCCAAGCTTTTTTTATGGCCATAATCCAGATATGTGCCCTACCTTTCTGAGCAAAGTATCTCTAAATTCTTTCCTGTCTCCTCCACAGCTCTGCTTGGATCTCTCCTGTCCTCACCTCCTTGATACAAGATCTCTGAAGAGTTACTATCTTTCTGTGGTTTGAAGGGAAGTCAGCAGTCTTACTGTCTGAATGAGACTTAAGATTCCCACTGCCAAATCATGTGTTTTCCTAGCAGTGTCAAAAAGGAAACTGTTATGTGATGGTTATCAGTACTGGAAAAAAGTCACATGAGAGTTTAAAGGTTTGACCTGTAAATCTGATGGGGGCAATTGCTTCAGATAGGTGGAGATGGGAGGGAAAGGTATTGAAAAATGTGTGAACAAAAGCTTTTTTCATATCATAGAAGAGGCAGACAGTAAAGAAAATAAATGGCTGTCAGGAGCTCAAAGTATCCAAAACAGAAAGCAAGAAATAATATGTTATTACCTAAACTGAACTGGATTGCTGGAGCCCTTCCATGAAAGTCATGATTTGTTCTCCTTTATAATTTAGTCTTTTCTTCATTCACCACATACCACGTACAAAATACTCTGAACTACTACCACATTCATGAAGGGGGATGATGGATATTCTGGAGTGACACTGATAGCAACGCATAGCAAAAGAAACCTGTGAACGTTTGAATTTTGTATAAAATAAAACTTATTACTAGTTGGTGCTATTTTGAAAATGATTTTCCATCAGCTTCACATCTATGAAAAGTGACAGATTAATGTCACCAGGGCTACCAATATGCTATTGCACACAAACAGATATGTGCCTGTCAGCTGCTGTAGCTGTGAACTTCAACCACATTCCTTAGGGGTGATAAGATAGCATTCAAATTGCTTAAGTACCTTGATACCTGAATAGTATGTTGGGATTAAAGTACAATACCAGATAAAATAGATGACAACAATTTTATTAGAAGTAATTTCTGTCTATTCTTCGATTTGCTCAGTACTAGAGAACACAACTGCTAGTCAAAATAGCTCAAACAAATTAAATACATGTGGAAAAAAATGAATCACAGAATCATAGAATGGTCTGGGTAGGAAGGGACCTTAAAGGTTACCCAGTTCCAACCTCCTGCCATGGACAATTCAGGCTCCATAAGAGCCTAAATCCTGCACATAAACTTTTGCTCACAAAGCACACAAAGCATGGATTTCAACATCTTATGTTTTCTCTGTACTGCAGGTCCTGTTTCTGACTTTAGCAGATATAGCAAAAAGCAGTGAGTAGACAAATAAATGCTATCATTTTACTCAATTATAAATTGTCTTGGGTAGAATTTAAACACACCTTTTAAAGTTTTGTTAAATGAGAACCTAAAAGATGGTTAATAAAAGCATCAATTAGTGTTAATTTCAGCAATGTAGTCCCTGAAAACTGCTTCATAACTCACATACTTGAAGAATACCAGACAGAGCAGGCAGCAATAATTTTCAGTTTCTTTTGCCCTATAGCCTGATTCCGCGCTCTCACATAGACTACCAGCAATGTGCTTACTGTTGTGCATTAAACAATCTTGAACCAATAGGTTGAATTTGAACTGACAGCTATGCTATATATTTCTCCATTAGCTGAGGCTGATTTTAACAGATACACAAGAAAAGACAACTAAAAACATTGGAACTTTGTAATTTTATGCACCATTGAAACACAAACAAAGAATTATTGTTTACTTTAGTCTTTCTAATGTTGGAATTAAATATGTCATTCTGTAACTATATTTCCCTCCCTGGTGACACATTAGAAAAAGATAGTATCTAAAACTCAAACAAGTAAATTAATGATTGAGGGCAAAATTGGTGATTTATACTGCAAGAGTCAAGCTCATTCATGTTCCAAACATTCTTGCAAGTGCATTTAATTTCTTGAGAAGAAAACTTTGACATGAATAACAGAGTAGTTAGGATCAAGTATAGATCTCATCATCATGCTTCATTACTTTAAGGCTGGTAAGTACTGTATGAAGTTTCCAAAGTTGGTTTATTTTGCACATTAGTCACAACCATGCTCTTTTCAGTACGACAATTAAATAGTCCATTAGTCATTTTATAGGGTATTTATTCACCAGCCAAGAGGAAATTGTTAGTCTGCTCTGAGATGAGCTGGGTAATTCCTGACAGATAAAATCAGAAACCTCTTTCAGAACTGTGCACATATCCAGATGCCCACCTTCAATTAATTCCAGCAGCAAGGATTATTACCCTGTCCTTATAGAGTGCTTAAGTACCTACACGGTGAAGTTCCTTTCAGCTTTGTAGCAAATTAGTTACTGGATCACAGAACTTGACTCTCAGGAAAGGCAGTACAAAACCTAAGGTCAGTTAAGTTTAGTTTTGGCATAGCTTACAGATTCACCTTTAGATCACCTAAAATGACACCAATTCACAAAACCAATTCTGATCTTTTTAAAGCATGGTTTCAAAGATACCTGGCATCGTTGTAGAGAAGCAAAATAATCAAGGCTATCAAATTTATGTCATCCTTGGCCAAGGCAAGCCCAGCTATCTGTTTGCAAGGTCACAGCTAGCAGATGTCACAAACTTTAACCAATGGACTCTGCTGGGGTCTGGAGCATCTTTCTTAGGAAGACAGACTGTGGAAGCTGGGCCTGTTTAGTCTAGAGAAGACTGAGAGGTGATCTCATCAATACAAATATCTCAAAGGTGGGTGCCAAGATGATGGTGCCAGGCTCTTTTCAGTGTTGCCCAGTGACAGGACAGGGAGCAAAGACCATAAACTAAAATACAAGAAATTCCACAGCAGCATGAAAGAAGAACTTTACGTTGAGGGTAGCAGAGCACTGGAACACGCTTCCCAGGGATGTTGTGGACTCTCCCTCGCAGCTGTTCCTATGTCACCTCCTCTAGGTGACACTGACATGGCAGGAGTATTGGACTAGATGATCTCCAGAGGTCCCTTCCAACTCCTACGATTCTGTGATTCTGTAAGATGGAAAAGCTCAGGGGTAACAATAAAGAGAAGGGCACTTATCAATTACTGTCATGGGCAAAGCAGATGTACCCCAGGGAAAACTGATTTGATCTATTGCCAAGTAAAATAGAGTAGGATGATGAGACAAAAATGACAAAACCTAAACCACCTTCCTTCCTTTACCCCTTTTTATCACAAGTTCAGCTTCACTCCTCCATCCCTGATTTCTCTGTCTATTTACCCTGAGAGGGCAGGAGCAGTGGGATGGAGAATGGTGGGATGCAATCAGTCCAATAAAGCTCCTCAGCCACTCCTTCCTCCTCACAGTTTTCCCTGCTCCAGTCTAGTGTCTTCCCATGGGCCACAGGGAAACACCTGTCCCACAGGGGTCTCTCCTGGACTGCAGACGTCTTTCTAAATAGAACAGGACACCTCAGTTTTCAGAACTGGCAATATGAAAACAGACGTTGCTTTGGAAAAATCCATGGACATGGGGTGATTATTGCTGATTGTGACTAATGTGATGGTTTAATGTCTGCAATGGATATGGCTAAAAAGCAGGGGAAGGCTCTTTTACTAGGGGATAAGTTGATTGCATTTTGTTTTCCTAGGACAACTACTTAAATAAAGTTTAGAGAAATACTGGAAGAAATACACTTCTCAACAATGGAAATTTTTTTGTTCAGTTTTTAAAGGGTGATCAAGCATTGGAATAGGCTGCCCATGGAAGTGATTGAGTCACTATCCCTGAATGTATTTAAAAAACATGTAGATATGGCACTTAGGGACATGATTTAGTGGTGGACTTGGCACTGCTGGGTTAATGGTTGGACCCGATGATAATAGTTAAAGGTCTTTTCCAACATATATGATTCTATAATTCTAAAAGCATAAAAATATATCTTACCTTAAGAAGGATTCAAAGGTGTTTCTGAGTATTTTGAACAGGTTACAGCCTTCACGGTATTTAATTAGCAGAATTTCTGACAAATGAAATTTAGAATTTGTCTGATAACAGGATCCAGCCTCTGTTTTTCTCAGCTGAGAATACAGCTACCATATATTCACACCTGGGGTATCCGTAGATTCTCAAAGCCTCTTCTTCCAGGTCTGAACACGAACACTTTCTTAACCTATTAACTGCAGACTAAAACACAAAAATAACTATAACAGTTAACTTTATGTGATTTTGTCACACTGGCTGGCTGTATTCCTGGCTAATCACCAACTAGAACAAGTAACCAAGTCAGATATTGGTCCTGGAATCGTTGGCAGCCAGTTCCTTTATCTGGAGTTAATAAAAACTGCTGTGCTATAGAAGAAATTCAAGAAGCACTTATAAACTCTTCCACTTGGAGGGTGCTGAAAATGGAAGAAACAACATTCGGGCAAACATTACGACAAGGAAGGACTCTGTCAGTCCTCCAGCAAAGTTAAGATAGCAGGTGGTTTAAAACAACACCATGTCAAACAGATGAAATATTCCAGAGAATCTACAATCTATGCCCAGGTCCACCAGTACTCTTATATTAGTGGAACTCAAAATAATAAATCATACCATTAAAACACCATTATGAATGTATGATTTGTACTTAATGTTAATTTAGTGAATTAGGCCCTTTAAAATGTGCATATTTCATTTGTCTGACTCATTAACCCTAACCTAAATTTCAAGTTTAAATATCAGCCATGATTCATTAGAAGGATGTTGTTTCTGAATTAACAGCCCTCTCTTCTTCAACGTAGTAGCAATATTTAGCTGAACTTGTGCTTTGAAATGTTCTACAATAGGTCATAGGCATGGTGTGAGAAAATTGGTACATACTTCCACTAACAGTCACAGGAATTAATCCTCAAAATTCCATCTCACTGACATGAAATTCTGTCCTCATGGGTCTGCTATGTTCCTTTCAGTATTTCATAGGTAATTATTCTTTAACTACTTTCATGACCTACTAAGTTCCATATTGTTAATATTTTTGCTTTTTTTGCCTTAGACTGTCTGGGTCTCTCCCTGTATTTGCTGCTCCTTGTGTTCTGCCAATCTTCATTTCATATATCGCATGAGCTGTATCCACAAGCTAATGAACAGAGTTTAGAGAAACTTCAAAATTCAGTCAGGGGCAGTGAACCTTAATGCTTTCTTCTCATGAGTTAAAGGGTAATTTTTCAGAACAGGAACTGTAAACAAAGTCATGAGTGTGGTCTACTAAATTGATTATGATGTTTTACCAATGAGACCTTTATCAAAATCCTTTAACAAAAAATCAACAGTAAGATCTTTATTTTCATTAATGCACCAATGAAATCATTGATGAATCCACACATTCCAGTTTGTCCTGCAGTTAAGTGTCTTTGAATCAGATGAAGAGGCAGGTTCCCTGAACTCTAGTGTTGGCCATGCCACGGAATCACTGTGTTAGTTTCAGTATTATCCCTTAGGGACCATGAGACTAACTGTTATGTTAAGCAGCACTTCATTCTTGGGCTAGTCTTTTTAATTATATTAGATGATTATAGATGTGAACAAAAATGGCAGAGATGAAGACAAATGGATTTTCCAGCACACTTCATTAAAATGCAGTTCATTCAAATATCTTGCAAGGATGTCAAATAGGTGAAAACATGTAAGATAGGCAAATCAAAACTGATTATAAAAGCTGCTGAAGAAATCATAGTAAGATAAAAGTTGACACGAAAGGTTAATTTAAGCAGTGAGACTTTTAAAACCATTGGTTTTACATGTTTGTGTAAGTTCACTGTGCTAAGATAATCTAATAATTGTTTTTAAACTTGCAGCAGTCTGGCTTCAAGATTATGCAGACATTGTGAAAATTGCCTTTAGGTAGCTTGGATACTAATCAAAATATCTCTGTATCTCAGCTCAGGATGGAGCACAAAGCCATAGAATAAACTGTCAAAAATCGTGTAGTTAAGCTTTGATGATAACAAGTGTATGCAGCCACACTGCACAGAAGCAGAGACTGGAGGTTGGGATGGTAGCATAGTCATCAAACAATGTCTCCTTCTTTCCATGTACCTGATCCTCAGTGACAGAACACAGTCATAGTCACTTCATGTAGTGAGCACAGAGGGCACAGTTCCTGAGAGTGACACAGCACTAGTTGGAGAGCAGATCTTACTTGGGATGATTCTTGATGAATTAGGTCTACCAAATTCAACAGAACTACTTCCAGTGCTATCAGGGTACTGACATGGGCAAACTAATCAATATATAATCTCACTAGTATAAATACATTTTAGCTATTTCCATGTATAATGAGCCTTTGACTGTACTGTGGGCATACTCTAATTTATTCAGTGGTGATAGTAACAGCAGATGTGTTATATTTGTAAAGTTTCTTGCACAATCCCACGACTGTAGAAATGCTCTGTTATGAGAAATGTGCAATGGGGTTTTTGTATGTCTCTAGGGCTTTTATTTGGGGGGGGGTTATTGGTTTGGTTTGGATTTTTTTCTGTTCTGTTCTGGGTTTTTTTAATTATTATTCCAAAGCTTATTGATGCTTTTGTGTTGCTTTTCTTTAAGTATGTTGTCTCACTGAGTGGCTTTGGTATAGGTAGAAGATGTGGAACGGATGTTTGATATTAAAAATAAGAGTTACGTTGACATGAGGGACAGAGGTTAGGGAATATTCTGTTTTAAGCAATGTTCTTGGTTTGTGGCAAGAAACTGTGCTTTATTGTATTACTAACAGTGTTATTTCTAGGTTGGATCAATATTACCTTGATTAATATCCATGTGATACTAACTATAGGTAACAATTCTATAATTAGTGGCATCATTAACATTCTGAGTCAAGGGTTTACAGTGTACAGTAACACTGATAGAACTAATAGAAGATGAAATCTGTTGTTACAAAATACAAACACAATAACACATCTTTAGTCCAAAGAAATTAGTCTAAACAGTTAAGAAAAAATGTTACCCTTGTATGTCTTGGCACATTTCTACTTTAAATACCAAGGCCGCAGAAAAATTCATGTTCCTTAAGTGTGTAGTCTAGAACAAGTACTTTCTTAAATATGTCAATTATGAAGCCTGGATCCCTTTGAATTCAGTAGCAAAGCCACTCCAAAATACAGTGGGACCAGAACTTTGTTCTGACACTTTTTCCATTACTTTTGGAAACTATCAAGTCCTTCTGCACTTTCTAAAATTCAAAGTTTATATTTGTTCTCTCTTCACTCTCTTCTATAGTGTCACCATCCAAGTATTGCTGTCAGGTACAGAATGAATGTCAAGTGCTCCCCATTTATAAGGGATATAGATTTGAAGTGCTAATATGCCAGCTATTGACATTTCTAAAGAATACTGCTGATTAATATTGCAGCCCAGAAGCATCTTTTAAACACTAGAGCAAAGGGGATACATCAACAGTAGCAGTACTCAAACATAAAATTTTGACAGCATGGGACAACAGAGACAATTCCTCCTTCAAGTCATGGAAAATTCAGTTTTAAACCTAAGGGTACATGAGACCTCTGAAGACTTACTGTTTCTTAGATTTTAATTTCACTTACACTTTGTCCTTTTTTCTGCCTGCAGGCAAACACCAACAGAATCTTACAATTTCTGCTCCAGTTATATTGACCCCTAGCTTTCTATATTTGCTAATCTATTGATATTTCCCTTAAATACTCTGAATAGCTGTTTTGTCAACCTTGTCCTTAAAGGCAGACAAAATGCAAAGAAATCATCAAATCGAATCAGTAGAGCTATGGATAATAAGTAAGAGAATGCAGCTGACTACAGCTGATTTCTTCTTGCTGCTACACTGAGCAGACTGCTTCATTGCTCCATGCCTCCTAACCATAGGACACATATCTGAAAATTGCAGATAAGATTATTGCAATAATTTCTTCTAATCCTGTTTCCTTTGTTCCTATGATGAACCGCCTCTATGCAACACCTGCCATCACAGACAACCGTGTCATATAATCCCTTTCCTAAACTTATCAAGTATTATTTTAAAAGTATTTAGGCCTCTTGATCCCGCTATTGCTATTTTACTCAAAAAACACAGCTTTTTATTAGAATTTATATTTTTTCCTCATCCTTATTTAATTCACAGCCAGCTTTTACCATTTGATCTGTTGTCCAACATTGTATACTGGTAAATAAGGTGAAGTGATAAGCATAATGTAGGAAAATAAGCAATTTTAATTAAGAACCACCAGAACCATTTTATTCATTTTGTGCTATACCAAAGCCTGCTCCCTGAAAACCTGTTGGCTAGTTTGTCCATTCTGTTTGTGGGGTACTGGGATTAGCCTACATATATCACTGTGTCCCACATTGATTTTTAAAGTATAACCTGCAGAAACACACACGTGACAAGAATCACACACATTAAATATTAAATCAGCTCAGTGACTTCTGAAGGAGAACTATTTCTTCTTGGTCTACAGGACCAACTACACCTAGATTTTCTTGAATGATGTCTTCCTTTTCATGGTATTTTTGTACAACCATCCTATGATTAATTAATATATACACGTTAATGACAGGATTTAAAGAATGCAATTAATTGTCTCAAAGCACTGTCAAAGAAGGAAATGTCCATAGGATAAGCCACCACAATAGGAACTTGCGATAAGCACAGACTGGCAACAACAGAAACCAGACCTGGTAAGGCAAATCTGAACAAATATGCTCACTGTGAAAAACTGTGAGAAAAGAAAGTATTAATTACAGACCTAAAAGAAGGTAAAGGTATGAAATTAACACACCAACAAAATGCCACTGTGCAAACTGGGGGAAAGAAAACTGCTTATACCCATGACAGCTCAACTTGTGAGAATGACATCTCCCTGTGAATATCTAGAACTTGAAATGTATAAAAGTTGTACCCCAAAAGCATGAGATGGGAACCCTCACCACTGAGAAGACCAGAAGGACTAACAGGATGCTGTTGGAATCCATGTGGTGGTGACATCTTTATCTATTTACTTAATCTCTGTCTCTCTCTCTTACTCTCTTTCTCCCTTCCCTGCCCTGCCTCTGCTTATTCTCTCCCTCTTTATTTCTGTCTCTATCTCATATTTACTGTTAAATAAAACTGTACTATTGACTTTAGAACGTGGTCTTGTTTTCACCTTAGTTTGAGCAGAGGCGTCTTTTACTAACTTAATCCTAAAAATTAATGGAGAATACTTACCTTTTAATGGTGTGCTGGCTTTAACACCAGCTGGAAATTAACCTCTGAATAACCCTTACTCTGCCCCTTCTGTTAAAAGAGGGACAAAAGCAGAGATTATGGGTTGAGATAACAATTTACTGAAAGCACAAGGGAATGGAATAAGACATGCACAATAATAATAATGGTATTAATAGCAAAAGTATACAAAAAGATAAGGTATTTTACTCACTAAAAGGTGTTCACCACTAGGAACAAAACCAAGATGGTGAACACTCCCTGAAAGTCATGTCCAAGTGGCTTTCTCAGACAAAGGCAATATAGTGACTTTCATGTGCTGCACCACATGGCTGTTGGGAACAAAGACAAGAAGGCAGGAGAGCTACTGGGGCTATTGTTTCCAGACCCTCAGCTCAAAAACCAATAAAAAGCAATGACAAACAACCTCCCCAAAAGCTGGGTCATCTGACTTGGGCTGCGCCACCACTTTGCTGGGCTCAGTTCTGAGCAGGTGCCTGTGTTGCTGTTTCTGCTGCTTTGCTGCACTGGAGGTTTGGTCCCACAGGTTACAGCTGCTTTTTCTACAGCTCAGCTGTTCTCCTTTCATTTGGCTTGGCTGGGTTCAGCTGGGCTCCGTTCTGCTTGGCTTGACACATTGGCTGGACTGATGTTGCCCCTGCCAGGCCTTTTCCTGTGGCAGCCTCTGCTCCAGAACTGTCAGTTCAGCAGTGCTGTCAATTTGCTTTTTTGCACTTTCATTTTCAGCACCGTGTCCCATAGTTGCATTATGGAGAAAACAGGAGGGGGATCAGTAGTGGTAACAAGGGGACTGAGTCTGCAGGCATTGATCTTGATAGTCCCTCTGCTGGAGAGATAGAGGCAAAATTGTGCACTTTCTGTGGGGCACCTGGGTTTTCCTCCTGAAACCATGCCACCTAGGGATGATATGGGTGGTATAGAACCACCACCTGGCCACGTCCACACAGTGTTAAGTTCCACCCTATCTCTGCAATGAGGACTAAAAGAAATGTGTGCCTAAAATACATTATGTTTAATTTATACAGTTGAATTTGATATCTTCTATTACTTACTTCTTTTAGATTGCTCCATTAACAACATCATCTGAGCTGATGCTTTCATCCAGTAAAACCTGTTGCAATCTTCTTTTTTTTTTTTATTTCCTACTTTATAAGCTTCTTCTAACCCTCTTCTTTAAGTTTTTATTCATCATCATGTTGAATGCAGTATAGAAGTTCTAACAGATAAGATGACTGTGAAGCAGTCCATCTTCTCTAGGAGAGATGTAAGGCCAATCTAATACTATTTTGCTAATGCATATCACATGCATTTCAAGGCTTTTTTGTTTGGCTCAATTCCTATAATAATTATTTCCTTTAAGATTTATTTTAATTAAATAGCCAAGGTAATTCTGAAAGTCCTGTAGCTCAGCCATTTTCTTTCTTTTCCCTTCAAGCTATAGACCAATGAATATCGATTTTTTTTTTTTTTTTAATTATTATTAAAGCCTTTATTTGTTCCATACTGGCTTGTCAAAAATAACCCAACAAATTATCACTGCTCTCTAGAAGATAAAATAAAATAAAATAGGATAATGTAGGTTGAAAAATACCTCTAAGATCATCAAGCCCAATCACTAACCAAGCATTGCCAAATCTGCCACTAAGCTGTGTCCCTAAGTGCCATGTCCACACTTCTTTTAAACACCTCCAGGGGTAGTGATTCCACCACTTCCCTGGGCAGCCTGTTCCAATGCCTGACCACTCTTTCAGTGGAGCAATTTTTCCTAATATTTAATCTAAACCTCTCCTGAAACAACTTAGGGCCATGTCCTCTTGTTCTATCACTTACTGTGTGGGAGAAGAAACTGATCCCCATCTTGCTACAGCCTTCTTTCAACAAGTTGTAGAGAGGGATAAGGTTTCCCCTGAGACTCCTTTTTTTCCAGGCTAAAGAACCCCAGCTCCCTTGGCTGCTCCTCATAACACTTGTTCTCCAGACACTTCGCCAGCTCTGTTGCCCTTCTCTGCTCCAGCACCTCAATGTCTTTCTTGTAGTGAGAGGCCCAGAACTGAATACAGGATTTGAGGTGCAGCCTCACCAGGACCAAATACAGAGGGATGATCACTGCCATAGTCCTGCTGATTACACTATTTCTGATACAAACCAGGATGCCATTGACATGCTTGCCCACCTGCACACAAGGTTGGCTCATGTTCCACCAGCTGTTGAGCAGCACCTCCAGATTCTCTTCTGCTGGGCCACTGTTGTAATTTCAAAATCTTTCATGGAATTTTTTTCTCTCCCTTACCAACACAGTGGTTTGGGAGTTGGAGGCCAAGACAAGAAGGCTTGTTGAAGCCCAGGCCCCCACTACCTTCTCCCAGAGCCAGCTAATTGTTTAAAGCCTAAAAAAGGGATGGCTGATAGCTTTGCATTCCAGCATGATGGATGGGGAGAGGACTGAGGGGAAGTGGAGGAAGAGGTGTTTTCCTGGTCCTTTACCCACTGCAAGGGTACCAGCTGCCGCTTTCTGGACTGGTGAAAGCACTGGGAGCGAGTTCCTGTCTTGCCCCTGACTCCGCACTCTTGTGCCGTTCTTCTGAGGGAATGATCACTGCCGCCTGGATTCACTACAGGGACCAACGCCATCTATAGCAGAGATGCTAATGCCCCCCACAGTGCTTTCGGACAGAGCTTTGGAGCCAGCACCTCTCCCTGCCCCCTTTCTTTGCCTCACTGGAGCACCTGAGTTAGTTGCCATGGCTGCTGCCTCCTGAGGCATAGTGTCATCTCCTGCTGTCTGTAAATATAGGTGCACAGAAAAAGCAGAGATAGAACTTGATTTGTATGAAAGTTTTGGTTATAGTGTTGCTGTTCTGTTCTGCTTTTTGGTTTTGTTTTTTTTGTTTGTTTGTTCTTGTTATACATATATATGTATTTGTAGTAAAGAACTGTTATCCCTTTTCTCTACATTTTCTGATTAAGTCTCTTAGTTTCAAAGGTTTTGGTGGTTTTTGGGGACAGGGCCCCTTCCTAGTCCAGAAGGGCTCCTCACTTTCCTTGACAGACATCTTGGTTTCTTTTAAACTGAGACAGCCACTTTATAGCCACTTTCTCCCCGCCCTGCCCCCGTAAAGCTGCATGATGTTGTGACCCAAGTGCAGGACCTGGCACTTGGCTTTGTTGAACCTTATACCATCAGCCTTAACCCATCAAGACAGCCTGTCCAGATCTCTTCTACTCTCCACCCAACTTGGCTACACCTGCAAACTGGCCAAGGCTGCACTCCATCCCTTTGTCCAGATCATCAATAAAGGTATTAAACAGGACTGGCCTCAGTATTAATCCCTGTGAAACACCACTAGAGACTGGCTGTCATCTGGGTTTTAACTCCATTCATGACCACTCTCTAGGCCTGAACATCCAGATAGCTTTTTCACCCAGAGAAGAATACACCCATCAAAGCCATGAGTAGCCAGTTTCTCCAAGAGAATTCTGTGGGAAATAGTGTTAAAGGCTTTACTAAAGTCCAAGTAGACAACATCCACAGGCTTTCCCTCATCTGCTGACTGGGTCTTCCTGTAATAGGAAGGTAAGTTAGTCAAACAGGACCTGCCATTCCTAAACTCATGCTGTGTGGGCTGATCAACTGGTTGTCAGGTATGTGCTATCTGATGGCACTCAAGATGAACTGCTCCATAACACTCCTCAGTGTCAAGGTCAGGCTGAAAGACCTGTGGTTCTTCAGATCCCCCTTACGACCCTTATTCTAGATGGGCATCGCATTTACCAACTTTCAGTCAACTGGAACCTCCATAGTTAGCCAAGTCTGATGGTTAAGTAGTCACAGCACCACACCTGACAGAACTGAAGTATTTGGACAATACTCTCAAGCATATTGTGTTACTCTTGGGGATGGTTCTGTGCAGGGCCAGGAGCTGGACTCAATGATCCTTGTGTGTCCCTTTCAACTGGACATATTCTGTAATTCTGTAAATGATGGGAAGTGTCTCAATCAGCATTTCCACCAGCTCCCTCAGTTCCCTAGAATGGATCCCATTCATCCCCTCAGTCTTGTGCATGTTTACGTGATGCAGCAAGTGTCTGACTTTTTAGCCTTGGATTATGGGGCCTTTATACCTGTACCTGTCTCCCAAGTCAGGGGGCTGGGTACCCCAAGAACAATTTGTCTTACTAGTAGGATTGAGACAAAGAAGGCATTAACTACCTCATCCTTTTCCTCATCCTTTGTTACTCTGTTCTCCCCTCCATCCAATAGAGGATGCAGAATCTCCATGGCCCTCCTTTGGTTACTGATGCATTTGTAGAAACATTTTTTTATTGTCTGTTATGGCAGTAGCCCGATTAAGTTCTGGCTACTAGTTGAGCTTTTGCTTTTCCAATTTACTCTCAACATAACTTCACAAGATCCTTATAGTCCTCTTGAGTGAGCCAACCCTTCCTCCAAAGGTCATGAACTCACATTTTTTTCTTGAGTTCCAGCAAAACATTATTAAGTTTTATTAAGCCCAGTTAATATTCCCTATCAGGTCATCTTCTAGCATCCATGCCTTTAAGATTTGCTTCTTGAAGGACAGCCTGACTGGATTCCTTTGCCCTTCAGGACTCTCTCCCAAGGGGCTCTGTCAAGTGAGATCCTAAACAGGCCAAAGTCTGCCCTCAGGAATCCAAGAAGGCAGTTCTGCTGACTCCTATCCTTACTACTCAAAGAACCAAAACCTCTATCATTTCATAATTGCTGTGCCCAAGACAGCCTCCAACCATCATATGGTCCACAAGTCCTTCTCTGTCCACAATGAACAGGTCCAGTAAGGCACCTTCCCTAGCTGGCTCACACAATGGCTGTGTCAAATGTTTTCCTCTTCCCTTGAAATACAAATTCCTCTGAGTTTGGGTAGGTCTGATGCGACGGCTGGATTGGGTTCGCTCCCCACTTTCCCGGTCCCCTCCCCGGGCCACGTGTTCGGCCCCTCGTGGTCC
>JAWWEE010000074.1:69466628-69480623 GCA_035221455.1 Xenops minutus
CATTATTCTAAGTTCTGTTTTGCCTGTGGTATTAATCAAAGCTCCCCTTTTGGTTATCTCTAGCCGTAAATTCCGGGCTGTTTTTTTTTCCCTTCCCTCTGGAAGGAGAAAAAGGGGGGGGAAGGACCTTGAATGAGCTTTGCTGGACATCAGGCGTTTGTTCAGGGTCAAACCCCCACAGGCCCTTAATTTTCCCATGAATTGTTCAGCAAGAATCATTATCTGAACTTGTACAGTGTATGCAAAACATGTTACTGGTTTTAATATGGTTAATTTTTTTTGTCTTCTCTGTCATTGCAGCTGTATTCACAAAGTAAACAAAAGTAATTTCAAAGGGAATGAGAAAAGTCAAGTTTTCTTCTCCCACTTGTAAGGTTGACTATACTATGCCAGAAAAATTAATGCTTGAATGACACTTTTCACATGCAATACCAATTGTGAACTAACATTTGCTCTGCCAGGAAATCTGCATGCATTTAGGGACAGAGGAATTTTCACTGTATTAAATTAGGCATACTCATAAAGTTTATAAGGAGCGGGATTTTATGTTTGAGGAATGAAAGACTGCAATGAGTAATCCAAGAAATATGACTTAACTCAGTCTTATCATATTTATTTGCTGATTAGCTTAGAGAGGAGATTTGCACTTTTGTTGAAATATATTTGTGTTTGGGCTGATCTGAAAGGTACATAATTGGTTAGATGGGTTGAGCACTCAGTACTACATTGGGAGATGAAAGTGCTCTTCCTTCACTTTGCATTTTGCAGGAAATAAGATACTTTTTAAAAAAAAAATATTCTTCATGTTAATTTATATGTTACATTTACAGAGAGCTTAAGGAATAGTTTTTGTTTGTTAACACTGGTCATTTAAATAGAAGGTATTATCTAAACTATACTAATCTTATGTGCTTCTTGTGACACTTCTCACATGTGGGGAAAGATATAGCTGAACATATAACTGAACATACCACTGCTCTATTAGAGAAGGAAAGACTTCAAAAAAGAATGTACGGTGAGTCTTCAAATACTTACGATTAATGCCATTTTGTGGTTGCTTAGTACCTTCTATCCTTTTCAAGTCTCATCAATCCACAGAGTTCATAACATATTCAAAGATTATTGTAAACTGGTTTTATTGCTTAAATATTCAATGGTGCTGAAAATACCTTTGGTTTGTTCATTCCATGCACTTTTAAGATGAATGTGACACTTGAGTCATGCTTAAATCCATACTATAACCATAAAAAAATAAGAAAAGCACGTTGTTTTTGTCAAGATTATCACTTTTTCAGCTGCCTCTGCTTCTGCCTTGTCCGTCTTTGTTTCCCTTTCTAGTACTTGTTCTTTGTCAAAAGGTAAAGTAATATTTATGATATTTAGTCAGTAGACTGAGGGCCCACCCTAAAAACACTAGTTTTCTATTGAGAAATGAGCAACAACCATGAAAAAGTGTTTGTTTGGTAAAAACATTACAAAACAAAGCCTCATTTCCAAAGCTTTTTTCCCTTTTTTTCTTATATACTACTCAAATCATAACCTATGGTTTATTTATCATTAGTACATCTTACTAACATAATGTATATGAACTCCAGTTGTGGGTATTGTGCTAGTGAGTTCATATAAAAAGTTCAAAGCTGAAAGACTCATCTAAGAGAAGACAATATGAATAAAAATAAATGAGAACACATAAAGATACAATAGAGAACAGTCTTTCACTGTTAAACTTGTTGATCACAGCACATTATGCAGCTTGAAACACTGAAAACTGTTTCTTTGTGGGATGACAAAAAAGTTAGGAGAAACAATTTGAAAAACAATTATACAAAATGCATAGTTGAGGAGACATATTCAAAAGTGGAGGGTGTCATGCATGGCAAAAGGGAAGAACTTGCATGGTTGAAATATATGCATACTGGAAAAAGTCTTTCTCCTGGTGTATGAAAAGGGACTGAAATACAAGCAAAAAGATGACAATAAGCTAGGAAAAATATTGAATCTTTATTGACTATAGAAGCCATGTCAGTGAATGATTCTAGTGGAAGTTTTAATGCGCTAGGAGTAACAGATCTAATAGATCAAGAAAAAAAGGTTTGCAGCAGCAGCATTCTGAGGGAATGTGCATGGACAAAGTTTTATTTGCTATTACTGCAGAAAGCATATTGTAAAAAAAACCCAAGATACAATCAGAAGGAACAGTGTGAACAATAAGTTTAGTTACATATGTGAAGAGAAAAGCCTTCACTGAAGTGATATTAACTTTGTCATCCATATTAAATTCACTAAAACTGCAAACCTATGTCTAAAGTGAAACAACTGCAACCAGGAGTGACAGCAATTTTTTCTAAGACATTGTTTGTGTGTAGATGTTATAACTAGGCAAGTCTCTGGTTGTAGGATGGAAAGGTTCATGTGCATGAGCAAAGTGTTTTTAATTACTAACTGCAAATATGTGTTTTATTGACATCTGACAATTATATAATTTGTAGCATTTTAAGCTATATTGCAAGACTTAAAACCTTGGTGGACTAAATACATAAAATAGCCATTTTTGTGTGTATTAAATGCTATTTCATTATTTCAATATTTAATTATTTGCAATAAATACATCATCAAAACTACTATAATGAAGTATATTTTAAAGTATTTTTAATTTTTAACATCATGGATCATCTTTTTTGAAGAAAATATAATGTAGCAGCCTGCAAACTAGCACATTTTTAATGCATTATTTAAAATCCACATAATTGCCCTTCAAATTAAGTAGGTACATAGTCTTGGGTTCTTCACAGAAAAGTAGAGTTTTTTCCAATTATAACTTATGAATAGTAAATATGATTTTCATCATAAAAAAAAAAACTGGGACATGTCAGTGTTTTAAAAGATTTGGCACAATAATAACTGCCTCTTGTAAGTAGTTGCAAGGGATTTCTCCTTTCTATACATTACAATGGAGTTCCAGTGTCATGCATGGAAAAGAGTTTATTTTCTTGACAATGATCATTGTGATAATGATGATTGCAGAAGTTCCAGTGTGACTTCTACTTTTTGTATATATAGGCTGCTAGGGAAGCCTATTCATCAGCAGTCAAGACTTTTCACTCTTCCACTCCAGCAATCAACAAACTCTGAATAAGAGATAACAAACCCCCACAGGCTACTATATGGAGTAGAAAGACTTAATAGCATCTCTGTAGACTCTTAAAACCATGGATATGTGAGCAGTGATTTAGAAGTAACCTATCCAAAGAAAACAGAAAATATCTGAGGGAAGTCCAAACTATCAGCTTTCCAGAAATCAGTGAACCAGTAAGTATTAGACCTTTGTGGGAAGGGACCTGCACTTATCTGCAGATATGTAATTTGAAAGACTTGTTTTGGTGTACTTTATCACATTGATGGCATTTTCAGTAACATTACCATGTTTACAATCCCTCATGTGACAAGATACAGCAGTGCAAAGGAAGATGAGGTCTTGGCAACCTAATACAGCACGTCTGGAGAGCATGGAAACAATATAAAGCCTCTGTTCTAAAGATGATTATTTCTGTACTCACAGGTGTGGTTTTGAATGCAGCTAGGTGAGCAAATGTTTGGAGCAGATTTTGTATTGTGTGTTTGCACTTGAACTTGGGCAGCATCTGGGTGTCGTTATTAAAGAAAACCTATAAAATATCTTTATGAATACAACAATTTTGCTAGTGTGATAGTGTATAGCCGGTCCCAGCAGCTCCAGTGGCCCCAGTGCAGGGCACGGCTGAGCCCCTCAGCCACAGGCAGGTGGGACAGAGCCCCGGGGAAAGCCTGGGCAAGGAAAGGCAAAATGCTGCCTGGCAGCCAGGGCTGAGTGAGGGCAATCGGGGGAGAAACAGCCCTGCGAGCCCCGGGGGCAGAGCGGGCGGAGGCAGGAGGGGAGGAGAGACCCGGCAGGTATGGTCCTGTGCCCAAGAGATCCCAGTGGGGAAGGTGTTTCCCTGTGGCCTGTGGGAAGAACCCGGGCTGAAGTAGAGAAAAGCATGAGGAGGAAGGAGTGGCTGAGACACAGCCCACCATTCCTCGCCCTCTTGTGCTGCTTGGGATGGAGGGATAGTGTAGTCAGTAACGGATAAGTAAAGGTGAGTCTGGGAAAAAAGGTTGGAGAAATGTGTTCCACTTTTTGGCTTTTTTTTCCTCAATATGCTGTTTTTTTATATATTTAGTAATAAATTATATAAACTTTCCTCAAGCAGATCTGTTTTGTCCATGTTAGTAATTGATACGTTATCTCAGGTTCTTGGTTTTCCATCTTATTTTCTTCTTCTTTTGAAGAGGAGGAGTGAGAGAATCAGGGGATCTGGCATCCAGCCAACCATCAACCCAACACTATCAGGCTCCAGATAATCAGGAAATACTTTCATTTTCTAGGCTTGATTTACGAAGCAAACATGATAATGAATTGGATAGATTCACTAATATATGTTCTTGCACCTTGTCTTTAAGCTGGTCTTTCCTTGCTCACCCTTCCAAATGTCCGTTCTGTTGTAAGGTCTCTCCCTATTTATTATTTCTTAGAAAGAGACAGAGCAAACAGAAGATTTTCTGTAGCTAGGGAAGAAGATGCAATCGTGGGACTAGATATCTTCAGTCTAAAACAATAGAGTCCCATTTAATGGAGTCTTTCAGGAAAGCTAGGTTCTATAGTGCATTTGCAAAAATAAGGAGTTATTGCCTATGACCAAAAGGTATGTGCATTTATTGTAAACCCATTGAAAACAGCACAAATGCCAAACAAACCACCCAATGACAAAATCAAAGACTGCCAGAGAAAACATTCTCCAGCTCTCTGAATGCTATAAAAAGAATTTATTTGGCCTCCAATTCTTTCAGTGCTCTGACCTGATTAGAAAAAAATCCCAATTTTTGAATCCTGCCTGAGACAGCCTGCCAGTCCTATACTACTGCAGAAATGTAATGGTAGTTCAAATTGAATTGAGTTTGGCATTTATAGACCTTACAGAACAATCCCTTAATATTTTCAGTGTGTGTCCGTGGGGTTTTGGAGGGGATTTTTAATTATTTTTAAGTTGAAGCCTTGTTGTAATATGCTAATGCTGGAACATAATGACAAATGGTGGCTGTAGCAGCTGCTTTCCTCAGCAGTTGTTCTGAGCTATGGAGATTATTCTGACACATATGAGCTCTGTGCCCTGACATTACACCCTAGACTAGCAGAAGAGTTATATATACATTTGACAATCAGCATCTGCTCAATTCCTGCTGATTTAACTTTAAAAGTTTACCTGATGAAGCTATAGCAAGGATATGATCTGCTTAAGAAAATGAAGAGAAATGTTGAGTTTGGCTGTGTCTCGGAGTACAGACCATCCTGTCTGACACCTAGGCTAGCTAGATTAAAGCTAAAGTGATTTTTGCCCATACAAGCTAAAACCAGGTCTTTATTTAGCTTTGTTCAAAAAGAATGGGGTATGAAAATGTGCTTTACTGAGTAGAGCCTGCTAAAAAAGACACTTCAGAATTAAAAAAAAAGACAAATGCCACAGATCCTTCCAGAAGAATGCAAGAGAGCTGATTATTTGAATATTGCAAGAAATCCTAATCCTTCTGTCCTTCTATTTCCACAACCACAATTTTACCATTCTACACTGGTTTTGATAGAAAGGTGATGCATGGAAGATACTCACATCATGTGGGCACCACAATCGGACTATAACTGAACAACTGGTGATGCTACTAGTTGAAGGGATATAAACAACTGTAACTCTCATCCAACTTTGGCCCTCTCAATTCTAGCCTTATTTTGTGTGTTGCACATCTGTGGGGCTGTATAGTAAGCTGGGGGAGATTATACTGCTGCTAATATCTATATAACCCTCAGAAAATTATGTTCTCAGAATAGCTTGGTAATTTAATTTACAATGTTAATTCTAGGAGTAGTGTAGGCAACATTTTGAAATTTTAATATACAACTGCTGAGCCAGTGTATGTCTTTCAACCACAGTTTCTTCTGTCAAATCTACAGTTTTGTACTAGAGATTCAGCACATGGTATTTCATACAGTTGCACTTCACTTTGTCCATCAGTTACTATGACAGGTTCCTTTGCTCACAACAGTATTTGTATATATTTTATTGAAGAAGCCCCCTTGCTTAAATCCTTATGTTCTAGTATGTGATATTATCTACCATGAATTCCCACAGACAAGCTCTGGAGTGTGGGCTGGACAAGTGGATGGTGAAGTGGATTGAGAACTGGCTGAACGGCATTGCTCAGAGAGTTGGGATCTGTGGCAAAGTCTGTTCAGAACCTTTTCACTAGTGGTGTTCCCAAAGGAACAATACTGGTTCAATACTGGTCCTAGTACTGTTTAAATTTTTCATCAATGACTTGGATGAAGGGGAAGATGCCTCCTCAGCAAGATGCTGGTTACACAAAGCTGGGAGGAGGTGGACAACAGGCTGTCCTGGTGGACAACAGGCTGTCCATGAGCCAGCAGTGAGTCCTTGTGGACAAGTAGGCCAATGGTATGCTGGGGTGCATTAGGAAGAGCGCTGCCAGCAGGTTGAGGGAGGTGATCCTGCCACTTTACTCAGACCTGGTCACATCTGGAGTGCCATGTCCAGTTTTGGGTTCCTCAGTACAAGAGACATGGAGCTTCTGGAGTAGGTCCAGCAGAGGGCTGTGAAGATGAATAGAGAACTGGAGCATCTCTCTTATGAGGACAGTCTGAGGGAGCTGGTCCTGTTCAGCCTTGAGAATAGACAACTGAAAGGGAACTCCATCAACATCTTTAAGTATCTGAAGACAGAGTGTCAAGAGAATGGGACCAGGTTCTTCTTGGTGGTGCCAAGCAATAGGACAAGAGGCAACAGGCACAAACTGGAACACAGGAAGTTCCACCTGAACATGAGGAAGAACATCTTTATTTTGTAGGTGACAGCACTGGGACTGTGAGAAACTGCACCAGGCCTGTGGATTTCTTGACAGAGCAAGAAAAATTTGACCTTGGCCAGACTGGTGTGTACCCATAAAGATAAACAACTTGCAGAGACTGAGAGAACTCAAGAGAGGCACAAGATAAGAAACCTGGATGAGTTTGTATAGAGACAGATGTTTATAAATGTGGCCAGTAGAAGATAGTTTGTGTGTAATGAGCACCAATAATGTTAGTGCACATACATTTAAGAAAGTTATAAAAGCAGCTGTGTGAAGAATAAAAAAACCTTGTTCCTTCACTTTTTATCCCCTCAGGATGTATACCTGATTTTTGTCGTGTCTGCCTCAACAGTGACATGGGACATGCTGTCCAGAGAGATTGTGGAGATATTCAAAAGCCATCTGGACATAATCCTGAGTAAGATGCTCTAGGAGACCCTGCTCAAGCAGAGAGGCTGGACTAGATGACCTCTAGTTATTCCTTCCAACCTTACTCATTCAGTGGTTCTGTGGTCCCTGAATAACAGCCAAATAGCCAGCAAAGGAGACATGTAAACCTGGCCTCAGCTACCAGTAATGGAAATTAACCATGGTAGCACATGCTGTATTGTCAAAGAAACATCAGTTACTTGCAGCATAATGATCTTCAAAGCTACACTTAATACATATGACTTTATGAAACATTTTAAAAAAGCAAAAGGTGTACTGCATGCAATTTATTCAGAACCTTAATGCTCCAAAATTTATTAAATTGTTAGGTTACATAAGAGAGGGAGAGAAAAGTACGGAACAGACCACCTACTAAGAAACCTCCAACCTTAAAGTTACCCCATAGTATTACAAAACCTAGAAATGTTTTTCATGGTATAAAAAACTGTGTTTGGCTAGTCTAGAAGTGATTTCAAAAAGTATTTTTTTCTTTATTCCTTAGTAAGAATGTAGGTGCTAATACTAATTCAACCCAGTATTGCACTCTGATGTACTGGAATAAGATATTCCCCAGGCATGATATGAAAACCTTGTCATGAATGCACAACTTGTGCATGGTAGAAAGTATATCCTTGTCCTATCAGTCAGGAGGTAACTTATAGCACTTGCAATTGAATCACTTCCTCAACTTAGATAAAACATAAAAGATTCAGCAGTTCATTGTGTAAGGCTGTAACACTTTTCCTACTAGTGTCTACAAATTGATTGTCATAGTTATTTAACATCCACCCAAATGCAAATATTTGTAATACAAAATTTACACTGCAATAAAGAAACCTACTGACTCACATATTCATCTCCTAGAAAGCAAGGTCAAAGTCAGATTAGTATTTAATAGTCAAATTAAATGTCATGATCATAAATATGTAAACAGTGTTAATAAATCTGTATATTTCAAGTTGTGGCGTAAGTATTGCTTAGGTTTAACACACTTGATAATTATTTTTTTTAAAAATATCAATGAAAACATTATTATTGCTGTATGGGGAAAAAATCAAATTGGGTTTATTTCTTTGCTTTAACTAGCAGTTTTAAAAATCTCAGCCAGAGACCTATGGACATTGTAGTGTATGCTGAACCTGTGAAGATCTCCCTTGCACCTTGGAATTATGGAGAATTTCTAATAAATACCTTCTTAAAAAGACATGTTTGAAAAAATAACTGTTGAGTGTACCAACAAAAGTAAGTAGTACTGCAGATATATTTGTATATAATAGTTGAACTTATATCCAGAACTGATCCCCTGCACCTGATAACAGTTTGTGCTGTAAATTTTCCTAAACATAAAGCAGAGTTTCATCAAATGAAAGTTGTTGATGAATATTTAAACGTCTGATTTGATCTCTGCACCGTATTGTTACCCTGAGAAGGCAGAATTCTTTCCTGTCCGGGATAAAATCTTCACACCACAGCTGTAGTCATTCCCTGCATGGGTGTATGTAGCCAAAGGGATCATTATGAGCTGATAAGTGTGTAAAACATATATTACAGAAACAAGAAGAACTGAAATAATGTAATACAATTTGTCCAAAATTAGGACACCTAAAATACCTTAATATTCTGAATGTAAATCTAATCAAATACAAGTGATTTTCAGTACAAGAATATTTAACCAAAACCCATTTAGGTCTGTGGAAACAAAAGAGATAATATCATTTTGTCCAACTCAAACTACCTCGTTGGTTTCCTTTTTGTGAAAATACTTCAGGTCTTAGCAGAAATATCATTATTTGAAAGAAAAGGGTAACAATAGCATAGCTGTGCAAAGAATACACAAGGGTTTTAACTAACAACTAAATGAAAAATCAAAACTGAATGTATGATCATACATAAATTTGCTAGTCCTTCTATTATAAACTAGAGTTATTCCAGTTGAGTAAGTTTTGTCTTTTACATGAAATTAGTTACACAGTGTGAATGGCAGATGGAGGACAGACCTGAAATGCTGTTCTCAGGAATGAGCAAATAACTTCAGCCATGCTCTACTGATATCAGTCATTATTAGGAATTAATGTTAATTCCTCTTTACAGGAACAGACTTACATGAAACCTTTGTTTATTATGAATTATTTTAACATTAAAAATTAGCATTTATGCTATCAAATACATTTAGGAGATGTAAACATAAGTAGCATTTCCTGTTCAGATAGGTTTGAGCAGTTAGAAAACATCAACAGGATAGTGGGAGGCTACTGCATTATACCTGTTAAATCTTGTGACTTCTTTATCTGTTTAATAAAGCTTAATGAATTGTTTCCTCTTGTTCTTAAAAGATATCTTTTCCATGTGCCATAGACGAGCAATGGATACTAGTGCCTGTGTTATACTAGCACAATTGTGTTAGCACAGCAGACAATCAAAAATCAGTGATAATTTGTAAGCCTTATTCTAGCTAAAACATCAAATAAATCTACAGTTATCCCTGATTTTCTCTAGGTGAAATCAAATTTGATATCTCCTACCTTACTGCATTGGTTTAATTTTTTAAATAAGTGCAATTTAACATACAACTGTACTGTGCTATAACTAGCTCTATTATCATAAAGGGTGTACTGCAACAGGGGCAAATAGAATAAAAAAGTGATTAGAGCAAAGATGAGTGACTCAGAATGACAGGGTTATCTTAAGCCAGATTTTAGTTCCAGGCAAAGTCTCTATATTTTCTGTATGGATCAAGGAAGAAAATTCCTTCTGGGAGTGCTTTGATATGTAGACAGCAGTTCACCTGGTGACCTGTGCCACTCCTACAAGTGATGAATTATAAGATAAAACCGAACAGAAGTGTTGTGATAAACATCAGTCTTTTTCCTATAGGCTAAGGGGCACTGATGCAGAACAATAGGAGGAAGCTGTTTGCAGAGGCATAGAAAGAGACCTCCCAGCAAAGCATCCCTGTATGGAGATCCAGGGTAGGGCTCTGGGCTCTTGGGGAAATCCACCTGAGCCAAGAGAATCCTGTGGAGCAGAACGAGCAGTGAAGCAAGAAAATGTACATGGCATTTACTGCTACATACATATTTGAGCTGTGCCAAAGGTGACATTTTAGATGTACAAAGACTTTAAAAGAGCATAGCTATTTGCTTTCTTTGTTGCATATTTGTTGTATATTCCCAATGATCTTCCTAGTGTAAGGAAAGCACGAGGCCACAAGGTCTGATTTGTCTTGATGGGTAACAGAGAATTTTCTCTTTGTAGGATATATCTTTGGCCACAGAGGCCAAAACCAATCCTGAGACATGCAGATTTCTCCCACAAGTCTGATATTATGGAATTCTGGATACTCAATCTAATGAACACCAACAGTGGAACCATGGTCCTAACAAATGGGTCATTGAGGATACTGTCATCGATATTCATGCTGACATGAATCTTTGGAAATACATGTAATGGCAGTCAACTAAATGCAACATATTGTCATTCATCTCACTGAACGACATGTCTAGGTGAATTTGATATTCAGAACTAAGCCATCTTAAAAATGGAGAAGTTTCAAGAAGGACTCAAAATGTATTCAGAGAGAGGAAATAGTGTGCTAACAATAGAAGCTGGAGAATTACAATTCACATAGTTCTTCAAATATATTAGAAATATTAAACTGCATACTGTAGGTACCTGATTCATGAGGAAATTTGTCTGCTTTTGATATTCTCATTTTATTGTACCAGAAAGCAAATTGGACTACCAAAGTGTGAGTATCAAATATGAAATCAAAATATTTACAATACTATAATTGCTAGTCTTTTAAATGCCTTTTTTTTTTTTTTTTTAAACAGTTAAGGAATTTGGTTTCTGGCAATACCAAGAGTAGATAAGTGGAAGCCATATTCAAAGATTACATTGCAGTTTTACTTTCTGGTAGAGCAAAGTTCTCTGTATCTGAGATCAACTAAATACAGTGAAATGACAAAATATCACAGACGCAGAAAAATTTTGCGCCTTTTGTACTAAAAGACAGTATAGACAATTGAATTCAAGGAAAGTTGAAGATACCAGTATAATGAATCAGTTAGTTTTTTTACTTTCTGATCAAGTGCAAAAGATGCTGCATGTTAGATCGTGTGACAAGAGGAATTCACAGGCCAGACTGCATGATATGGGGAGGTTCCCACAGATTAGGGCATATGATAAGAAACATGAATCATGACATGGCATTAGCCAAGCTTCTCTCTGCAGACTACTTTCTCTGCTAGTTACTACACACTGCTCCTCCTCCATGCATTGTATTAAAATCCTCAGCAGGTCTGTGTCTGGAATAGAAGAGAAACTGTAACTGAACTGGAAAAGCAGCATATTGCTGAAGTTCAGCAATATCAGAGAAACACAGAAATATGAATTGTGTGTAACTCTGAAGTTTGACAGGTCTGAAAATAAGTTTCTGTAGGCATTGCCAAAAACATAATAAAATCTTGTATCCTCTGTTTTCCGAGTTCATACTATCAAATAGTTTTGGTAATTACGTTCTGAATCAGACAGCTCTGGGTTGCAAATGACTGCCCCTTTGTTTTTCATTAACAATGATGCTGGTCAGAGAAAATCTACACAAAAAATGTAAAACTGTAGATTGTAGAGGCAAGTAGAGACATTGGCTAGTTTGATTTAAATTATCTTAAACCTTGCTCCAACCAAATTTGTTATAGTGAGAAAATTTTGTATGATTTTGCACACTTAGACTGTGGTTCTGTTTGGAGCATTACGTCCAAGGAACCTAGGATATCTATCTGGATTTCCAGACTCTGTGGGTGTGACCAAGACTCTCTTGTTTTGGACAATGCTAGCTCATAATGAAGTTTTTATGGAGATTTGAATATCAAACCTGTACAAAACTGATTCAAGAACTAAAGAAAAATAATCAACAATTCAAGCAAAGCTTAAAATATATTTTTAGCCTTTATGTACACCTGGAACTTTACAGATCATAGCTCCTGAATTGTGATGACCTTTCTATTAAGGGAAAGATTTTTTTTTTTTTTTAAAGGAAAACTTGTAGCTTAAAATGAAATGACCATAAGGAGTTCTTAACATTTTCTTTTCCTACCCTCTGCTGGGAAAAAGAAAAGATATCACATTCCAGCAGCAATTGAAAAAGAAAGTGAAATGTTTTTATAACACAATTTTTCTCTACTTGAAAAAAAAAGTGGTTGGTAAAGAAAGTGATACAGTATTGTCCTCCTTTGTTATTACTCACATATCTAAATTTCTTCTAAGGGTCATTGAGGAAAAAACCCATAGATCAATGGAAATTTTTTTTTTTTTTTTTTTTAGATATGGCTTGAAAAATCTCTCATGCTTAGGGAGTACAGGAGATGACTGTTGTTTGTTGAGCATGTAACCTGATAATTTTATTTTCAAAAAAATGTTGAAGAAATTTTCTGGAAAATGGAGGAACATGAGTGCTATTTATCCACCTAAAAGTAGGTTTCTGTTTTGAGGCTTTGCCTAAGTCATTGTTGATAAAATCAATTGTCTTATTTCAAGAGGAGAACTAAGATATCTATATTGGCCAAGAAATAATCCCTCTCCTTTAAATTTAGAAAACAGAACTTTAATTAGGAAAAATATATATATATCAAAGGATAACAACTCTTCACCAAAATACACATATATATATATATCCAGAAAGAACCAAACAACAACAATTTGTAATAAACCCCTCCACCCCCAAACGACAAGGCAAATAGTTAAAAGGTCTTTTGGCTATCCCCAAAAAGAGAGGGAATGCAATTATATATACGGACAGCAGGTGGCGATGTCACGCCTGGCTGGCTGGGCTCTCACTCAGGGAATGGAGGGCACAGTCCACAGGTCAGCTCCCGTGAGAAATTGGAAAGAAAGCAGCAGCAATCCCGTCTCCGCAGGGGGCAGGAAACAGGCTCTCTCTCCTTTTTTCCTCACAACAATTTCCATGGTGCCCACAATTGCTCACGGAAGAAGACGGTCGAGTTAGGGAGGGGATAAACACAGTTCGGCTATTCAGTGTTGCCGGGATCGGTGTGTCTCCATCCTCGCTCACTCCGCCGAGAGCTGAGCTCTTGACCTGCGCAGCAAGAAAACCCTCAGAAACCTGCCCCCCGGTGACTCCCCTCCGCCAAGCCATCTTTCCCCCTTCCCTCTCTCTCTCAAACTGAGAGAACAGAACAAAGGCTTTTGGTCAGGATATGCATATGCATTGGTTCTTTTGTTAACCATCTTCACCAAGGTTTAGGGCATTGGCTCCAAGCTTTAGGGAGGAATTCCATTGAGATACCAAGCTATAACACCAATGCAGTCAATGGAGTACCTGAAAAACAAGGGAGCAGGCCAAGCACAGATGACTACTTTGAGATGAATTGAGTATCTTCCCAAACTCCCCTGGTGCTATTCACTAGATCTCCAGTGACTGTCATGGGTGGTTAATTTCCCACATTTAGGAACTAAGTCTGTTATGGAGGATCTGAATGCCACCTAATTAGTGTAGTCAGTATGTATGTTGTTGCCTCAAGAAGGGGGAAAAAACTTTCCAAGACAATTTTATGTGGGTAAAGTAGAGAAGAGTTCTTTTACTTATAGGGTTTTGGGGTACAGAATATAAAGGAG
>JAWWEE010000074.1:69496588-69550408 GCA_035221455.1 Xenops minutus
TATCTATGGACAGCAGGTGGCGATGTCATGCCTTAGCCACTGGCCACTCTCTCTCAGGGGTTGCAGTTATATTTATGGACAGCAGGTGGCGATGTTGTGCCCAGCCGACTCGGCTCTCTCTCCCTCAGGAGAGATGGCAGGCACAGTCCCCAGGTCAGCTCCTGTGAGAAAATTGGTGTAGAAAGAAAAGCAGGAGCAATCCCATCTCCGCAGGGGCAGGAAACAGGCACTCTCTCTCCCTTTCTCTCCCTCTTTCCTCACAGCAGTCTCTGTGGTGTCCACGATCACTCATGGAAGAAATGGTTGAGTTAGGGAGGGAAAAAAACACAATCCAGGCTATCCAGTGATGCCAGGATCAGTGTGTCCCCGTCCTCACTCACTCCGCCTAGAGCTGAGCTCTTGACCTGTGCAGCAAAAACGCAGAAACCCGCCCCCCGTGACTCCCCTCTACCAAGCCATCTTTCCCCTCCCTCCCTCTATCAGGCTGGGAGAACAGAACAAAGGCTTTTAGTCTAAGTCTTTATGTCAAGATATGCATATGCATTGGTCCTTTTGTTAACCATCTTCACCAAGGTTTAGGGTGTCAGCTCCAAGCCTTTAGGGAGAAATTCCAACGAGATACCAAGCTATAACAAATAGAAAATCAGTTCAAATTATTAATTCACTTCTCCCCTATCCTTATTATTTTGATTATTCAAACTCAGTTTCCTGAAAATCTGCATGAATTTGAGCGATTATTTTTAAGAGAAGATTTTCCTAGTGAAAAAGACATCATAACCAACCATCCACTATCATGACAGATTGAATTTACAGTGATAAGTATATCTTTCCATCTCTGTCCCAGACTGTATGTATTTCGTTTTTGTTTGAATATGTGTTCTAAGCATTTTCTGATAGTTTTCTAAACTCTTTTTCTTTCAGTATAGAAAGTAATTCTTCAGCTATGAAATCCACAGTTTTAAAATTGCAATTTTAAATGGAATATTAAATTTTATTTGGAGATATTGCTTAATATTACTAGGCCAACTTGCCTTTAATCATTGTTAGTTTATATTAAAAAAAAAAAAGGAAATTAACAAGTTTGTAAAGAAAAAAAGATTACTGCTAAGAACATTTGCAAAATACTTGTTGGAAACTAAGAAAACAAACAACAGACCGATTAAACGGAGTTAAGTGAATTTTTTGGATCAAATGAATAATTTCCTGGAAGTTGAAAGGAAAGAACTAGAACACTTTGACATTTAATCACTATTTTCTTAAGTAATCCTTAAATCAGGAAGAGGAGTCCTAGATTCCTCTACTCTCAGGCAAGTGTCCAATAAACCAGGCTATTCTGATGTTATCCCTCTCATTTAGCAGTATCTCTTTTCCATTGAACTACTCAGGATGTGCTTTGATTAAACTAAATTTATGTTCTTTGCTAAACATTTTTGCTATAAAGCGCCATCCATGTCACTTGAGGTACTTTGTAGCACATTACAGAATTGTAACCAGTTGATGGCATCCCTCTTCCTCTTCCTCTTACCTGGTCACATCATAAAAGTAAAGGCATGTTTTCTTGTATTATTTAGAATTTTATTAAGCTGATTTGGATTGGATTTTTTTTTTCTGTTGGTTCCATGGTCACATTAAATCTCCAGATCTCACATTTTGTAATGCTACATAATCCCAGAACTCTTCCCATGTTGCTCTTTGTAAACTTGATTTCTGTTTTTTTATGAAGTGTGCGGTGGACTTTTATTTTGTTCTAGTTTGGTCTCAAACGTGAACTTTTTTAGTGTCATAGAGAACTAATGGTGGTTATAACAAATCTATGTTTGAACGCTTGTAAAATATCAGTTGCTTAGTCAACTGAATGTTTTGTGCTTTTTATTGATTTGCCATCAATGACACATACCAAAATTCTATCCAAAGTCTTTATGGTAGCTCATCATGCCTCTTAGAACTTCAAGTTCTACAAAACCGGTAAATAACATTCCCATCACATATTTTCTTCTATGTCAGTGTTAAAAATCTTCTTTCAAAATTAGAAGTTTTCTCAGGTTAAAGAAATGCAGTGTTGTCAATGTAATTAGAAGTTACAGAATTTTTAATTTTATCTGTGACTATTATATAGAAGTAAACATTACATCCAAGTTGATACTTCTCCTTTCTTAGATCAGTCAACAGACTTTTGTTTGCTTTATATTCTAATATGCAGGGGTACACAAATGATGACTGGTATTAAGTTTTAGTCACACCTTTCAGCACATAATCAAGGCTTGGTATCATCAAAAGCAGTGAGAGGATAAACAAGACAAAAAGATTTTGGATAAAAAATCTTCAATTGCAATTTAAATTCCTGTTCAGGTGAGAACTTAGGTGTACATATCTTTAAAGAGGCCAGGGAGATCACTAGTTTCTTTGTTGTTTGTCTTAGTTTCATTGATATTAGTAGATTTTACAGACATATATCAGCTCCAAATCTCCCTTGATGTTTGGTCCCATTGATTTTGGAGGTGGGTTCAAATCTTTGCCTAGTGAGAAACTTCCACTTTGTTGGTAGAATGCTATAGATAAATGTTCTTTCATTGATTTTGATTAATCATACAGAAGCTTTATAGATTTTTCTTTTTTTTTTCTTTTCTGTAATTGTACATAACACTGTGAGATGACCTTAAAACTCAGAGAATCCTACTGTAATCACCTACTTACCGCTGGCATTTAAACAAACACAAAACACTTCACAAAGCTTAGAACGTTCTGAGGATTTCCTTGCAGAGGTGCAATGGGAATAGTGAAATATTTTTCTGATTTACATTGAATTTAAACTCTCTCCTCACCACTTTATGCAAATCTGCTTTAGAACATATATTCCAGTTGGATATTTAAGGGATTTTGGAAATTCAGTCCCTTGGGAATGAAAGTTACAGGCAGAACTAGATCTGCATGAAAATATTTAATAAATGCAGACAAACCCAACATGTGTAGTGCTTTCAAGTAATTACTGATTTTATAAATTTGTTTACATCCAATGCACTTTTCATTTTCTTAAGTCAGTCAAGTAAAAATGAACCTCAAAACTGAATTAGCTCAATTCAATACACTAGAATTAATCTCTTCTTTTTTTCTTGTTTAGCCAGTCATTGTATTTATGCACCCTTTAGGTAAAATGTAACAATTAAACTATTTCATATTTCATCAAACTATTTCAACTTGAAACCACAAATTATTAAAATTTAGTGAATTATGTTTGCATACAGCCTAAAATGATTTTTAAATGCTCCTTCTCCTCACATATGTTAAATGCTAGCAAATTAGAAAGCCTATTTTTTGCCCAGTTCTCAGTGTGGAGGTATGACTTGTCCGAAGTCTCACTGAAGGCAGTCAACAGCTATAGCCCATAATATGGTTTCAATGTTAGTTAAAGTCAAATAAAATAATCTAGATACTTTTTATGACTTACTGATTCATATTTTTTTTTTTTTTATGTATAGTTTCTGGCAAAATAGAAAAAAAAAAAAAGCATTCTGAAAGTTTTTCTCATTGGAATCAGAAGTTGCAGAGCAAAAGATCTGCATAGAAGTAAAACAAGTAAAACTGATAATAGCAAATGAAGATGTGTTTCCTGAAATCCAGTGAAAGTAATAATACTAATATATGTGGAAAAGATAATTTAAAATGATTGTGCAAATATTTAAAGTGACTAGGCATTCCTGTCCATATTTCACAATTGGTTAATTTCTGCTATTAGTTTCTCATTTTGTGACACTCACAGCATCTGACTGAGCTACCACAGCCCAGAATATACACACAACTATTAATTGGCAGAGTTTCATCCTTTAAAACAAAAGAAAAGTATCTTGAACATAAACTCTTTTGTAGGACAATCTGAGAATTCTTTACTGACTGATTCTATGTTATGATAATTTCCATATAAAAGCAGGGAAATTACTATTACCTAAATTATCATTTTGTGTATATTCAATTGCTTCTACAGCCCTGAAAAGTACCAAGATGTATTCAGTTTTAGCACCTTTTAAAAATTAAATTCATTAGCTGTGATAAGAGCATGACTGGAGATTTGTCACAGACCAATGAAGCATTTAACAGATACTCCACTAACCTTTCTGCTCCATCTGAACCTGAACAGCCTTCTCACAGTGCAATCAATGAAATGAGCCTGTCCATTCCTAATGACTGCTACAGGAGTACAAAATTCTGAGTCTTGGAATATTGCAAAGACTAAAATATGTCAAGTTTTGTCTTTGAAGACACTTGTGTTATTCCATTAGCTGAGGTTTCATATTTCTACCTGACAAATTTTCTGCTGCAAAGTAGTTTAATTATAATCAAAATAATGCACTAGATAAATAAATTATGAATGTCAACATTTTAATTTTTATGATTTTTATTCAAAAAGAAAGAATCTAAGAGGACTGTAGAAACATTTCTAAAGGTTTTGGTTAAGAATTAATTAGAACATTCTATTGATAGCTAGCTCAAAGCATTTGTAACAAAGATTTCATTAGGTTTTTTTATTCTATACATTAGAAAGCAATTTTTATACCTTCAGTTATGCTTCCTTGTCTATAATTATGTAAGATTTTTTCCATGTACAGAGTTATTCAGGCCTCCTTGAGGTCAATGACTAAATTTTGCAGCTCAAGGGGAAGGGAACTTGGACTCCTTATAAAGGAAAGCAAGAATGAAGTAGAAAAATGAAGAATGTTTTCATCACACTTCATAAAGTACAAGAAATGAAATAGTAAATACCACTGGATAAAGATAATTGCATTAACAACAGGCTTCACAATCAGTAAGATCATCTAGAGTGAGTCCACAGGAGGACCACGAAGATGATCAGAAGGCTGGAGCACTTCTCCTATGAAGACGAGAGAGTTGGCATTGTTCAATCTGGAAGGAAAGAGTCCAGGGAGACTTAATAGCAGCCTTCCAAGACCTGACGGGGGACAAGAAAGCCAGAGAGGGACTTTTTAGAAAGGCATGTAGGGATGGACCAGGGGTGATAGCTTTAAATTGAAAGAGGGCAGGTTTAAACGGGATATGAGGAAGAAATTCTTTACTGTGGGGGCGGTGAGGTGCTAGAACAGGTTGCCCAGGGAAGGTATGGTAGCCCCATCTCCAGAAATGTTCCAGGACAGATTGGATGGGGCTTTGAGCCATCTGGTCTAGAGGAAAGTGTTTCTGCCTGTGATAGAGGGGTTGTAATTAGGTGATCTTTAAACCCTTTGAACCCAAACCATTTTATGATTCTATGTTTTAACACTGAGATTGATACTTTGTAATGATTCTTTCATACCAGCCTGGGTGATGTGCATAATATAGTAAGATATGCAACAACATCTGTAGAACAGGTCTTACATACTCTTTATTCCTTAGTTAGAGGATAATTTAGTTCAGAAAAACTGAGCTACATCTTTCTAGTAATTTTTTAATTCATTTTGCACTTCATCAAAATCCAGGCCTCTTGAAATTTTTCATGTTTATTTTCACATCTTTAATAAATATGCTCTTGACATTTTACAACAGGAGAAAAGTTATAAGATATAGTAAAGCTCAGAAACATTAAAGCATCAATAAAAACAACAGAGCATAAAGAAAACAGTAATGAATATCTGACGTGAAATCACTACATAACTTTTGTAAATTTTTAAAGAATACTTAAATTATTTTTAAGCTGAATTCAAAGTTAGTATGATTTTATTTCTCACTGATTAATCACTTTTAAAATTGGAGTTCACATCAGTGATGAATAATTGAACATGTTCTAGAAATGAATCGTGATACTTTAACATGCAAGAGAATCAGCAGATCACTTAGTCTCGTTGTTTTCACACAGGTTGATATCTGAATTACCAAGGTAATTTCTTTGTGCATATGTTTTTTAGGTTTTTAAAGGGTTACACTGTTTTCCACTGACTCCAGCACATCTTGCTTTCTGACCAGTGTTTTGTTACACAGTGGTCCCACAGGATTCACAACCTAGTTCACAGCTTGAAAGAACCCCAACAAACACAGGTAACTCCTCAAAACTGGGATAGTTCTTACCTACAGCATCACACAAAATGTCTGAATCACTGGATTTGTGGTGCATGCACAGAGAACAGAGATTTATAAGTTGTGAGACCTAACTTAGAGTGTAAGTTGTACTCAGGGCCTCCAACATAAGGTCACTTGTGACGTTTATTTGCAGTTCCCAGCTCTGTGGCACTTCTGTTTGCAGAAGCAGCAGCCACAGATGAGCTCTGTGACCTAAACCAAAGACAAACTAATGTCTCTGAAAGTTTGGTACACATGGGCCAACATTTCCAAAAGGAAAACATTTTATTCAGTTCTTCACCCTTACTTGAAGCATTCACCATACTTTCAAGAATCAGAAAAAACCTAAATACATTGAAGCAGTCATATTATGAATGTTGTTGTTTTGTTTTCTTTTGTTTCTTGGTACTTAGTGCATGAATCACTAACTTACAAATACCATTCTGATATGTTCTTATATACCATTGCAGTATTTTCAAAATGCAAAGATGTGACTTCTTAGCTTGGCTCCTTTTGGCAATTTGCATCTAGATAGGTGCTACTTAGTGTTCATCTTGTCCCCTTTACCTGAAAAGCAAAACATAATTTTGATAATATTTTTAAATAAATTATTTGTGAAGAAAAGGACACAACAATAAAAAGTTGTTAGTATATCTAAAAAGTGAGCCATTGGCCATGTGTTTGTGCAAATGTACCAGGTTTGAGAAGGTGGATCTGTGTTTTCCAGTGAGAGAAGCTCTAGCAGAGCTTGTGGCATTGTATGAACCAAGTCTTGTGCAAGCTGAAGCGACTCAATACAGAGCTAACAGCAAGTCCTGCATGCATTTATCCCATCCACGACACACTATCCCAATAAATTAAACTTGTGTTTTAATACAGTGTGCTTTATCTATTTCATTAGTATAGCTGAAAGCTGACAGGACAGCTTTTGTTTTCTGTGCATTTTATGCTACTTGTCCCTTTGTTGAACATGTGTGGGTTTGTAGATGAACAATGCCCTTTTCACTGTTTTTACTATCCCTCTTTCATTCCTGGTTTTCATTTGGCTTTAGACTTCCTGAAAGAATTTTTAGTTCTAAAACTCTTGAAGAACAGTAATCTCAGTCTAGCCCAGCCCTCTGTAACAGGAGAGTGTTCCCTATAATTTAACTTCCAAACTTGCCTCTTATTTCAAACCAAGTTTCATTTTTAATAAGTTTCATTATATCATTTATACAGCACTGTGCTTTATAGTTTTCCTTTGAACATTTAGCCTAATTTTACTTCTGTTCTGTCACTTTGCTTTTCACTTATATAATTTTTGTTCTAGCACTTAATTATTCTCTTTTTAGTGTTTGTTAACACGAATCCATGCTTTCATGCCATTTATGCCCTCCTAATACATAAACACTTATGATATTTCAGTCTAAATCACCATTTTGCAAAGCTTTAAATGCATTTTGTCTTAATAATTCTTCATTTGTCTGCCCTTAAAGCACCTTAATAATTTTTTGATGTTCTTTAATTTCCATGTAATTTGCACAACTATTATTGAATTGCACATATTTATCTCCCTGCAGAGAGGAGGTGGCTGGTCAGTCACCTTCACTCCATTAATTTTAGGATAATAAATGGAATTCTAAATTATAAAGTGAGCTTTAAAAGGCAAAACAAATTTTTGCATCACCGCTCTAAATGTTTTCTACACACATTAATTCGACTTCTCAGTTTCCAACTAAGCAACAGCCCAGCATTTTTGTACCCTGAAATATCAAGCAGCAAAGATTTCTTCTACCTTAGAAACAGTGGGCTTCATCACCAGTGTTTACATTTTGAAAAAAAACCCTTTCTTTTCATTCCATCTTAATAATGACATACAATGACCTGCATTAGCAATAAAGTGCAGTGCAACAGTAGCATATTTCCATGTATATTTATTTTTCTTCAAACACTTGGATGAACTGTATATTTATGGTTTACTTGTAGCCTGTAGAGAAGCCTGCAGTGTGATTTTCACGGAATAATATCAGTCTTCCAGGAAAAAAAAAAAAAAAAAAAAAGTAACTTAGAATGAGGATGGAAAGGGAAACATAACAGTTATAAAGTCCTTTATGAGGTAGTGACTATTTTATCTGTTTTTCAAAATTTAACACCTAAATAGTCCTTTGTACACAGATTTGACTAGAATTAGATTTGGGATACAAAGAAAGCCGAGGGCAAAACTGGAGTAGAGCTTGAAATGGACTCTCAAGGGAATTGAAGTGGCATAGAAACTCCCTCTGCTGATTTTTAGTAGTGAAGGGATGGGTTCCTCAGCTGTGAGATATATTTGAATTACGGCTGAGAAAAAAAATTTTCATACCTGTTGTCATAGGGGGTCTGGGAAGCATTTTCCCAGACCAGCCAAGACTGATATTCAGGTTACCCTCCAAGGAATAATTAATCTCTGGAGAAAGCAGGGACCCTAACCAAGCTTTATGGCTAGGGCTGAGTTGGAGAGTCTGGAGCCACAGTGGGAAGGGGTTGGGAAGAGCCTTCCAAAGTAATCTAAGGCTTGATGCTCATGTCTTGGCTGAAGGATATAATTTCCAAGTTTGGCTCTTGCCTTGGGGATCAAGGGATTGATCCACACCAGAAATTTTATAATCTCTTTCATATCTGCCCTTGTGATTCCCTCCCAGCAGTACCATGCAGCAGCTGTATGATCAAATGTCTATAACTGTTATAGCAAGGTACAAGCTACAGTTCAGTACATCCTGTAACAACTTTCCACTTACATGTTTTTAACTCACATTCAAACAGAAGGCAGACTTCTCATGTTCATGGACCTGCACAGAAACTCTCAATCCACATTTTGCTTGAGGTGCTTAGGTTCTGAGATTCAGTCATGCTCCAGCTTGGGCTGACCACATAAAGGGGCAAGAAGATGACAGTGACAAGGCCCTTTAAAACGAAATAGCTTATTTTTTTTCAGGCTTTTCAACATATAGTGACTGGGTAGTTTTGGTTTGTCAGCAGCATCCTGATAATAAAGAGCTTCTGTTCTTCTCGAGTTTTATGTTCCTTTATATCTCCTTTATATAGTTACATGAATATACAAACACCTACTACTAAAATTTCTACCAAGATATGCACCAGCTAAGACGTATTAAACAACTGTCAATAGGTGTTTGAATTCTTCTATACTTAAGTTCAGATGCTTTAACTGACCTGCAACTATGAAGCACGTTTTTCTTTTGATGCTGGTAAATATAACTGAAATTTTAAGAAAATTATGCTCTATAATATTAGCAGAGTAGGGTGAAATATTTTTCTTCTCTCTCTGTAGCATCAGAAATAACACTCATGAGAACTATAAAAAGTATGATTAATTATCTGTGTAGTATAAAAGGAATTGTACAAGGCCACAAAATATTTAACCTCTGCCTTGACTGGAACTGTGCTTTATTATATTACTTTTGTTGTTGTAGTTGTTTGTTTGTTTGTGGTTTTGCTTTTTTGGTTCAACAAGCTTAGATACACTTCACTAATATTGTCAAAATGAAAAGTTTACCTCTAAAGCAACCAGAACTTACTCGCTCTTTGCTCCTAATCAATACCCAAAGGTTAAAGGGCTTTTTAGCACAACGGAAGAAAATTAAAAGCAAGCATAAATCTATCATTCCTGCTAAATGTTGCAATTTATAGAAGCTAATGGATTTATTCTTTTTCTCCCTGCATAAAATGCATCTTTTCAGAGCATGGTTGCCATTCCCTAATTAAGAATTCACAAATGTGCCATATAAATGTACATAATTTATTCCCATCATATTGAAGGTCTGGGAATTTTGCCAGTGAATAAAACATTGTATTCCATAGGAAGTAGAAACAGAATACTTCTGTGTCTGATATGAGAGATTCATTCCTTAAACTGACATAGTCATAAATCTAAATTAGAGCACCCAGCACAGTTAGGTTAATATCTAATCAGTCTTTTAGTCTGGGATTTCAGAGGCTTGGAATGGTGATTACTTAATAAGGCAAAGAATATCCAAAACTTTTAAGGCAGGTATGAATGAGCTTTGTTGTCAGCCTACTTTCCTCTTCGAAAAACAGAAGCTTATGTTGCGACTAATCTCTGCTTTTTTATGTGTACCAGAAGGCAAGTTTGGGACTTTGATGACTTTAGAGGGTTTTTGTCATATTAGAATTGTCAACAGCTGACTTAGTGCAGAGCCAGGGAATGAGGCAGACATACAACCAGATGGAAGAGTAATCTCAGGGGGATTGACCTTACAGGAAAAATTTAAAAAAAAAAAAAAAAAAAGTCGTCTCAATATCTCTAGATCTCCAGCTTCTGGCAGTATGACCAGAGCATCATATGCCTGTGTCCTTCCGAAAAATCCCATCAAGGTTTCACATACACTTCAATAGCAATAAACCCATGTCACAGGCTATATTCATTTCTACCTGGAGAATGACAGTATGTCACTCTTCTTTATTTAATGGTGACAAAAAAAGCAGTCAGAAGCAGTCTGAAGTTCTGGCTTCTCATACTCCTGCCTTCTTCTGTTTCACATATGTTGTAACAAATTGACTTTCTGTGTTATGCCCCAACTGTCTAATGCAAAATAGATTGAAATTGAAGAAACTCCATAGAAGGCAATGATGGCACACTCAGAGCTCATATTTTACAATTATCTTAGTATTTCATATCTTACAATTATCTTACAGTATCTTACAATTATCTTAGTATTTGTGACCTCCTTAAAAAGAATCCCTTATAGGGACTCTAGTAGCCAAGTAATAGTTAGTATGGAAATCTGGATTTAATTTGTCCCTGCTGATCTTCCCACTTTGTAAGAATTTGGTTTTAAAGCTTTCACTATTATCCCCCTGCACTGTGCCCATGCGTATAAACAACTTTGTTGGTTTTGTAGGATAAATTAATGTACATATCATGCCACTGAAACATTCAATGAACTCCACAGAAAAAAATACCCTCTGATTTATGCCCTTAAATAAAAAAAAAAAATCTTTTCTTTTCCTTTAAGAAAATAAAAAGAGAATTCCAAGATATTTAAAATACATCTTAAAGAAAAGACATCAAAAATATGGAGGTGGAAAGGCGTTTTTCCCTCTCAGAATTTGAAAGTTCAAGGTAAACCTTTCAACTTTTTCTCTCTGATCAATATATTCCAATTTAAAGTTCATTCTAAAAATATTCCTTCTTGCTAGAAACAACTGAACATGACAGTTAGAGCTATAGTTTAGCTGGCATGCTGCTGTTTGGTCAAAAATTGGACTCAATGACCTTGGAGGTCATTTTCAATTTTAATGATTCTATGATTCTATATGCTAATCCTTGGGATATAATTCTAAGAGTTAGTCATGCCAGAGTAAATCATGTATCTCTGCTCTGAAGTCTTCTATGTTATTGCAATCACGATTTTCCTCTTTCTTGTAAAATGAACTGTACTTTTAGAAGTCGATTGTCTGAGCAAAGCAGTGCAACACCTCTTAGTTATGAACAGTCAGTAGGAAACTGACACCAGATAAAGCAAAGTTTTCCCAATAACCTCAGGTACTCTGATAACTCAGCAGCATGCATCTGCAACCAGCTGGGAGTACATAAGGAAGTTAATCGCCATGAACCTTTTCTGGTTTTGCAGAAGAATTTTTGTTATATTAGGATGCAAATTTTCTTTAAAAGTGAGTGACCAGTTGGGTTATTCTCATCAACAGAGTGGTAATTGTTGCAGGGTGTCTTAGTTCAGAGGAGAACTAAGTTATCTATGTTGGCCGAGAGAGAGAAAAGGAAAGGCCTTCTTCCCCCAATAAGGCCAGACAAAAAAAAAAAAAAAACCAAAACAAACAAACAAAAAAAAAAAAACACAAAAACAAAACTTTAATTAGAAAAATATATAGAAAAGGTAACAGTTCTTAACCTCTATCTATCTATCTATCTATCTATCTATCTATCTATCTATCTATCTATCTATCTATCTAATCTATCTGTCTTAGCTATCTAGCTATCATCTATCTAGCTATATATCTAGCTATCTATCCAGAAAAAGGACCAAATAAACAGTTGGTAATAAACCCTTTGAATGAAAGAAAAAAAATTTGTTCCCCTGAGGATGCAGTTATATTTACAAAAAATTATAAATAAAAATTACACTGCATCTTCCAAATTGATATAGAAAGAAAAGTACATGTGAAACAAAAATATAAGGAATCACTTGGCTGGTTTCTACAGAAGTGAATTACCATTCCTTTCATCTTTAGTTCAGATTTCATTTTTAATTCAACAAATAGAACATTAAAAAAGCTAAAATAGAAAGTTATGCCCATTATCAAGAAGCTAAAATTATTTATATACCCTCTTCTGACTCCAGCAGATGAGCTGATGATATAAAGAAGCCATGATATCTGTATGGTCTCTTTGTGCCCAAGTACTTTGGATGCTGCAATATTAATATGTCTCAGAGACCCCCCTTGTCCAAACATTAAATATGTGGTACTGCCTGGTGAAAAGCCAGTAGAAAGATTGTTTATGTGTTCCATTTTAATTGCTTGTAAAAGTGAATCAATATTAATCATACTAGCTGGCAAATAGGTAAGTGAAATCAAGAAAGCCTACAGTAGAAACAGCAATATAGCATTAAATTCATACTGCTGCAAGCTTGACAGCAGTCACTGCATATCTGAAAATCCATTTTGCTTCCTCTCGTATGCATATGGTTACAGCTTGCTTTTCAAATAAATCTGATCAACATTTTGTGATATTTGAACGTTTTCCCATCTGGTGGGTTGTTCATAAAACTCATTTTCCCTGATTTAGTGAGGCTAGGAACACACTAGCCTGAATGGTTTTAGATTTACATTTGGAATGTCTGGGTTTTTGCAATCCTTCATATGTCCCATAATATGTTCCTAATTTTACAACAGATTAATTTATGTTTTAAAGCTAATAAGCCTGGTGTCATGGTGCTTGACTATTCTTTGCTGCATTATGGTATTTTATTGAAAAGGGTCATGCTCATTGAGTCTCTGTGTATTTTATATCAAAAGATGAAAGGACTTTAATTTTTAGAAGCATTTTACTTCTTTACTATAATGCTCAACCCTCTAAAATGAGTCTGACTACCCCCAAAAGTATTAATTAGTCCACATGCAGCTCTTACTTGCCTTGCACAAAATAATGCTTGCAACTCTAATGGTCCAAACTAAGAGATTTTATTTTTTTTAAATTAAATTAGGGCATTAGTGTTTCCTGTACTGATTTTTACTTCAACAGTCTTATTGTTTAATGACCTCCAAAAGCCTGCACAGTGCAGCAATTAAGGCAACACAGGAATATCTTGATAAATGTCTCAGCACCACACCTGTGCTAGGTTGTGAATACCACTCTTCTTGATCACTAGAAAGTATGGTAACACAAAGTGTAGAAATCAGATATATTCAGTGTTCAGTTCAAACTCTAAATCTGTCCACTAGTATATACCAAATAGAGAAAAATATGAAACTTATCATGTTGAAATAACCACACTTGCATGGTATATTTCTCCTGATACTTGAATCCAAACCATTTTTGTCAGCCTGCAACTGGGTCAACCCAGGCTAACCGAATGTTTCCTGCTGTTGCTTTTGTCCTCTGCAATTTTCTTTCCAGGAATGTGGTATCTTTCTGAATTTCTTCTTGTCTTGACATTGTAGAAGGCTGACAATGCTGCCCATGCTGCCATCCTCCCCCATGGCAGTCAGTGATTAAAGCAGATCCAAATAGATATTAGTGTCCCTCACTGAATGGCCTACACTAGGTGTCATCTTCACATTATTAAAACATCAATCATAGTAGAACCCTTGTGGTGTGCAGGATTCTGCTGAAGCAAATGAAGTCAAATGAACTTCTCTGTCAAGCTGGTAGAAAACAAGCTAAGTTTATTACAGAATTTTCCCTTTGCTTCTCAGATATTACTCAGTTCTTTGATACAATTTAAAATGCTTTCCTTATTACAATATGCAGTATTTAAAACCATCCTCCCGTAATAATGCTGGTAGCATTAGCTTTAAAGAACAATTAGCATCAGACATTTTCAGCTACTATACATCAAGTCTGTGTAAAAGACTATAACATTTTAGTATGAAGAATCTCCCTCGTATTTTTGGCAAATGTTCTCTAACTTACTTCTTTCTCTCCAGACTGATAAATATTGCTGGTTTTCCATATTTTCACCCAATATGCATTCTAGGTTGAAATGCAACAGACCCCAGCAAGCTGGATGTAGGAAACAGATGCTTCACACGATGATGAGGGCTTTTGGATTAAAGTCTTTTGCTCAGTGGAAAACTGCTGGAATTTTTAGTGGCTGTTGGTAAAAAGCATGACTGATACCACCTATGCCCTCTGTTAATCTGGTTGTTGATGGGTTGTATAACGTGGCGTGAAGATAAAACAGATTGAGCTTCACAGATATTGCAGCTGGGAGAGAGGCATAACAAGGAGATCACATACAAGCTGCTGTGTCAGACACTCAGATTCTCCGATCAAGCAACCTGGACATGTACTCCATAAGAATTATAAATACCTAGAGAATTGAAAAGATTAAAGTATTGATGTATGTGGATGCCCTGAAGACTGTGAGGTAGATTTTGAACTAGTCTTACGTGTCACTTGGGCACATGCATGTAAGCAATTCTTTAGATATCAATAGTCTTTGCATTTCTCCCAAAATCTGATTTTTGAGGGGATTTAAGCTTCTAGGCGCTGTTATTTTGAAAATCCTACTCTTTCGTGTAATTCATTATATTTCATGGCAACTCTGTTTTCTATTTCAGCACCATTTTATTTTTTTCAAACTTTAACAGGCTGGTGATTGTAGGGAATGTTTAGCTGGAGAACAGTTGAAGGACAGCTACATTTAGATCTTAAATCTTGCTTATGAGGTAAGATAAAGTTTTAAAGAAGAGAAATAAATCCACAAAAAAGGCAATAAAATGTAATTTAATTAGAGACCTGGCAACAAAGGTATGGTTTTTATAGCATCATCCACTGATAAGTATTCTTTCACCTTTCTCTGCATTGGAGGTTGCCAGTTTTACATCCAAGAATTTCTTGGCATTACTGAGCAAAAGACTCACACATTTACTATAGATCAAGGATGAAGGCAGTTTAGCAGGATTAAGTATTAACACATCAAAACCTCTTGGAGTATATCTCTTCCTTTCATAAAGCAAATTAATGCAGGTAGTCATTTTAAAAAACAGGTATATTAAAACAGAATCAAGGCTATACATCAAACCTCACTGCAAATCTCAAAGAACATGCCTTTACAATAATATACAGCTTGACCTTCAGCACCAAATATCCATTAGAGATTTCTAGCTGTCATTCATTCTAAATTACTAAAGTATACAAAGTGATTTACTCTTGTGAATGGACATGACCTGGATCATCAGCAAAAACATATGACTATCTTATTAAGCACCTAATCCACTTTTCCTTGATAATGATTCTTTGCACTTACATGGCACTCTATCTTTTCAAAGAAATCCACACAGTACTATGCAGTGCTTCCTTTCTAAATAGAGGGAAATGTTAGTTTTCACTAGAGAGATACTGTATATACAATTGGACAGGACAGGCAGCTAGGTTCTAATAGTGAAAGCTAGTTGTTTCTTAAGATACTTTTTAAAAGTTCTTATAGTATATGACCTAGGGAGCTTGTGCAGGTATGAAATTCATTCAAAGCAATTGGCGATAGGTAGATGGTGAGTGAGGAACAGATACCTCCCATTCACTTCACCACTGTTTACTTCACTGGATAATTTAGAAGAAAACAAGTGCTGATATCTCCCCTTATTTTGGGGAGGCACAACCTCAAATTCCTAAGTAAATGGTAGTATCTAACTTAATTTCTAAGACGGAATAAAGATAGGAGAAAAATTGCTGTCCTTTTTTATAATTGTAACCACTATTTGATTTATTTAGTACACAGTTTCCTGGAGAGACTAGCACAGCAGATAAAAAAATATTAGCAATTATTAGTTCCTGTAATTTCAGGGGCTTATCTTCTTACTAGAACTTTGTTTTGGAAAAATGTTGCCAACCTTCCATTTTCCTGGAGACTCTTTATCTAAAGATGCACTACAAATCTCTCCCTGGATGCAAACCTTAGATTCTTAAGGATTTCTATGTCTAGAACTTGTATTTTACTACCGTCTCAAGCCCTGGGCTTCCAGGCTCAGATCTGAGGTAGGACAGCTTGTCAAGTATTAAGTGCTGAGATTTGTTTTCCCAGCTTGAGTCTCAAATTAGCTATTTGTTGCCTCCTATCTTTTAGAAACCCTTTGGGAATGTGTCTAAATTTGTGGATACAGTGGATTTGTTTGGCACATAGCGTATTTTTTGATAGCTACAAAAAATGTAATATCCAGTTATTCTAAAAGAATGTTGGTTTTATATACATAGAGATGTAGCACGTGTTGTGTCTAATAGCTCTGCGGGATAAAACTGAATACTTAGAGCAGAGAGCCATATCTTTTCTTTTGCCCATGACCCAGAAACCCATTTGTTTTAATCAGTACTGCTAGTGATCCTAGTGTCTTCCCCTCTCCAGCCTGCCTTGTGGCCACATACCCTAACATCCTTCTCTATTATGGCCTTCCATCTGGCACTTTTACACTTTTAACCTGTCTGAAAAACATTTCTATTAAATCCATGGTGTTTAGTATGGTTGTACGCTGGAGTTGGGCAACAGCTGAGTATGCCGATTACCTAATCTATTGTCAACATTCAACAACTATGAAAAAAACTCCTCAAAGTTCTTGTGCAAAAGCCCTTTGAAAAGAAATCATAACATTTTATCAGATCTACATTATATGTCACTTTTATTCTTCAATTTAATGACATTTTAAGGCTCTTAATTTCTGGAAAAGTCAGAGTTATATAACCACTGTGTTTATACAAAACAAGAGATATTTGTCTTTCTGCTTTAGGACTCAGCCCATGGGAATATAAATCTAAATCAAAATAATAAAATAACCAGAAAATGTTCAGTATCATTTTAAGAAGCAGAACCAAACTGACATTCTTCTCTGGACCCCACTCACAAAAGACACATGAATGCAGATTTCATCCTTAGCTTCTTGTGTATTTTACTGAGGAAATATCAGGTTTTGGTGCAAGAACATAGGAACTGGAGTACTTGTAATGGATAAGTTCAGAGTACTTTTGCCCAGTATTTTCTCTCCCAATGTAGAAAAGTTTTCAAATCTTTTTCAAAAAGTTTATGTACAGTCCATTTTCATACCAGCTTTTTGAAAAGACACCTATACATATTTGCATCTACCTATTCCCACTGCTTTTTTCACATATTTAGCATAGAATAAAAGGAGTATATTTTGCTAAACCATAAACTGTTGCTGTGCAATCTCTCAATTATATGACAAAAGTATAAAGCAAGAATAAAAATCAAAAAAAAGAATCAAATAATTTCTAATATTCAGTAAAAACAATTCTCTTCAGATAAATATCTGTATGTTATACTTGTAAAATACTTAAAATACAAGTAGTAAAACAATTCTCAATGTTTAAAATAAGAATGCTGTAGATCAAGATAAATCCCAGATCTAGATAATCACTACAAAACAGGTTTGCTCAAGATGGTTTAGAACACGTGTTTCTACAACAAAAGTGTTACTGGCTCTGTTTATTTGATAAAGGTGTCAGTCTTGATCAGTAACAACTCTAAGGCTTAGGTAAATACTTGTTAATGAAAATGTCCTTCTGGATGATTATCTCTGTAGAACAAGTAGTCCATATCTCCACAGTACAAGAGCAAAAATATATATCTGTGGGACGTGCAGGGTGAGAGTAGAGACATTATCATTAATTACTTCTGAACAGCAGTGGAATTATTCAAGGTTGTTTGCTGCCTGCGGACTTGGTTTCTCCATGCAATGTATCACGAGGGATGGATTTTTGAAGACATACCAGCATTTAAAAGAAAAAAAATCAACATGATGTATGACTGTAATTTCTTCTTTGCAGATATTAATGCCCTGTTTTTGACAGTAAGAGAGGGAAAAAAAAGGCATAGCTAAAGAAGGCAGAGCTGGTCAGTTCGTAGTGCAGAAGCAGTAGTATTGATGTTAAAACTATTACATAACTTGAGCAGATTAAGTGCTTTACACAAGCTCTTCCCTCCCCTGAAAAAAATAAATAGATGTTTCAAATCTGAAAATTTCCACATGAAATCAAACCTTCTTAGGCTTCTGCTCACATTCTAAAGTTTGTGTCATATGTGATAATTTCAAAAGGCTAAATACAATAAAAGTGCCTTCCATGAACTGCTAGATGCAGTGCTACCCTCTGAGGATATAATCTCAGGTTATGCTCACCAGAAGCAAACTTGGTCTAATAATATGATTATGAAATCTCCTTGTTGAAGAAGCCTTCAATTAAGCCTTAGAACAAGCTGTAGATTGCTGTCCTCTGCCATTTATTCTACCAAGAAACCTCATTTCTGAGGAACCTTTACTTTAATGGAAAGGAAAGCAGCAGTGTTTCAGGGAATGAGGCATGGCACTCTAAGACCTGAATACTTGAACCAACCACTTGGCTAACAGCCATGGGCATATAATTTTGCAGCTCCCTTTCCCTGCATGAAGGGAGGGTGACTACACTCCTGAGCAGTTTCACTGCACTTTCCCTGCTGCACACTTTGTGTGAAAATTATATTTCACTTATCAGAGAAGTAAATAAATAAATCTATAAAGAAATAAATAACTTTTGACTAATGAAAATAATTTGGGCTTTTCTTAATTATAAAAATATTTAGTCCTTTCGATTTTGTTTGTCACTTTATACAAAACATGAAAATGCGCATAGGCCAATATGGATATGGGCTGCATTGAAGCGAGACCATTCATGTTTTTTAAAATTTTACAAAATAGCAGAACAAAGTTTTGTCCTCTGTCTTTAATTGGGGCAAGAACTTTATGGGTAAAAAGTAAACAAAATGCAAAGGATATAATAAACACATAAAAAATGACAAATCACTATGATACTTAGTAACTAGAAATGGAAAATTACATACTACTAATGTTCTTACTGAGGGAAAAAGGGGAAATATTATACACGCATTATGTAAGCAGGCAGAATCATGGAAAGTCTCTGTGGGGGAAACACCTGTGGATGACTCCCAATTCAGGACATCAAATCTAACATCAAAAGAAGATGATTTCCACGAATGGGTGGAGCTGTCTGAGACCACATAGACACTGGCAAAACTGCTATCTGCCTCTTGCCATGAAGCTACTGTTTTTTAAAGTTTTTCTACTGTTAAGATATTGTAGTTAAGATATGTATCAGATAGGTAAATATTACTATTTCGTTACTTTTGTATGTTCAATTGTTCTGATTGGCTATCGGGAACCTGGTTACTGCCGTTTGTTGGTTCATGTACCCCTGAAACCCCACTGGCTAGCCAGTGGTGCAATGGGGCACCCTTATATTAGGCTAGCCATTCCTAGTTTCCCCATATTAGTTGTAATCCCTCCTTCCCTTTTCCTTTCTTGTCGTGATCCGCCCCCAACTCCACCCAAGTTCCAGAACCCTCCGACCAAACCCTATAAGAGTCCTATGCGCCCTAATAAAGTGTTCACTCCTGTTCCTACCCCACACTGGTGTAGACTGTTTCCTTCCATCCCCGGCGGACCGCAACAAGTCTCTGTCCCTTTATTAGAGGAATATAAAATTAGAGGTGTGTGGAGTAAGAAAAAGCAAAAGATTTGTATCTTCATGCACTACCAGAGACCTTTTAATTTCTCCTTTCTTTCTTATTTTTCTTTTTTCCCCAATCACAGCTTTTATAGAGAATGAAATATATTTGTTAATACATCAAGTGTGTGTGGTTGTTTGACTTATTTTTCATGTTGAATGAATCCTCACTGTGAAACAATCTTTTCACCTGCTCAACACAAAATTAGAAGGCATTTTATCATCAAGACAAACTTTCACTGGACGCTCATATCACCAAGTGTGCAAAATGCTGAAGCTGAGTCAGCTTTCATTGCTTTGTACCTTTTGGAATATTGTACACAACTTAGAACTCTAGCTTAGTGTCATCCCAGAGGTGATTTACAGAAAGAAATTACTGCTGAAAATGTGATTAAAAGATAAAACTGCAAGTTAATGCCTGTAAAAATTAGGATTTGATAATTTTCTACTGATAATCTATGCTCACTAATTGATACCTCCAATTATACATCTTTTCTATCAAATTGTACTCTAACATTCTTTAAAATATTAGAGTACTTTCCATCCATGTGACAGACATGGAACCTTTTCCTGACTGCACACTTGCTAGATTTTTTTTTTTTTTGACCCTGACGAAGGATATACACACCTTGATAATGTGAAATGGACCACGTTATGTTACCAGAACTTGGACAATTACTAGACAGTATTTAGCATAGTCCTTCATTTATACTAAGTCCTCATCTTTGCCTAACTGATTTTGTCTATTTCTGCATTTAACTATACAAACACAGGGGGAAGATAGTATTCTGACATATTGAGTAACATAAGAAGTCAGGGTGTTATCATCAGAGCTTAAACAGGGTAGAGAGGGAAGAGGGGCAAGAGATCTACAAAGGATTTACACATTAAATAAACCTTGCTGCAATGGCACGTGCCTCCCATACACAGTGTCATAAAATCACACGTGCCTGCTGCGGGTACAAGTAAAGCCTGACACCCACATGTCATGACTGTATTTCTGAATTCTTGACTGCCATACTGTTGCCCTGCAACATATTTCTACATTTTGATGTACCTTCCTACTCCTCTTCAGGAGCTGTGAAGAGTTCGTACGTGAAATCAGTTGGCAGAAAACAGAAAACTACAGGGACATAAGAGACTGCACTCGAGTTGCAAACTTCCTAAGGGAGCCTGTACAGCAACAAAGGTTCACATTTAGCCCCACAGCTTTGGGTTTCTGACTGAGGGGTTGTGTAGCTGAGGGCTGCTGTTAGTGTCAGCAAAGAGAAACAGGAGCTCTCAGGGCACTGTTTAAACCCTCAGCTAAAGACAGAGATTACAGCAGTTGTACTCTGCCATGGTTTAACCCCAGACAGCAGTCAAGCACTACACAGCCACTTGCTCACTCCTCTACTAGCTGGATTGGAAAGAGAATCAGAAGGGCAAAAGTTTAGAAAACTCACCGGCTGAGATAAACACAGGTTAATAGGAAAAGCAGTGCAAGCAAGTAAAGTAAAACAAAGAATTAATTCATTGCTTCCCAGGGGCAGGCAGGTGTTCAGGCATCTGCAGGAGAGCAGGGCCAAATCATGTCATGGTTAACTCTGTCTCAGCTAAAACCAGCACAACTCTTCATGTAGGTACCTTGGTGAAAATGTATCTATTCCTTAAAACTCCGGCACCATATTGGTAAGGTTTTGGACCACATCAAGCTCAAAAGTCTCCAGTCTAATGCAGAGGTTCTGTCAGTGTCAGTGTCAAACCACAAAGAAATTAGTGGTTTCAGAGTGAGGATTCACATCGCAAATGCTGGAAAAAGTAAGTTGATAAAGCAGGGAACAGGAAATGCTTCAGATAGGGATGTAACCTGAAAGAAATTAATCCTGTTCTTTATCTCAAGCACACTTACCAAGACTGCAGAGAAGGGCCTCTTACTAGTACTGAAAACATCTCGAATCCTCCTGGAAAATTGGACAACTACGTCTTCCCTTATGAAAATAAGGCAGACACCTTTTTTTTTCCTTAAAAATATACTTGAAACAGAATACAGTGAGAGTGGCTGTCCTCCTGTATTTGGTAATTTTGTGGTTATAATACTCCACCAAGATATCAAGTGCTAGAAGTCACAGTTTCCATTTTCTGGAATGAGGATTGAATTCTCAATCTCCTTCTTTTCAAGAAAGTTCATGTACCAAGTGTAATTTGTGCTGTTTGGGAAAAAAGATGACAAGAAGTAATTTAACTTTTGTTATTGAAGCTGTTCCACATTATGTGGATTAATTAGATGTTTGGAGGGAAAGAGAGAAAAAGCTAGAACAAGAAATAATATGACTCTTTAGCCTGATGGACATAAATCTCTCTTGGGACAGTGGAGCTGCAGATTATGGTCTCTGCTCTTACATAAACAGTTATTGGAGCTTGTCACATTTCAGCCAACAAAATCACCAAGGCAGCAGGACATTTTATTATGGAGGGGGAAAAATTGTTTAATCTGTCAAAGTGGAACATCTGGTCACTTTTGCTTATATTTTCTGATGCTGGATTAATATCATCACACATTTAATGTGGGTGCATTTTAACTGTAATCTAATTAGATGTTGAAAGTATTCTGGTGCCACTTAGCCAAAACGCCAAAATATTGTTTTTGTTTGAAGTCATAAGCTGCTGCGTTTACTGATACTGTGTCATTGTACCAATCTTTCCTTCACCAAGGTCCCATCATTCTGCAGTAATAAGCAGCAGGAGGGTTCTAATCCTCTGCACTAGCACTTCAATTTTCTCTTTACAAAAATTGGCTTCATCTTCCTGGCTTAGACAAACCCAGTGTCGCTCAGACCTTGGGGGCCACAGATTGGGAGCAGCAAGAGCAGAAGAAGTGCCAAATGCAACAGCAGACAGATATTTTAGCAACAGCTGTCTGGTTTTGCATGCTCCTCCTGGATATCAGTTTAAATGCTCCAGCTGAGCCAGCATGAGGTATTTGTCCCCACTACACATTACACAGCCAAGTAAGACTGCGATGATCTTTAGAAGGAAGCAACCAGCAATGTCATAACTGCTCTGTAAATTGTTAGCATCTTTATATATTCCAAAAGCACTGAAAGAGTAATCAGCATAATGATAACAATAACAATATAGGTACACAATTATAAACACAAATAATATTAAAATGTCTTGTATTTGTATTGAGGTTTATATACAGTGCACGTGAGTCCCTGTTTTTTAAATTTCATGGCATATCTGAAACGAAAGCAAATTTCATTAGCCTGATTGTGACAGTAAGAAAAATGAGACAGAGAAGTCCATCTTTCATGCAATGTCAATGAGCAATTAAATGGCACAATGGGAAAGAGCAGCCAGGTCTCCTGATTCAGAACTTCATGCTCTACCCACTGTTCTATTCAAGGGACTGAATGGGTCATTTATTCCCGAATTTATTCCATTTCATTTATTCCACTTCAGTATTTGCATGTAGCTTCATGTACAGAAAGAAATTAAAAATAGAAATTCCTATTAAATTCCTCTCTTTGTGTAAGTCTAGGAAGGTGCAGGGCTTCCTTCACCCTGAACTCTGAGTTCATAATCATAGCATGGGTTGGGTTGGAAGGGACCTTTAAAGGTCATCTGGTCCAATACCCCTGCAATGAGTGGGGACCTCTTCAACTAGAGCAGGTTGCTCAGAGCCCCATCCAACTTGACCTTGAATATTTCCAGGGACGGGGCATCTAGGATATCTCTGAGTAGCTTGTTCCAGCACTTCACCATCATTCTCTGTTGGAAGAAACTCCTGCTGTAGCAGGTGGAAGACAGAGGCAGGGGAGAATCCAGACTACGTATCTTGGAAAAAGACACCTCTACAAACAAGACCATCACTGTGACAACTTCCAGAAGAGCAGAGACTTTAGAATTTAATATTACCTGAGCCTTTTAAGGTACGGGTGTTCCCCTTTTTAGATTGTAATCCCTAGGATCTCCAGCACACATGTGGTTTTCTGTGGAGAGAAACATATTACCACCTTCTGGACTATCCAGCCCCACCCCCTTCCTGACCTTATTGGATGTCTCACCAGTCACTCCCCATTGCTGGGCTTCCACTGGGTTTTGGTCCTCCTGTTCCCTTATTGGTCCCTGTGCCCCCAAACCACGCCCCTCCCCCTGAACCCTTACCCAATTACACCCTACCTCCTAAAGCCCACCCCCAGAGGGCTTAAAAACCCTTTTCCACATGTCATTAAAGGTTTTTTCTACCACCACACGTCTTGGGAGTGTTTGCATCACTTTACTCCTGCCCATGTGGGGATTTTGCAAACCCCTCCAGACCCCGAGAGGCTTGTGGAGTGGAGAAGCCGTTCCCATCATGGCTGTTAACCCTCAACATAAAAAAGCCCCAAAATTTTCTTTATATCTAAACTGTATTTATCCTCTTTCAGTCTAAAACTGCTACCCCTGATTCTGTCACAACACACCCTGATAAAAAGTTTTTCTCCATCTTTCTTACAGGCCCCCTTTAAGTACTGAAAGACTGTAGTAACGTCTACCCAGAGCCTCCCATAGACTGAAAACCCCCAACTCTCTCATCCTTTCCTCGTTGAAATACTCTAGCTTTGTGGCTCTTCTGTGGACACCCCCACTCCTACAGGTCCATGCCTTTTCTTGATAACAATAGTGACACTACAGGTAAGGTAATTTTGTTGGATTTCCCTTGGCCTCTCCTAGATCTGCAAACCAGGATTTCAATTAACATGAATAATTAGTATTTCTTCTTTGGAATAAAACCTGAAAAACAGAAGACAAACGAGTATATATATATGTATGTATATACTTATATAGAGAGATATAATAAAGGCAAGAATCAAAATAATGGTATTAGTTCTCTTGTAATGGCTGTTGGTTTTACCTGTACATAGTTGCTCTTTAGTCTCTCATCTTGTTCAATTAGAGCAGTGGAAATTCTGAAAGATTTCACATGAAATCAACCCCAAATTTATTATTTTTGGCAAGACTTAATGTTGAAATAGCAACTTTTCCCACTAATTTATTAGACTGACAAAAGTATTCATAATAACCAATTTCACTTCTTCAGAAAAATGTTGCTTCTTAATCCTTTGTTTTTCAAAGCTCTACAAATAACTGTGTTTCAGTTGTGTAGGAACACAGCCTAACAGCTGAATTCTAAGAATTGCTGTAATGTATCTAATAAAATTTCCCACAATTTCTAGAGAGGCAAAATGTAATTAAATGGCTTGGAATTTGTCCACAGTCCAATATTAACAATCTCCTTTTATGAAGGCACCAAGAATAGTGTTTCAGAATTTCAGTTTTATGTCCCCTTTCATGAATGTGATCCCAACAATTTATAATAATGAAATTCATATCACTGATTCTTGAAGTTTGCCTGTGCAACAGAGATCCTCTCAAATTTCTCCTGACAGTTTTTAAAAAAAAAATAAATTATAAATAAAAATGTTGAAACTACAAGGAGCCATGGCAAAAAAAGTCTAGCATTAAAATTGATGGAAAACAGAGAGCTGAAGTACTTGTAGGACTTTATAGTCTCTCAGGCAAGTAATGTTTAATGTGACTGTCATGGAATGCCGACAGAAATGTTTGTTTGGTTGGGTTTTTTTAAATGTGCAGGTTTAATTTCCCACAACCCCTAATCACTCACACACACACACACACACACACACACACAGAAAAGATGACTAACCCTTTAAAAACAGCAACAAACTTTCTTTGTCCCTTTTTCATGTTCTCTATATTTTAACTGTGAAAGAAAAAACAAACAGTAAATCTGAATCAAATTTTGATATCCTGAAAGAGTATCTACTGACACTTCCTGATCAAAAGGGATATAATAAAGATACAACCTTTGAAGAAAGCAAAGGAAAAGATATATTTATTACATTTTCTCATTTGGGTTATCGCTAGTTGTAAATTTTCAGACATGCTGCAGATTTAGAGGCCAGTTGAAGAGAATTCCATGAGAAACATGAGCAGTCTATTTACCCACTTGTTCAAACCAAATTAAGAAAAAATTAAATACCTTTTATTTTCAAAAGTATCTTTAAATGCTGTTTCTATTAACAAAAATTTATTTAAAAGAATTCTACTGTCCTGAAAGTATTTTCAGAGCAGAAACCCAAGCCCTCAGGGATAATAACAACAGACCTGTAAAAAGACACACAGGACATATTATGATGGAATATCTTGAATTTTTAATTTTACTCTTTCTTGTTTAAGAGATATAGCCAAGAGAAGACAAAGTACTATATTGTCTTGTTGACAAATCTCAGATGATTAATTAAAATTTTGAAATCATTCTGAAATCACAATATCATTATGATACAACTAACAAATAACGCTTTTTCTGAAATGTAGTCATGTTGAAAGCTTCTCAAGGTACACGGAGCAACAATTAGGGTTTGTTAAGAAGTTCTTCTGATGATAATTCCTTAGCCAAAAATATGGCCCAGTGTCCCTCCTGATTAGTTTTTAGTTATAGGATTTCTTCACAAACAAAAAAACTAGCATACAGCTCTCTGGATTCACTCAGGAACACTGATATCAAATTATTTTTTCTTCTATATCCGTAACAAGATTTTCTTATTATTTCCTTGGGTTCATCCGAGTGGCTCTTTAAATTCTAAGCCAGTCCCATCTCATTAACATGTGTGAAGTGTAGAAACAGAAAATCCTTCCGCATGAAACTTTTAGACATATGGTTTCTCTCTCCTGGTATCCACCAAGGCAGAGTTCCTCACTGGTCATGGTGATATGTCTCAGTTAAGTTATTGTTATTTTCTGGAGCATTGACTAATAAAAATAGCGCTGCTCCTATGTATCCAAGGCCATAAATGTGTGTGTTGGCAACTGTATCATCACGCATTCAGTATCCAAGACACAGCTTTTGTGGAAAACTGCAGCGGGCTTGCAGATCCCTTGATGGAGCAAGAGCAGTTTGACCTTGGCCAGATTGTTGTATACCCGTAAAGATAAACAACTTGCAGAGACTGAGAGAACCCATGAGAAGCACAACATAAGAAACCTGGACGAGTTTGTACAGAGACAGTAGTTTATACAGAGACAGTAGTTTGTAACTGTGGCCAATAGGTTTGTGTGTAATGAGCACCAATAATGTTAGTGCACGTACACTTAGGAAATATATAAAAATAGCTGTGCAAAAAAAATAAAAAATAAAAAAAGTTTCCCTTTTATCTATTCAGGATCTTCGCCTTCTTTTTATCAAGTCTGTCCCAAGAACGACAAGCTTTCAAATGATTGTTTTCTAAGCAGACACTTTCCAAACTCAATAGGTTTTTTCTTATGCTGCACCACATAGTGCTTCCTGTACACACTGGTAGATCAACATTTGCCATGATGCACACACACACACACGAGAAACAAAACAAAAAAGGACAAGTTACTGATGGGGGAGGGGGGAAAGGGGAAGGGCATGGGAAGAAATATTTTCATCCTTTCCCCTATCCTGTTTTTCACTATTTTCTATCTGCATTGATAGCTATCTGAGGCAATAAGCCTGTAAGGACAAAAGGGGAATATTCAAATATGTGAATGGCATATGACATGGTATTGAACCTGTACAATCAGGAGCCAGAGATGCAGTTTCAACACAGCTAATGAATAACAGTGCCTGAGACATCCTTAGTGTTCTATTGTACTAGCAGTCAAAAATCTACATTGCATTATGTCTCCACTTATTCTCACTGGGTCATATAGTGACCTTATATCTCCCTACTGAAATGACTATTAATGGCACAGATATGAAACATTTATTAGCTAATTTTGTGGAATTTGAAAACTTGCTCTCGTGTGCAAGGACTTTTTACAATGCTGTTCCTGTCTTCCCTCCCTGTCCGGTGTGATGCTGCTGTATGGAGGCTGTTGCAGCATAGCTTACCTTCAGGATCAGTTCAGGTGGAGTCACACAGGCTCTTCTGTGAGTCCCACATGCTGTCATGGAAAATGCACCATGCAGGTAACCTAAAAGAGCAACACAAAGTTGTCTGGCAAAGGAACCTTGCTCAGAAAAGTGAAAGAGTTTGAAAATCCTTGGAACAGCAGGCAGATGGTTAAGTGGGGCATTTCTCACAGGTCCACAACTGCGTATCTGTCAATTTGACATGTATGTACTAAATGGCAAGTAAAACTTAAACATATTAGAATGAAACTCAAAAGATTTGGTTAGTATTAGAATACAGGCTGCTAGTAGGGACTGACATAGTTTTTATTCTGGCCAAATGATAACAATACATTTCAGAAATTAATAATATCCAGGGATTACTGATGTCAACTGAATTAATTTCTATAAGTCAACTGAGCTTACCAGTGAGAACAGTCAGGGAAATAAAATTTTACTGGAAAACTTTTCTCATTATTCTCTAGTCCAAATAATAAGGAGACCATTTGACTATTTTGGCTTCTGTGTGATTATGTTTATTTAAAGAAACAGAACACTACTTAATTATGTATGTGAATACTTGGAACATATAATTACTACCCAACAGGCAAACTCTGTTTGGGTTTGTTGAAATGCCAATGGGCTTTTATTAGTTCAGCCCATCATTCTGTTGTGAAATGGAAATGAAAAGTGGAAAATATGTTTTCCTTCTCTAGGGATCACTTCAGCTTCTTTTTCTCTTTATTTTATCAGACTTCTTGTTGCTATGGGGGTCTTGAAGGCCTATTATTAAAACACCCTGCAGTCCTAAGGGAAGTAAAGCAAGCTGGTGCTGCAGATGGGAACAGTGTGAACGGAATAAACTATAAGCACCAAAGAATTCCAATAAAAGCAGAAAAATCTATGCATCATTCTCTTTTGTTTTCAAAGTTCAGCTAGAGTTATCACCTCTTACCATTCCTTTTTTTTTTTTTTTTCTTTTTTTTTTTCTGAATATAGGGTAACTCACAATGCCATTCAAATATAGAAACACAAAAGGAAAAACAGTTTAGTTATGCTGGCTCTTCTTGGGTCTTCTTTTGCATAAAACAAGTTAAAACGAAGTTAATCTATTCTATACATACATCTAAACTGCAGCAGCAATTGAATTAATATAAAATACACATCACAGAAATGACATCTCCATAGCTCTTTTAGAAAAAGAAAGGAAAAGATACAAGATATACCTACTTGTCAGTTCAGCAGTAGCTTAACCTACAGATGGAGCCTATTGAAAACTCACATGAAAGTAGTTTTTGCAATACTTTAATCAGCAAAATCAAAAAAGTTCTGGAAAATAAGTAAGATAGTCATCAGGATCTTTTTTATAATTGGCATTGTAAGAATTTAAACTTTGATAGAGGTTACACATAAGCTTTGTGGAACTTACTTGCACCTGATAGTATGAGTACTTAGTATATTTTATTAATTTTATTTTCTTCTGGATCTATGCAGTAAATTTTTAACATGAACAAAGAAGATTCAGGTACAGTGATTAAGATAATGATGTTAAACACCAAATGAATCAAAGAATCATCTAAAAATCAGGCAAAAGACAACTTGTACAAATGGAACACATCAAAAAGAACAAAGACATTTCCTGTATTTCAAAGACACTATCTACATGAATAGAGAGTCAAAGATTATTTTGTTATGACCAAATCATTCCTGATCAATTGTAGACCTGTTAGTGACACACTTATGAAGACCAGGAAAAAAAAGCCACAGCATAAATTGGATTTTCTCTAGAACAGAAGGAGCATATTTCCTCCTAGAAAGTCATATTAGTATTTTTTCCAGTGTTTCCTATAGTTTTAAAAGACATACTAGATTAGACTAATCTTGGAAATATTTGATTCCTCATTGACTTCATTGTTCTTAACCTCAGCTTTGGCACTGTATTCAATTCAGCCTGTTTTATGACTTCACATAGTCAGAAGATGGACCTGCTTTCTTTTTCTTCCCTTTTGCCTTTCCGTTTTAACTGATTTTACTCTTTTTATTTCCTTTGAGGTACTTGCCAGCTTGTTTCAATTTATCTTGATCTCCTACTAAGAGGCTCTACCTAAAATGCATTCAATGCCACCAGCTGAAGTGTGTTGAATCTCTGTAAAAGAGTGGGGAAAAAAATTGTAGAATTTTCTAGAAGAATTATACAAATACATGCACATGTATATACCTAAGCACATGATTTTTAAGGTACTGCATTATGCATCAACAGAGACAGTACTAGTCTGTAGTACATGCCTCCACTGATTCTATTTTTGAGGTCATTCAACTTAAAAGGCATAGTAACTACAGCATTGTGGCCCCTCTTCTAAAAATGTTTTAAATATGGGTGGTCATCAGGACTATGTAAATAATGGAAGTTAAGATTTTGCAGCTGACCTAAAAGAATGGAAGAAGAAAATAGTAAGTAGTTTGTCTCTGGCCAGAATGAATAGTCTCTTAGAACTTTTTTTGTGATTTTGGCCTTTTGAGAGAAACACAGGCACTGCTAAAATAATACCATAGTGGCTACACAACTATTTATTCCCAGCTCCTTTCAAACTGAGGCTGGATATAGTACTGCAGCATTAGGTACAATACTTCCCATCCTACCCACCACATATCCATATATGCTTTATTCATCATTTCCCAATATGGAAATACGTTACAGATTTTATTACAAAATACCTTATATACATTTATAAGTGACCTTGTTTCACTCTGCCATGACCCACAGAGACCTGAATTTTTACTTAATAGTTTTTGGGTTTGATTAAATTGAAGTACATAAATAGCTGTGAAAAGCTGTAATCATCATATTGCTCAACTCTTTCCCGCAGGCAGTGTCCAGCTCTGAAACCTGTGAAAGAAAGCTCTTGCTTGGCTGAGTGACAAGCACTCAACATGAAATTACTTCATGAGAGTCATAAATGCAGTAATCTTGCCCCAGAGTCTCATACATTATGTTCACAGTACATACCTGTCATTGTATGGCACTAAATGCGTTAGAATGAACTGATTTCATTAACTTCCCTGGATCTAGTTTGTAATGATTAAAATATTCTGAAGCCTTTTTTAGCAAAGAAATGTTCTTGTAAGCTAATGTTTGCATTATACTTTCACAGTACCAATGTGTAGTGCAAACTCAGGAGTTCCTTAACTATATTATTAATTTGCACCAGAAATAGATTTGACAATTGTTTTAATCTAATTTTAGTACAACTGAAGGAAAATCATGAATGTATTTTTAAAAAAAATGTTATTTAAGGAAGTGTTATTTAAAGGTGTGGGGAGAAAGAAGGAGTGGGATGGGAGTGTTAAAGGGTTGTCAGCAATTTCTGAAAGAAAGAATTTCTTCTGAAAGAAAAATATTTCAAATATACTTGTAGAACAGTAAGAGGATTGGATGAGGTATTACCACCCTCTATTATCTTACCATTGTGGATACTTTGACAGTAAGGTAGAATTAAAAGGTCAATAGGAATAGAAGCACAGAATGTTTCATTCAAATCTGAACTGATAATAAAAGTAAACTCTCCCTGGGTAACATGAATCAGTGATTCCACTAGAGTTGTTTAAACTTCTGCCTTAAAATATATTCTTTTTCAAAACTTGTGTGGATATCAGGCTGAGTAGATACTGAAAATTGTTCTAAAATAGTTGAGTCTTTCTGTACTGTGGCTACCAACATATACACAAAAAAAATAGCACCTTTTATTCATGCTTCAGGACTACTTCTGGTACAGGGGTATTGTAATTGATAGTCCTATCTGGGAAATTCTCCAAACTCCATGAACTTATGGGCAAACCATATAATATTCAGAGAATGAAGTGCAATTTTATATCTATACACTAAGCCAATGCTACTTTTTCTTAGCATTAGTGAATTAAAATTAAAAAGTTAATAAGCCTCATGACATCTCAAAATTCAAAACTAACACAAAAAGAATGATAAAAGTTTAAGGAGCCTCTTAATAATATAAGTTTATTTAAAATTGGAATAACAGATCACGGTACTCACTTTAGAACTGGAGCTGGTCAAAAAGTTTTAATATCCATCTGGTAGAAGTGTGTGTGCTTTCAAATGCTAGTGTTTGTCTCTATGTGATGTAACTACGATTTTACAAAGCTTGTTCAGAAGAAAATAGAAATAGATACTAAAAGCTCACACACTGGTGTTTATAGCACATCTTTGAAGGGACAGATGGCTGAGTTCAAGTTTCTAGAAACTGAGCTAACATTTCAAATTAATAGAATGTCCAGTATGCTACTGATATTACTGATCTGCCTTTTCTTATTTAAGAATTATCCTTAAGATAGTTTCCTCAAAATCAAGATTGACTGTCATCACACAACACATTTTGTTGAAAATTCCCAATGCGTACTTCTCAAACAATGTTACGCTTTCTTTGAACTATCAGAGGTTAACATATTAACAAAAGAAATCAGAAACCAAAGTACAATATATTTTGAAGATTCAAATTAAGTTTTATTTACAATTACTATTTTTCTGTGAAAAACATTTTATATGTGAAAAAGTAGTTTAATGGAAAAAATAAACCTTAAAAAACACTATGCCCTTTTTTTTATTATTTTTTTTTAATCAAGTATCAAATTTTGCTCACGATTCAAATATATGTATGGCACCTTACAAACTATTACAAATTATATGGAAGCATGAGTCAGTTTAAAGGAAACTAAGATGTCTGTCTGGACTAGGAAGGGGGCCCCTTCCCAAAAACCACCACAACTTTTGAAATTAAGAGGCTTTGATCAGAAAATGTATAGAAGAGGATAACAGTTCTCTACTACAAATATAAATATATAAACCCAAAAATAGAACAGAAAATACAGCAACACCGTCACCAAAACTTTCAAACACATGAAGTCCTATTTCTGCCCTTTCAGTTCTATTCACAGAGCGCAGGAGATGATGCTGCACCTTGGGAGGCAGCAGCCACAAAAGTCACTCACAGGCTCCAGTGAGGCAAAGATGGGGACCAAGGAGAGGTGCTGGCTCTGAAACTCATGTGGGAATGGCGACCACAGGGATGGGATGAAATCTTTCCCATGAGCAGTGCAAAGACCCTATCCTACCATTCTTTCTCCGAAAAAGTGATGCAGAGGGAGAGGAAAGGGGCAGCAATTGCCCTACAGATAGTGTTGGGCCCTCAAGGAGTCTGCAGTGAATCCAGGAAGCAGCAACTGTTCCCTCCAAAGAATGGCACAGGGCATGTGGAGTCAGCGGGCAAGCCAGAAAAAAGAAAACCCATTCCAGTGTTTCCACCAGCCCAACAAACAGCAGCCAGCATCCAAGCAGACTGAGGAGCAAAGTGTGGCCAGCATTTGGAAGGAAATTGCAAAAGAGGCTTACTACTTGTCTATATTGAAATTAGAGATCTACAATTTTTATATTTCACCAATGCCTTAAAACAGCCTTTTTATAGCTGTTTATTTGTAATTCATCCTTGCATTTTTCACTACAAAAATAGGTAAGATAGTAAGACAGTAATTGCTCTTATCTGTGTAAATTTCATGATATCACAAGAATGTGAACAGAAAGTCAAAAGGACAAGCATAATCTGAAGGCTGGTGATTTTGAAGTAGAAAATCAGAAAGAAAGATAAAGGATGCATAAAGTAGGTGACCAGAAAACAAAGAGAAGAAATTAATTGCCTTGTTCTGCACAACTGTTGATCAAACAAAGCAAATAAGACAAAATGATAAAATTATCAAAGGTCTTTACTTCTTCATTTATTTAAAAAAAATAAAAAAAATGCTTAAATATAATTATTTTGAACTGTTCTCATTATCCTATAGGATGTTTGGGTTTAATTTTAGATGAATTTAATGCTACAGTTTTGGGGAGTTTTTTGATGGGTAACACAAAGTGGAAACTGGGTACTGTGCTCCCATGCCAATAAAGAAGCCCTTTGTTCCACCATTCTCCTGCCTAGCACAACTATACAATATTATCTTTAAGGTATTTATTTCTGTGGGTAATGACAGGAACAGTCTTTAGTCCTTTAATAAGCAGCTCCATTACTACTTAAATTCTGCTGCTATGCTTCAGAAATGCCCTTCTCTTTGCCTCATTGTCTGAATCTTACAGATAAGTACATAAAACTTGTAAGAAGTGCATGATGATCCCTGTAGGGAAATAGAGTTCTTTACACTAAAACTTTTGAAATGAACACTTAAAATGTTTCGGGTTGTTGGCCTTCTTTGTCAATGCCCTAAGTATCAATTTGAATGGATTTATGACTATCATTTGAATCATTACCAGTCTCAGTAGTACTGTATTTATGAGCTAGTTGTGCTGCATTATAACTACTGACTAATAAAAAATGGCACTCATTAGCAAGATGTGAAAAAGAAAAATCAACATTTTTCACATTTTTTTCCTTTTACTGTTCTTTTATTAAGAAAAGAGGAGTGGTAACCTGTTTTTTAAGGGATTTTTTAAATTATTATTATTTTTATTTTTACATTTCAGTATCTTACTATGACAGCTGTTGGTTTAACATAACACTTGAAATCTCTGCTTCTATTTTTTGTTTCTTCCAATTTTGCTATAACTAAATTTCATTAACACTTTAGGAAATGTGAACATTTTCCTTCCATCTGCTAGATGGCTTTTAAAACCCACTTTGATTTAGCAAATCTGGAAACAGCTGGCAAAAATGATTTTTATTAAGTTCCTCAGTTTCATATTTACAAGATATGTGACTTTCATGTTTTTTGTTAAGGTCTGTAATTGGTTTCTATTTCTCAACTGTACAATTTCTTTCTAAATGCTAATTGACCAGGTGGTCAGATGTTTAGTTATCATTCTGCATGTTAACCGGTTTAATGTGTCTCAGTTTAAATGTCTAGAGCTGATGATTCAAACAATGTGCTTAAAAACTGTAGGAATGGTTATTTAGTTTTCAGCCCTTACCTTCTCCTTCTTCTTTCTAATTCTGAAGTTGGTTGTGATGACTAAATCACCTAAAAAAATAACATGAACAACAGGTTCCCTGCCCTGTGTGTCTGTGTATAAAAATGTTGATATTTTGAAAGCTTTGGTCTACCATCAGAATAAAAGAATTAATGATAAACACTGGTTTATGACCTTCTCACTGTCTCTTTCTGCTTAGTTTTGGATGTGAGAGCCTATATGCACTACTCATTCACATGTAGCTCCAATTCTACAACAGAAGTCATTCTGCAGCCAGCAAAAGCCACTAATTTGTTACAGAAGTGACAAGTCCATGATTCTGGTCTATCAGAGCTGCAGAAGATATGTCTGCATATGTGAAACCATTAACAGAGAAAAATTATGGTTTTGAGACATATTTTTTGTTCTGATACATCTGCTAAGGGCTGTACTGTGCCAGTAGAATTTAAAGTTTGAAAGTAGATTCCTGACAGAATAGTAATAATAATAAAAAACTAAAATAAAAAAAAACAACAACAAAAAAAAAAAAAAAAAAAAAAAAAAAAACAAAAAAACAAACACAAATCCAAACCCTTTCATATCATTTGCCCACTGAGCTGCATACAGCTATAGTAAAACGGCATCACTGAGATGTTCCCTATTAAGCCATATCTGCTGGGTTTTTTTCAGTTCCATGAAGATATTTTGGGAGTATGCAACTGAAGGTCAGATGTCCATAAAGCAGTGCCAGATATCAAATACTAAAAGTAAGGCTTGAGTCATCTATACTAAACAAATTGCATTGGTGCTTTGTTTAAATCATCCATACTTAAATAAGGGTTCTATGCTTTCTTTTTATTTTTCCATGACCTGATCCATAAAATATATTTCTGCCACCTTCTTAACAAAATAAATTTGTGATTGGTTTCAGGACATAACTGAGTTCCAGGAAAAAGAACACAAGAACAGTACTATAGGCATTATAATTTGAACAAACACATATAAATCAGAAATCTGTTATTGCGGTAGCGATGTATGCATCATCTTCATGCTCTATCTATTCCTCCACATTCTTTCCTTATCTCCAGTAGATGTCATTGGCATGAACTGAGTCAAAGACTTCCAAGACATTTGGGAATCCAGACAATACTGATAAATCTTGACTGACTTTCTGCTGATGAGGTTAGCTTCTTTGAAATGAGGAAATATCTTTGCTCCAAAATAACCTCTGAAAAATGTCACTAGACACTCTACCATAAGAAGTTGACTAACTCGAGTGATGTTTCCAAATAAAAGATTGAAAGACTGAGTAACATCAGCCTCATAGGACATGTTTTGCAGTATTTCTAAATAGAATACTGTTAAACAATTACAACTTTAGTCATTAGAAAAGTTTGACATAGACACTAAAACCTCCCTATTCTCCAATAAACTTGAATCCTAAAATTCTAATGGAATTTTCAGATAATAAGAATAAATTTTGTTGAGACAGTATTTATGTAACCTATACAGTGGTGTTCTACTAAATCTGTGTTCAAATTATGCACACATGAACTGCATATTCCACCAGAGTAAGGTTTTTAGTCATTAAACAGTATGATTTAGACAGTTAACACAAATTGCTAAACATTCACGGACACATCTGTCAACTCATATTCGTATCTTTTTTGTGTAAGTTCTGATACTCTGAAATGTGCCAGTTAAAATTTCATTCATACAAAGCTGTATGGTGTAGATTTTTAATAGCCTAAGTTACAAATATTACGCTTTTTAGTGACATAATGAACTGGAAATACATTTGTCATGAAAAGCTTCATTTAGCATTTAGTTGTTGACTAAATGATGACTAATGGTTGAAAAATGTGAGCATTTCACTGTGCTATTGTCGGTAAGGTATGTAGTTTAACCCTGTGGGTTACGAAAGAAGCCAGGGTGACAGAGAATGTAAAACTGGCTTGGCCAGTAAAAGTTTAAAAGCACAGCTTTAACTTTGCAAACAATCTAGGTAATAAGGAGTATCTCTGTTATTAAGAAGAATAGCAAGGGGATGAGTTGTAAGGGGATGTATTTAGAATACTTTAGAATATGTACTTAATTACATTAATCATTTCATACTATCAGCTTTTAAGTTTATGCTGGCTTTATGTGCATGACAGAATTCTGGTTTAGTGGAAGACCATAAGAAACAAACCTCATATTTCCAAAACCAGAAAAACTTCCCTGTTCATGTTTCCAAATACAGGTTCTAAGGAGAGCAGAAAGCAGGAAGTAATCAGAGGAAGTCATACATCTCACAGCTTCTCATTCAGGTTCCCCTCTCCTCCACCAGCTTCTCTTACTCCCCTGAAAAAGGAGGAGTAGCAGCAAGCAGTGTGTGATCAGTCACTGCTCACCTCCACCCAGTGCACACCAGTAGTGGTGCTCCTTTTGACAACCAGCTCCAGCATAAGGAGAGGTATACCACTGAGACCAAAGATGCCTCACCAAGCTGAGATTTACCCAAATATGTCTGAAAGAAACTAAGGTGCTCTTGAAATACAATATACTTGGTGATAGTCCAGGTAAGTGAGCCTGATATGGAATTATCTGCATAAGCACTTATTAAAAAAATATCCCACCTTTTTTCATGCCCTTTAACAATGCAAAGGTCATTTATACTCATTGCAAGTATCCAAACCATAGTCCTGAGCATCGTAGCCTCTCTTATTACATAGGGTGTTATCTATAGGCAAGCAACACCAAACATACTCTTCATATTCCAGATGCCACAGAAAACAAAGAAGCAAACAAATAAATTTTGCTATAAAAGTATTTTCAGTTTCAAACCTTTATAACAAGGCTAGGAAAAGAGATCAAAGTGTGATAAAAGTTCTAGTGACAGACCTACAGAGGGAGAAAGTCAAAGAAACGTGGGCAGTCTTCCTATTTCTTGAGATACAGAGAAAGGCAATTATATTGGTGCCTTGTGCCTACAATCTAATACAGAAAGGAAGTGAAAAAAAGGAGGAACTCACTCCCTTCATGGACCTTCAGCAAGAAGCTGGGGCTGAGCTTGAAATGGAAGCACATGAGCCACCAGCTAGGGTTTAGACACACTGAATCATTGGCTGAAAGGTTTAATCCTTAGACGAATACAGTAAAAGAGACAGGAAATTCTAGATCAAGTTTCTGGTAGAAAAAGATACAAATGACTTTCTAGTTTTCAGACACTATTTCATTCTTTATGTCCCTGTATAAGTAGAAATAGTGTGAAGGATTACTTACAGAGATTATCTCTGACTAGTCTTTACATGACTTTGTCATACATTACTGGTATGTCAGAAATCTACACAGTATCTTTTCTTTCAAAATGTCTATAGAGTGCTGTATCCACCAAAAAGAAAAAAAAAATAATCTGTGTATCCTTCTTTACTGGTGTATAATCAAGTTCTGGTCCTATGATTTCTGCTGCTAGATCTTCAGCACAAAATTATTTCTGATGGTTTGCCAACATTTGTGCTATTTGTGTTGGACATGAAGATGAAATAAAGAGCTTATGCAATGCTGTTTGGGTGCTACAAGAGGACTGAAAGTATCAGGAAGTGTCTGTTAGTGGAAAAGCAACCCATAAATATTTTTAAACCTACTTAAAACAGATAGACCTTATGATATGGAATCAACATTCAGAGCATGTGGCCTTAGATCTGCTTAACTCAGAATTCTGAGTCTTAGAGGTAGATCTAATGTAGGGTTGAACAATAGTTTCAGATACCCAGCCGCTGCAGGCAGCAGATGAGAAGTTGTGTTTTTAATCTCATAAAAAAGTTGTCTGTTCTCAAAACCTCTGCTGTCTTCAATGGACAACAAAATTAGTAGCAGAAATCAAGGAAATAAACACTAAAATATCTAAATTTAGCTGGTGACAAAACTAAAGCCATAGAAGCAAAGAGACAGATGAGGAATCAATCTCACAGTCCAGAAAGGGAAATATTTCTGGTGAACCGCTGGTAGACTGCTTAAATCCTTGTCTATACGCAGCCACCAGCTTCCCTCTTTCCTCTTTCGATAGGCCATTCAGCTGCTGATCTATAGAGACTGGATAGTTCACAGGATAATTCAGGTTGAAATGGATCTCAGGAGGCCCCTAGACCATACTCCTTCTCAAAGCACTTCAGCTGTAAGATCAGAGCAGACTAATTTTGCAGGGCTTTAACAATTCTGATCTTAAGTATTTTGGGAAATAGAGATGGCACGAACTTTTCATACAGCCTTCTTCACTGCAGATTGTTCTCAGGGAGGAAAAGCTTTTCCTCAAAACCATGTGGAACACACTTCTGAAGGTCAGAGAATCACTAAGGTTGAAAGACACCTCTGAAAATCAATCTAACCTACCTCTTCAAAGCATGGTCAGCTAGAGCAGTTTGTCCAGGACTCATGTCCAGTTGGACTTTGAACATCTCCAAGGATGGATAGTCAAATTCCATATTGTCCAAATTTTTTAGACAATCTGTTGCAATATTTGACCACTCTCACCATAAAAAAAAAAAAAAAAAAAAGAAAGGAGTTTTTTCATGTTTAAATATAATTGCCTGTATTTTAATTTGTGGCTATTGCCTCTTGTTCTGTCATTGGGTGACACTGCAAAAGGTGTGCATTTTCTTCTCTGCTCTCCCAGCTGGGTGTTTATATGCGTGTTCAGGTGTTTATACCCTTGACTTTCTTTCTCCAGTCTGAACAGTCCCAGCTCTGTTAGTCTCTCGTCACATGCCAGATGTTGCAATCCCTTGGCCATCTTAGCTTCTTTGTTGTTGAAGACATTAAGCTGATATGGATCATTTTTGTGCCTGTAAGATGCTACCCTTAGAGCCATGAAAGCTTCCCTTTTCTCTTTTCCCGTTTAGACCTGCTCCTAAAGTGATTCCACCTACCAGTTCCCTAAACAAGCAGCTTGCCTGTTAACAAGAGTCTGCACTTTGTGACTCTTTTTCTTCAACATCCTCAGATCTACTATTTCATGGTTGCTGCACCCCCAGCAGCCATTAATTACCACATTCCCAATCAGCACCTCTTTCCCACTGAACACCTGTGTGTCACTGCTGATTGTGCCAACCAGTGTCTGTATCACCAAGTTATCCTTATCACCCTCCAGAAATCTCCTTAACTTCTCACATCCAATTATGCTACCCTTCTAGCAGCTATCAGGGAGGCTTGAGTTTTTTATGAGCACCAGTGTCTGTGAGCCCAAGGCTTCCCTGAGCCATTTAAAGAAGGCTTTTCCCACTTTCATCCTGACCCAGTGGGCTGTAACAATCTCTCCCCACATTGTTGCCCTCATTGTCCTCTTTGATCCTGACTCACAAATGCTCACCAGAGCATTCCATAAAAGTACTCTAGGCATCTGAGCTCCACTTTTGCCCAGAGGGCATTTCCCTCATCTTCTCCCTGTCTTAGTGGTGGGCTAGGCAGTGATAGGTTAACAGCTGGATTCAATGATCTTAGAGGTCTTTTCCAACCTAAACAGTTTTATGATTCTGTGACATCCCCCTCCATGGACAGCTACATCCTCCCTCCAGACCTACTTTGGCCTCAGACCACCCACATGCTGCTCTAGTAAGTGCTGAGGATGGCACTCTGCTGTGGTCCACCACCACTTGTATGCCAAATGCAGCAGTTTCTGTCCCCTTCCCATGCAGGCTGCTGTACAAACTAATGTATTTGTTAGGTACCCATGGGAGCTGTCCTCCAGGCTGGGAGGCAGTACAGGTTCCTCCCTAGCTTTGGCTGCATGGAGCTTATCATTGCCTCTTCAGAAGTCATCTGAAGAAAGGATGTTAAAATATCCTTTGAACAGCAATATCTGTTGGACAGTACTAGAAACTGTAACTTTGCTAATAGAAGCAAACACCTCTGGGACTTATGTAGCAACACCATCAGCAGCTGCACCAGTGCACGCCATCAGCACCACCACACACCCTGAGGCTCCCAGAAGTTCCCAGAAGATCTAGTAGCAGAGTTCACAAACTGCTGTGCAAACCACTGTGTCTGCTGGCAACATCTGTTTGCACCACTGTTTACTGAAGAAGCCTACAACAAGGGATAACTAAAATATGATCAAAATTATCATCTTTTCATCAAAACAGACAATGCTATAGAGAATAAATTCTTTGTTGGAAACACTACATTTTCTCAGTGTTTCAAGATCTACAGGAAATGTTTCTTTTATCTTTTTAACTCCACTGAATTTTGACTTCACTTTCAGGTCAAACATTTATGTGAATAAAACAGTTTAGGTTAATAATTTTATTAAATAGGATTATTATATATTTTCTCATCAATAAAATGTGCAGCAACCTTGTAAAAAAATAACTTACTTGTGCTGACCTTTTGACATATCTTAATTGAATCTTTTATTACTGTTTCTATTTTGTGAATATTTAATCTGTTGGGTTTGATTTTGAACAAACGGATATCTTCAAACACTGAACTTTCCTAGTGATTCTATATTAAAGAACACTGATCATCTTCCCAAAAGTACCTAGTTTGGAGGAAAGGGAGGAAGATACAAAGAGCATTATCAGAGCCTAGAAATACTGCAGAAAAATATATCACAAAACAACAGTAAGTTTTTTGATGTATACAAGTTGATAAATGCATTGCAAAATGATAATTAAGCACATAAAATGTATGAATATAGTTAGTGGTCCTTTCAGCAGGGGAGTACTGTTTTGTAATCAAAATATAGTTTACCATATTTATGAAAAATACTATTTTAGGTAATCATTTTGGAATGGATGTCAAGAATGCAGGGTATTTTCATGCTGAAAAAATGAGTCCAGAGCATAGAGAGAAAAGGAAGTACACAAGGGCAAACCTGGAACTAGTGAAAAAGGATATTTTGAAACAAAATAATTTTGTTTCAATTACAGCATACTCTGAGTCTTATCTCAAAAATTTCTGCCTTTCATTCTTTTGTATGTCCCCAGTCAGGTGAGCTACTGCAAGCTAAAAATCTAAACTATAGCAGGAAGTTTGTTCATCTCAGATAGCCTGCACTGAAATAATACTTCTATACCTTAAAAATAATGCCAGATGACAAAATGTGCATTCACATCAGTTAATTTACATCATAAAGGCTATACCATTTAAACACTGTTATCTTCTCCGAAGGCTTTAAATTCTGCCTTCCTAAAATTCTGCTGAAATTACTTTTTCTCCCTGAATGCCTATTGCCATTCCTTTTCAGATATTTGACACTGATAGTGAAACTTTCAGTATGATTTTGCCAGAAGTTTCTCATACTATTGATAGATTTTTGTATAAGGAGTTAGAGTCAGATCTGTAAAACTAACAGCTGAATTTTTCTAAAACAAGGTTTGATTTTGTTATTGTGTCTTTTTTTCCTGCATCCACTGCCACTGCTTAACACCAGCCTTTAACACCAGGCTCTTATATGCATGTTTTCTTCCCTGTACTCTTTTTATCCTTTGCCAGAAGTGGTAAATGTCAGGTGTTATAGTCAAGCACTCTGCAAAAATTATTTCCTTTATTTTTTGCTTCCTCTTACAAATTGTTGTGTTGTTCATTTCACACCCATATACTTAGATCTTAAGTAATTTGTTCCTTACAAGACTTGTTCCTTTACATGGACTTATCCCTGAACTTCAGGAGAATTAACTTTGGCCTTCTGGAAAGCAGCTTTGTAAATAAGTACCTGAGGGTCCTGGAGGATAACAAGATGTCCATGACCTAACAGTGTGTCCTTGTGGCCAAGGAGACACATAGTATCATGGGGTGTGTTAGAAAAATCATTGCCAGCACATCAAGAGAAGTGATCCTGCCCCTGTACTCATCCCCAGTGAGGCCACATTTGAAGTGCTGTATCCTGCTCTGGGCTTCTCGGTATAAAAAAGACATGGAGCGCCTGGAGCAGGTCCAGTGAAAGGTGATAAAGATGATTACAGGACTGGAGTATTTCTCTTTTGAGGAAAGGCTCAAAGAGTTGTTTAGCTTTGAGAAAAGAAGAACGAGAGGGGATCTTATCAAAGTATACAAATATCTTAAGGGCAGGAGGCAAGAGGATAGATCCACGCGCTTTTAGTGGTGCCCAAGGGACAGGAAAAGGGACAAACAGGCACAGAATAAAAGACAGGAAGTTCCACCTGACTATGAGGTTTTCAAGTATCTTTCTCTGGAGATATTGAAAAACCTGCCCAGGCACAATCCTGGGCAACCTGCTGAACCTGCTTTATCAGGGGATTCAAACTAAATGATCTCCAGAGGATCATTCCAACCTCAACTGTCCTGTGAAATAGCTCAGATCTTTACCTCATATATTAATGACATGCATTTTGAAGCGTCCTTCTTATGAGGAGAAACTGCAGGAGCTAGGCCTGTTTAATCTAAAGAAAAGAAAAATGAGAGGGGATCTCCTTAATGCATATCAATATCCCAGAAGTGGGTGACAAGGGAATGGTGCCAGACTCCTTTCAGTGGTGCCCGGTGACAGAATGAGGAGCAATGGCTATAAATTAAACACAATAAGTTTTACCTCAACATGAGGAAGAATTCTTTGAGAGTGGCAGAGCATTGGACCAGGCTGCCCAGGAAAGCCATGGAGTGTCCTTCTCTGGAGACATTAAAAACTCACCAGGATTAGGTGACCCTGACTTGGCAGGGAATTTGGACTAGATGATCTCCAGAGGTCCCTTTCATCCCTAATCTTTCTGTGATTCTGTGATATTGGCAGATTTCAGCAAATATAACATATAATACTGTTAGCAACAGGACAAGTTTTTCACTAAATAGATAAGTTTGATTTAGTAATTGGAACTATAAGTGGTATTTTTTCATGCAAAATGGCTTCAGGAATTGGGCCCCTAACAGTCTCTAAAATATTATCATATTTTACTATTACAAACTCAAGTCTACCAAATTCAGTTGCACTATATATGCAAACAAGAGTTGAGACAGGCTTTTTAATAAACCTAATATTATACGCCCATAATTAAGTAAAAAATTGACAATTAATTTAACATCAGTTGTCTTTTCACAGATGAATTATTCTTTTTTTTTTCCTCTCCAGCAAGTATGGTGTAGATTTCTAAGTTTATAGAGATCATTATGCACTCCAACTCAGCCCAGTATCCTTATATTTTTTAAGCTTTTGAGGCTGAAGCAGAAGCTAGTCTCAATGTATCATTTTTCTTAGGCTCTCATAAACATTAGAGAAGTTCTGTGATTTTTGTATATATTATGCTCAAGCTCTGAGCTAAGATTGAATCAATTAGAGTGATTTTCCTAGTTAGAGATAAATATGCAACAACTCTAATCTCTGTTTAATGACATAAATAGTTTATATTTAGTTCTTCTGAAAATACTTGAGAAGGTGATGTTATACATGAACGCTCTATTTCAACTATTCTTTCCATATCCCAAATTTGAGATACATTTCCATTGCTACTAAATTTCACAGACCCCTTTGTATCAGACACAGTGTGTACCAATAAGAAAAGGAAGATCCATGTCCCAGACAATCGGCAATTTAAACATAAAGCAAGAGGCAATGCAATCATATGAAATGACAGCAACATATACAAAAGCAGTAGAATAATAATGACTACCAAGACAAGTTTTAGCCAGCTTTTTTAGCTGTGCAAGTTACTTCAAAGGTTTTTGTAAACATCAGAGAAATTTTTGATGAGATGAGCTAAACTACTGTGGCAGATTAGGAATGAGGGACATTTTTAAAAGCAGTAAGAGGAGCTTTATAATAATATTCTAGCTAGTTAAGGTCTTATCTTCTTCCATCAATTTGGCAGCTAAGTTCAATTTGTCAAAATCTTTACTGTAACTTGAAGACTTAAGGGTCGCAGATGCTAGTTGGGGTAGAAGCAAATAAATGTGTATGCATTTGTGCTGGGGAGCCTCACTGCTGCTTGCTTCTCCTGATCAGCAATTTAACACTGGTTGCCTACCCAAAAGGCATGGATCTTTTGTAATTGCTGCTTGAGATGAAGTTGAAATCACTGTAGTTCAGCCCTTTCAAGGCTCACTTCTGTTCCTGTGCATATTAATCCAAGACCTGAAGATAGCAACTAATATGAGCAGCTACTGGAGAACTTCTTTTAGAAAAGCAGTTGTAGATTAACTTGTAATGATATCCATGCTTAGGTCCAAAATTTTGGCCAGCTAATTTTCCATACAGTGTTATAATATCAGTCATAATGATAAGATGATTATGTCTTATCAAACTTAATATTACTTTTTTTTTTAACAGAAGTTTAATGTAACCATTAACATAGAGAGAATAATCCTGTGTTTAGAATCAGTCTTTAGCTAAATTATTTCAATCACTGTATTTTATTCATTTTTTTTTTAATATTGCACGCAAGCAATTTGGAACAAAGTTTAATGAAATTCATTTTATAAATCCACCTTCATATATACCTTTCATATAAATCTCTTCTTTATTTGAAGTTAAACTGGAAAAAAAAGTCCATTTTAATTTTTAATTTGCAATGTTAGTCTCAAAGGCTTCTGAACTAAAAGAGTAGAGGATAAGTTCATGCTGTAGTTTTTGAAGTTATAAATAGAATAGTAAAAGAAATAATCCATTGCCTAAGTTGTTAGTAGTTATCTACAGCAGAATTTTTTATGAGAAATTAAATAAAAATGCTGTCAGACCACTTTATTACTGAATCTAAGAGGAGGGTGCTCTGTTGCAAGACCCACCAGGACAGCTTCTGGGAAGTTGGAGTTTTGCCTAGGCAACACCCTGCAAAAAGGAAAAAAAGCCCAACAAGCCTAAACTCACAAAACACACAGAAGGTTTCTCAAGGTGCATAGAGTACAAAAAGCTAGGAAAAAAATAGTAAAAAACCCTCCCTTGTAAATACCAAACATGAAAACAAAGTGCCCATCACATTACAATTGAAGAAGAACAAAACATTGAAGTTTGAGGATTGTAGGATTCAACATACATGTTGTCTTAAAGATTTGAGAAAGAAATATTCACTACATAATCAATGGATGTTTTAGGAAACATGATCAAAACTGGACATAAAAACTTCTATCCCATCAGCACACTCCCTTCTCTCCAGGAAGGGCAGAAAGTAAATGTTTAAGTTGCCTATGGTGTTAAGATACAATTACTGAGAGATGCTTCTGCCTGTGATGCCTTAAAATCTAGATCATATAGATTTATTATAACTCTTTTAGCTACTTTCAGTAGCACTCTATCTAAGTACCTTTGTATTAGAGTCCTATAATATTGTTTAATATTTTTGTCAGGAATTCCAATGGACAAAGATTGCAGCAAGGTATAGACCATTTTGTCTGTAGAAGATGTACTCAGAAAAGAAGACATAACAGGCACGTTGCTTGATATAACCAAGTCAGAAGCCTTGAAATTGTTCCAGGAAGGACAGAGATGATGAGGAAGAGGAAGACAAGATGAAGATAAAGAGTCGTTGAGACCTCCGACTCAGATTCAGAAGGCATGTCAGGGGTGGGGCAAAGGTGGTACTGTGGAACAGACAGTTTCAGAAGTGGGTGTAACAGAAAATGTATATGTAAGATATTATAGTATAAAATATACCACCTCTGTGACTCAACATGCATACTTTGAAATGATCCTTCTGCACCCATCATTCTATAAATAAATAATGTTTTTGCTTTCTAATACTCAAAAAGGAGTGTTAGAGGGTTCTTTCCAGCCTTTTTAAGTCATCACTCCAATTAAAGTACAAATTAAAGTACATATGCTGAAATCATTATGGGTTTTATTTAACAGTAAATGTGAGGGAGATAGAAAGAAATAGGAAAGGGAGCATGGGGAGTTGGGAGGTGGCAAGTGGAGAGAGAAAGAGAGGGAGAGAGAAAGAGAAAGAGATGGAGATGAAGCAGAAGATAGTTGCCACTCCATGGATCCAGTGACACCCCTCGGTCACTCGTCACCCTGGGCTTCTTGGTTGTGGGGGTCCCAAAGTGGTTCTTTTGGGCATTCCACCTTTATAGAGTCCAAGTTCTGGGTAACTACGGGGTTGTTGCAGATGTTCCCATAACCTGGGGTGGCATGTATATAAGCAGTTCCTTTCTTTCCCGAAGTCTGCCACAGTGGGAATTTTTGTCTGCATGCATTAACCAGAAGGCGCCAACCAAACCTCAGCTCCTCTAAGCCTGGGCTTAGCACCTTTCTGTTGAAAATTCCTCTTTTCTGTGCTTCCCTCAAGTTCCCACTGTGGTGGCTTAGCTTTTGGTAAATTTCTTCTGTGGCCTTGACAGTGTTGGAGACAACTGAGATCTTTTAGTCTCTTACACATGACATTCAGACATTGAAAAGCTGCCTCCTTCACATAGTCTGCCTAGTTCAAGTCCTTGAGCTCCTGCACCTGGCTGAGAAGAGGAGGATCAAATGCTCGCTGCCTTCAGATGGCCCTAGTATGCAAGGAAGGGATGGTGGGATTAGGTGAAATATTGATTCTGGAATATGATTTTGCAGAAATGGGACCTCTCAGGTCTATCTACATCTCTTTAGATTTGTTTATTTGATTGAAGGGTTGCTGAAGCTATAACTTCAGCCACACTGTTTTACTGCACCTCCATAGTAAAAAATGTTAGGGAGCAAACACGAGTGTTAGGAGCAAGAAGATTTCTTCTGAACTTTCATATCACATGCCTTTATTTTTTACTTCAGAGTTAGATTTTGTAACAAGAGAAGTGGTTTAAAATCTAACAAGTTGCATTTACAAGGATTCCCCTTTTACAAATTTATAATTTGCTCTGAATAAGGTATTCTCAGTGATGTTAGGTAGTATCTTCAATCCGTTGTTCACCTCAAGATGCATAATGAGAATTATAATATCTCATCCACAGAAAATACTCCTTATGAGTAGAAAATTCTCAGACATCACAAAGATTGTATTTACTATTTATTGGCATTTTCTTTTTGTCAGGGGGAAAGAATACAGTATCTCTCACGCTCCCTTTCCACCTGCCCCTTAAAAAAAAATATTTTTCATCACAGAGCAAAACTGTCATATTCATAGCTCAGAAAAGGAAACAGCTGAACACACACTGAACCCTTAGTAACCTAAATTGATTGAAAGCTGTATTTTCTAGATTAATTGTAACTGTTTTTAAAATAAAAAAGCAGTTTTAAACAAACAAAACCCAAAACGTTTAAGTCAAGTAGACTGCTAAGATAAAGGTACAGACAACACTGCTTTTCCTTAACCCTCCAAATGTAGCTACCTCTGTATCTAGAGTTTCTCTTTATCATGATACAGGCTTTAAATCATATACTTCTAACAACCTTCTAATTTTCAGCTTTCTTTTTCTTTGTAATTTCCTAAAGCTAAAACTGGTTTTGATCCTATCCATCTGGCTTATCTCATTATAACTGTCTGATTGGAATTATCTTCCCTATAGCTTTACAAAGCACATATATTACTTTGCCTCTGGGAATCTTCAGTCCAGTATCTTCACATTCCTTCTTTCTCAGTTTTTGTTGTTGTTGTTGTTTGTTTGTTTTGGTTTTGGTTTTGTTTTTTTGTTTGTTTTTTTTTTTTTTAATTAGCCTATGAAATGGATTTAGGAATATTTTCTTATCATCTGAGAACTGAAGTTGGCTTTATGATACATCTCACTGAGTTTGCACACAAATGGCATCTTTACAGGCAACAATGAATGTAAATAAACTTCTTAAGCACTCAAATCTCTTGCATACTAAAGCAAACAGAACACTGTGTGTTTGTTTGTTTTCTAAGTGAACGAAATATCTATGAAATTGACAGCAAATACGTGGAGCAGATTTGTGTAATTATGGCTTGAATGTCAGACAATAATGTAGTCTATAATATTTAAATTAGATTAGCATTAATACTAATACATTTATTGGCCTGTTCCCCTAGGATTTTGTTCAGAAGTTACAGAAGTCAAGGGAAAGAAATTCATTGACGTCAATGAACTTTGAATTAGGTTCAGATTGTTTACTTATTTAGTCTGCTCTGGTACCAAAGACAGTGCTTTTTTTCTTTTTCAAAGCATAAGATCTTTTCTTTATAGATTCAAATTCTCCATTCTGTCAGCATAAAGACTAAGCAGCTGACAACATTTCTCAAACCATGATATTATGTTAATTTCTGATGCAATGGAAAGCAGACTGCATGAACAGAAGGATTTGTGTAATAGATCATGTGTTTGTCTGCAAAGATAATTTCTTTTCAGCTGACCAGTGTGTTGAGTGATGGTTTTCCTGCCAAAGTTGTGTATCATATATGTGTCCCAGATTATAAGAAATAAAGGGCAAATTTGAGTACAGTGTTTGTGACACAAGTATCTGGCCTTATAGAAGTAGTAAGTATCCACCTTCTGAAAATCATGGTAGGTTTAAAAGTACCTTAAATTTGGTCACCAAAAAAATGCAAAAAAACACAAAACAAAAACAAAGCAAAAAATCCAAGGGTTTAGACTGACAAGTTACTGTACCTTTCTGCAAGAGACAGAATGCATCTCACAAACATTAATTGCCATTCACCATTTACCTTTTTCCAGCAATGATAAGCAAAAATCCAACAGCTGAATATAAAGAAGGACATGTATGTGTATTGCCGTAAGAAATGGAAACAACCTGGATAGAGCCTTGGAGACATAACTCATACTTTATGGAGCATATCATTGTATGTGGTTGTTTACAAAATGCAGAATGGCGTGACAAATGAGGTGTGACACAGCAAGTCAACTTTAAAATAAAACAAAACTCTTCTATTTCTGGATCTGCTACCTTGGTTTATATCTCAACAAAACATATCCATAGGAATGGAATAATAAAATATTCAATGCATTTGAAATGTCAAGGGTTGCGGTAGTTCAGTTAGAGTTAAAGCCAGACGGAGAGAAGTTTGTCTTTCCAGCTATAGAACAGATTTTAGTTAGTTCCTCATGCCTAATTATGGTTTAGAATAGCCTTCAAGAAGTTGAAAACAATTACAACCATTAGGAAAACATATTTCAGGTCACTTGTCTTCACTGGGTCCTCAATACTGAAGGCTATGAATATGTCTTAAACATACTCATTTTGTAGAATCAGTTTATAAACCAACAACATAAAGTTACACTCAACATGAAAGCTATTCAGTTCTTAACTACACAAGTAGTATATTACAGCAAAAAAAAAAAAAAAAAAATCAGGATCAACTAACTAATTTTGGATGTTTTACATGATGTGATAATATTGCCTGTTATATTTTTTAAATTCTTATGAAACCCATGACATAAGTGAATATTGTGTCCAGCAATTATTTTATCCCTGTGATAATGACATAAGATGCAAGTTATTCAATTAAAATTATGAATACACTATTGTAAAACAAGTTTAGAACTACAATCATGCTGAAAGAAATCTTAAAGGTACTTCAGAGAAGCTCTATTATATTGCATTTGATCTGTGAATGTGAATGTTTTAAGGATTTCTTTCTCTACTCTTTTGTTTTCTTGTATTCATAAAAGCAAGTATAGAACATAAAAAAATTATTATCAAAGCACAATACTATTCTAATACAAAAATACTGCATTTGAAAACTGTTATTTAATTATTAGAAGTATTTGAATCTCTTAGAATCTTGCTCTCTACCACAATCCTGTGAAAGCCAGCTAGGAAGGCTGACAGTAGGCCATAATACCTCTCTCTCAAGACTAATAGTAGCATCCTAGTGTAGAAGAACGGAGTAACACAAAACGGAAAAAGGACAATGAGACTGCTTGACGAGACAGAGGAATCAAGAAGGAGAGCCACAAAACTGAGCTATCCTGCACAAGAGAAAGTTTATTGCCGTATTTCAGGTTGTTTTCGGTTTCCCAGTTAATGAATTCACAGTTGTAAAGTTAAATAGCATTGTTGCATGCTATACAAAATGGAGTTTAGTTTTCCTCCTCACGTTATCTCTGCTCCCTGATTGGACAGATTCTGCCACAGTGGAGCCTTTCTTTTTATGGTTATCTCCACCCCCTGTGAGAGGATTTGCATGCTCCTCCCAAATTCCACCCCCTTCTGGAAAGTTTCATGCCACCCTTATATAAGCAGGTGCCATTTTAATAAATGTACCATTCTACTGTTGCCATTCCATCATACCGGTGCCTGGAGTCTGCCTTTCCTTCTTACCCTTGAAGGGTCTTGTAATCCTAGGAAGTGGTTAACCAAACGGATATACAGTGAGTCAGAAGCATTCTGTTGAGAAGTCCTGAGTTAAGACTGACCATACTGAGTAACTTGAAAACAGATCTCCCAGTGTTGCAGTCAAGTCTCCGTGCCTTTAGGTAATCTATGCATACCCCTTATGCTCCAAAGTGGGTTTGGATTGCTAGGATTCTTTGTTTGTTTTGTTTTGAAAATAGCCAGAGATCTCAAGGGAAAGTTAGATACATATGAAAACTTTGGTATCTCTTCAATAGAAATGCAGAAATTGGTAACAACAGGTATTTTATCCCTCTACTTCCAAAATGTGAAAGGTAGTTATAGAGAACATAGGGATTCCTCTTCCACAAGAATGGAAAGACAATAAGCACAAGTCAATTCAGGGGAAATTCTTTTTACATATAAGAAAAAATCTTCACCATGAGAACAATTAGACATTACAATGGGCAATCCAGAGATGCAATGCAATCTGCCCTGCTGGAAATATCAAAGACTTGGCTTGTCAGGGCCTCAGATAACCTAATCTAAGGTCCTTTGTAACCTATGGAAGGTTCTAGATCATTTCTAAATCATCTCTAGATCATCTCCAGAGGTTCCTTTCACCTAAAAGTTCTCTGTGATGTTATGAGAGGCAACATTTGCTATAATCCAGGTTTCCTAAATTCTTTGTGATGGTGGATTTTGTTATTACATTTTAATAGTAGCTAAACTACCACACCTGTTTTAAGGCAGCGTCAACTGTACCTGTTATAATACCGACAATCAGAAACATTGTGGCTTAATCTCAAAAACCTTACTTGACTAATACCTTATAATCATTACTATAAGGTGTTAAATTCTATGCACCTAACTTAAAGATTTCTCATTGCAGTTTAAGCCTCTTTTTTTTAACTTTTTTTAAACTCTTTTCCCATCACCTGTGGGCAAAATTATTTTTTTATATTTCTAAATGAGTTTTGATTGTATTTTAGGATGTCCTCCCTCTGACTCTTCTTCAAACTAAGCAACACCTTCATTCTGCTGTTTCTGATGGGTACTGTCTCTAGATGTTTAAAATAGAAAAGCTCACAATTCCCTCTATGGAGACAGCTATCATAAAAGATTTGGTGCATAGTGCCGTCCTCCCCCCCCCCCCTCCCCCCTCTCTTTATTGAAATAATTGAGAATTAGCATGTAAGTACTGCAGTGGAAATGTGCCCTAAATATAGTAATTGTTCAATGCAATGATTGAATTTCTTTGTTAACTCACCTTTTTGTCTTTGATGTCAGAACCTTGCAAAGGGATATTTTCCTGTAGCAGAATTTGCTTCTTAGTTTTATCTGGATATAGAGTGGGTACTCAAAGCTGGCTTATTTTATGAAAGTTCTGAAATCTGAAATAAATATGAACATTTTGACAGTAAAGAAACAAAGAGAAACTTAAATGAAAGACTACTTGAGTTTTGTTTCAAAGGTGTGACCTTCTAAATAATTGGTACACAATTTTTTCTTCGTTTCCATTCTTTTTGTTGCTAGTGAATAAGTGGAAAAAACCCACTCCAGCAGCTCACAATCATTCATATATGTAAACATTAGCTAATGTAGTGTTAGCAAGCCCAAGATAGAAATACTGCCATAACATACTAACAGTTTTAAATGAGTTAATGTGCTGTAGAACTGAGCCTGAAATCAGAATCCAAATGCAAATCCTTGTAGGCTATTCATAGCTTTAAGCTCAATAACTACTAAAATTATTTCTGGGTATTTTAGTCTATCACTAATTCTAACCTTGTCTAATTTTTACTGTGCCATGCAGAAAGGTGCAGAAAGTATGACCTAGATTGAATAGTTCAAAGAGAAAGAACACACAAGGGACACACTGATGTTAGCATCCTAATTAGAAAATGAAACGGTTAAGCAGAGATGAAATATTTTCATTCCATAATAGAGAAATTGTTCTAAGACTACATAGCAATTTTATCAGTCACTATCTCTTCCATGGAGAAAAAAAAGTTGGCTTATGGTGTTCAAAAATCTTGATGTTTTTCCTTACGAAAGAGTAATGAACGTATCTATTAATTTTATTACAGATCAGAAATGGAGCTCAAACCAGACATTTGAATAAGATTAAAAGTCCTAGTTAAACTGACAGGAGACATGAAATGGCTAAAAATTATGCTGAATATTCCTATGTGCCAATGTCAAACATAAAAAATAAACACACAGAGCAATTCTTCCTTTAATGCTTTTGTAATCTAACAAAATCTGCCTTATACTATACCAAAAATATTCTTGATTTTAAAGGGGTACAAAAATGCTTCAGAAATGTGGCAGCTATTAAAGAAGTGCATTTATTAAAGTGGAGCAAGCCCCTAGATATTATTTGCAGTGTGTTTATCAAACAGGTAACTCCCATATGTTTGGCATCCATTAGAAGGACACTATTATTTAATGCAAGTTGGTACAGGTTTAAATAAAACTTGAAAATATTCATGGATACCACAAAATATTTTCTTCCTAAAAACACATTAACAACAGGTGAGAGAAGAATTTCCTATTGCCAGTTGTGACACTGCAAAACATACAAGTTCATTATCATTAACGCTGAAGCCTGTGGTCCATACACAACAGAAGACTGAGAAGAACAAGAGCTGCAGAGCAAGTCAGGCTAACTATTCACAGCTGACTGTTTTGCATCTCTTCTGAGATTTTTGTAATAGGTCAAAATCCTAAAGCAATTGCAGCAAAAGGAGGAAAAAATAATATTAAAAAAAAAAATCCAATATTTTAAAGTAAGTGGAAAGAAGAGATAATAATAAATAAATTAATTTTTAAAATTCTTTCCAAGGAGACCTCATCACATCTAAGCTATTTGCATAGAATTAGGATACCAGTCTGTATGTGTAATACCTTCCAGAGGGGAAGTAGAAAATAGGGTGTGGGAGTATGGTCAGAGGGCTACAGGGACTGGAGAAGAAATAATAAGAATAAAAGCAAGTGCAAGAACAAAGACAGGAACGATTCTAAAGGAAGCT
>JAWWEE010000074.1:69550508-69564792 GCA_035221455.1 Xenops minutus
CTAGCCCCTATAAAACCCTTTTACCCTGTTTAATAAACGGCCATTTCACCTTATCCCGCGTTCCGTGTGGAGTGGTCCTTCCCGTTATCCCGATCAGGTCTGTGTCAATAGGGGACACAGAAAGGGCTCCAAATACATTGTTTTCCAAGTCATCCAATCCACTAAGAAATAAAATAATCAGAATCAAAGAGTCTTATATTTTTGGAACCTTTTCAATACATACCTACATTGAGGCATACATGTTTTCCTTCATGAGGTAATAATGGAAGTGGTGGAAAAAGCAGTGTCAAAGAAGAAAATGCAGAGCTGGAGAAGAGTCTGAGAAAGAAACTGACATTTGGCTAGAAAACAAGCAGTACCAAAACTCAGTAACAAGTGCCAGCACTAAGTGTCAAAGTGTGTAGGGAGTAATCCTTTCTGTAGTGACAAACAAACAGTCCCCATATATTCTCCAGGTAGCTCAGCAAAAGATGCTGGCCAGAAGCAAGCTCCAAAAAGACTCTGATCAGCCAGTGAGCCAAACTATTAAAAAATAAAAATGCTTTTTCAAATCACTCTTCATGATCAGAGGGTGAAAAGGGTTTAGAGAGAAAGGAAAAGGAAATAAACCAGAGCATGATCAAATGACTTATTGGACCAGTAGCTGTCCCCCAGTGAAAAATTCTATTTTTTGCTAGACTTCCAAATAGCACACAGATCAAAAAACAAACAAACAAACAAAAACCAACAACAGCTTTAATACTGATTAGCATATTTCTGCAATGTCCATATATTAATCAAATCAGTGTCTGACTCTCTATGAACAGTAAACTTTAAATTTCTTGCTGAGTCACTTCTACTGCTCTTAATGCATGCATGGAGGAAATGAACTAATCTCTGGATCTTGCAATCCTATGATTGTTTAGGAACTTTTGCTTAGATGTGTGTTAGCAAGTTGCATGGAAAAAGCTTCCTTCTCATGTGTCAAGAAATCCTTACAGGCAAAGATGCAAAGTGAGAATGAAACAGAATTTCATCACCTGATAAAGGCTATAAGATCACTCCCAAAACAATCACATCTTTTAAGAAGTTTAGAGACAAGTACAGGAAACTTGGAAGGAGGGAGAATAACCATGGTGGCTTTCATGAAAAAAAACCCAAACAAACCATAACCATAATGTGGTATCTTCTATTTATCTCCTGCTTTATGAATCAGCATTTTTGATCTAAGATTAGAATATTTAATGATCAGTCACTATTAAAACCAAATCACTGCTTGTAAGAGTACTGGGAAAAGAATGTAAAATTTTGATTTTCCTCTTGTCTTTCTATCCAAGTCTTTTAATTAAAGGAGTATTTGTCTTTATTTTTAATTCAGTATCCTACTTTTGAGTTGCATCTCCTAGTTTTGAACTTTCATATAAAGTTTGTTGATGAGATATACATACAATTGCATATTATATGTTAATTTATTATATATGCAGTATTAATATTGCATGCAAATTAGCCTAGAATTATCCACTCGTCTCTTTTAATCTGAGTAAGTCATGGCTACACTTGTTCACTTTGTGTTATTTTATTGTAAAAGTAAATTATAACCATTAAGAATAATTCCTGTAGTCCAGGTTTGCTACCCATTCCAGTTAATTTATCACTTAGTAGCTGAATAGACTACTTAAAAAAATCAAGTCATTAAAAAATTTAAGCCACAAAAGAAAGAATATTGCCTTTGTTCACACATGCAACTTCACTTGAGATCGATAGAAATTAACTGGAAATAACTAAATGTACCTTTCAACCCTCATCTTCCGTCATCCTGTTTCAGGCATATTAAGATTTCTGAAAGTCATCTACTATTTCACTTTGATTAGGTCTATAAATACCAGAGAATTACTTTAGTAACTTCAAAGTATCTGATAAATACATAGAGATTCCTGAATGCTTCCTGAAAAGTCATCGTGTAAAAACCAAATTATTTGAATGATTAATTAATCAGCATTTCATAGTGGTACAGAAGACATTGAATTTGTCAACTGAAAGTCAAGAAAAAGTTAACACCCTTTCTGACCAAAAAAGTCCAGGTACATAAAAACAAACCATGATTCCAACACAGAGGCCTCAAAGAAGGAAGGGAAAGAAATACATCTGTAAAGCACCCAGAACAAAATTGCTTCCATGGACAAAATTAACCACTTCATATTTTGGTGAAAATTACACTTCTTTTAACTACCAATAGTAAATTTATTCTCATTTTTTATCTAAATGTGATGTATTTGTATTATGAAACACAACAACTTCTGAAGTTTATTCTGAAGTCTGATATTAGTCATATTGCATTTAGAAACTTTTCATTCTCTGCTCTGATTAATATTATCTTTGTATACTAAACTGCACTTAATGTAACATTACTAATAAGTAGGCACAACTTGCCAGCAATCTGTAACATTCAACACAACAGAAGGATTTGACATAGATCACACTCTCAGAATATCCATTAAACCTTTTCAAAAAGGACTCCATACAAAGTAATGTCTTTTCATTTCCCTGAAAATCCTAATGTCAGATAGTGACTCTAAAAATGTGTGACAAATCACATCTTCATCAGCCTTTAAAAATTGCAAATCCATATTCCCAAGGACCTGCTCAGAAGCATTCCCTGGACACACATTCAGGAGATGGACTAGTGTTTGGCAGTCATTTTTGCTGTCTGATGATCATTTCAGTTGCAGTGTGGTAGTGTAAGAGTCTCAGAACAGTGTTATGTTCCAATCTGTTTAAAGGTTTGGGTTTTTTCTTGCTTTCATGTATTTGCATTGGTTTACCCCGTCTTTTCTACTAGTCAAAACTAAAATCATCTTCATCATATTTTCTTGTCTCTTTTTCAGTGCTATCATGCTCAGAGCATATTATTTGGATAAGAAAACAGAATGTCAAAATACCAGTAGGTACCTGATTTTTCAGTGAGTGATAGAATTTGCAGTTCTTTTAACTTCACCACTACAACTAATTGCTTCTTACTTACTTTTGAAAACCTTTTTATTTTTTTTTTCTGTCCCTGAAAGAACAACAATAAAACAAAATTTTGGCCAAGATTTCATTACGCATAAACAACAATCATGAACATAGAAAATATTATTTTATTACAATATTGAAAGGTTTTTTCCCACTGTTCCATTGCTAACCAGAATCAACCATTGATTTATTTGTCAAATCAACCATTTGATCGTTGTGTTTATAAATGCATAATACATACAAATTTTGACCCTGGACATCTAAATAACTATCTACTTGTGCACAGCAATGTAAATGACCTTATAATTTAGAAATCTTTAAAGATCAAGGGGAAAAAAAAAACCAAAACATTTAATAAATGAGTGGTTGAATCACTAGGGAGTTGGGTAGCTGTATGGTTTCTAGTCTTCATTTAACATGGATGAAGCTAAGATACAATGTTGAAACTTTAACAATCCCAACTAACATAATGAGAAACAAGGCTCTCTCATGTTATATTCATGTTATATTCATGTTATCCTGTTTAATGAAAAAAACTCATACCTCAGGAAGAGATCTGCAAGACTTGTACTATTCTCATTTTCGGCTTTATGAGTAGGCTGCAGGTAAAGAAAAAATTACACACACAATAGGGCCTCTTTTTCCCAATTTATTTTTCCAAGTGTTCATGTGTGAATGTAGCAAATACTGAAAAGACCAAAATGTAAAAAATACAGCCTGAAATTATAAATAAGGTACAAATGGATTAAAAAAATAAGAGGAAATTTCTGGATGTTCTTCTAAACTAAAATAAATATCTCAGCAATAATTTCCAACAACCATCTGCTGTTTTACATAATATTAAATATTTTGAACTTAATCTATTTGGCAAATATTTAAAGAATTTCACTTGAGTTCTACTTACTTATTGTGTTCTAAAGTTGTCACCAATACAATGAAAAAGCTTCAGTTAATGCTGTATCAAGTATGTTAGGCACTCCTGAAACCAGAACAGGATAAAGGACCATTTCTTCTGAAGTAGTTTGTCTTCCTTCCCGAAGCCTCACTGTTCACAGAGCAGCACTCATGTGGTATATGCTGTGCTTTAATAAAAATGAACTATAGCCTTATTAACAACAGGAAGCGAACAAATTTTGCTTTAATAAAGAAGGTCATGCATAAGATTTTTCAACAACTGTTTTCGTAATGACAGTGTTTATAGTCCTTGCAAAACTAAACCATTTTGTGGATTTATTGTTCTGAAGGGCCTGTTGCTCATGAAAATTAAAAGCAGTTTCCGCTGGTAATAAAACCTACTATAAAAATACATTTGATGTCATTCATGTTTCAAGGTAAGAGCCAACAACCAAGTTCCAGCACTATGTTACATAAACTTTCTCCTCTTTCTGTGGCTTCAGATACCATGTAGTTTGAGACAGGAGACTGAAAAACAGAAGTACGCTTTTAATGTTTATTCCTAAAATGACAACAACAACAACAAAAAACAAAACAAAACAACAACAACAAAAAACAAAACACCCTCACCACCAAAACCCGTCACCTCAATAAATTTAAAAGCATTTTTAATACCTGCTGAAGGTGACATTCCGTTTTGAGGTAACATTGGTGGGATTCAGTTGCCTGAACATTAGTACCTAAATGTCTTTTTGAACACTGTAAAGTTATTGAACATATTCACGTTAGACTGACAACAACTATATTTTCAAGAACATCTTTTTTCTATTTAAAAAAAAAAAAAAAAAAACAAGGAACAAGGTTGAGTGAAATTCAGTTGCCTGAATACAGATGTCTAGCACCACTTTAGGATAACCCACTTCGCCTTCAGTTCTTTCAGGACAGTGCAAGCTATTTGTCATATCTACCAGCTCATACAGATGTCTCAGGAAGGCAGTATCGCAGTGACATAATTTTATTTTTAAATATCCATGAAAATATTTTTTGGAAAGTCTTTGAAAAAGATAAAAAGGAGATTTGAACAACTATTTGAAATACCAAGTATTAGAGCTCACCTGAAAAGCATGTTGTAAAAACCCCCCAAAAACCAGTTTCAAGTGTATTAAGTGCTCATAGATTTCTTGTTTATTTGGTTTTTTTTCCCTTCCCTTTTTGAATATAGATTAGACCAGAAATAAGGAAGAGAAAACAAAACTTTAGGCTACGCATTTGAGTAATCTAAAACTGAGAGATATTGTTCCTTGCATTCTGTATCTCCCTCTCTGAGCCAATGGAGATTAGCTTAGTTGGTTAGAGTATGGTGCTAATTAACACCAAGGTTGCAAGTTTGATCCCCATATGGGCCATTCATTTAAGAGCTGGACTTGATGATCCTTAGTGGTCCCTTCCAATTCAGATTCTTTCATTTTGTTTTCTGAGGAAGTCATAATGTTGGTTTTTCCAAGCTGTACACCTGAAAAAAGAATTTTCTGTTAGCATTTCATTGCTTTCTTCTTCTTTACTGTTTGTCTTTTGTTTGTTTGGTTTGGTTTGGTTTGGTTTGTTTTTTTGGCTCATTAACTTAAACAATATTTCTTACAGCACCTGTCCACTTATGTTACTGTTGTTTACCTGTAGAACCTACACACACATCCATTTACCTCACACCCCGTACATTCACATGTATATCTTTTTACAACTGTCTCACTTGTTTCATGAAAGTAGAAGAGCTGCTGTTAGAATCCTGAATAAGAAGGCCTAATAAGGATGAAGAAAGGTCCCTTTATGGCACTGAGTGGGATGCAATAAAAGATTACAACATGGAAAACCAAAGTAAAGACTGGAGAAAAGCTCATGACACAGATTTGTAAAATGTATGCTTAAGACTGACAGAGATTAGGAAAGCTTTATCTTTAATGGAGCTTTAATAACTTTACTGTACTTACATCAGAGACTCAGCTGTTGTAACACAAAGAACCCACATTTACTGCTCTTTAAATATTTGGGCTTTTTAAAAGGTGTCATTATTTTTTAGCCTACTGGGACTGTGAGCTCTGAAAGATGAATCCTTACAGGAATCTATGACTGATCCATGTGCACAACACTGTTTCAGCATGAATCATGCCTAAAATGGCAACTCACTCTGCTCTCAAGAATTTTGTATTTGCTCTTTCACCTTTGGGGCTATGTTTAAGTAGTTAAATAAGTGAAGCAATTTGTCTTTTTATAACTTTATAAGAAACTCTTTTGTCTCTTTCTGACTTCCTGCAATTTGCAAAAGAAAATGCTGATATCAAAATTACTGAAATTCAATACAATATTTCAGGTACAACTGAAAAGGAGAAATGCAAATGAAGTGTTAATACAAAGCTTTCTGTTCTCTACTCCAGTCTACTGTTTAGACTGAGAATGAAAAGGAGGCTTGACGCCAGTGAAAACATAGGATTATTCCAAAGCCTTCTCATAGCAAATAACAATTAAAAACTATTGCATAACTTCATAAACAGAACTTGACCATTTAATGGAAAGGTTATTACACATGATTGCAAGTCCAATCCCAATAGTGTGGACAACCATATGTAACCCCCAAGTAGTATTTATTTCAAGCCACTAGAACAGAAAACACCTACAATCAGTGATTATACAAAAAAAAAAAAAAAAGTACAATATAAACAGAAATTGTCTATAATTTTCTTCTTATTTTACTTCAAGCAATATGCCCTGATTACATATCCATATAGTCTTCTGGATGTATTACATTAAAAAATTGTAGGATATACATATACAATGGATGTCACAAGTTACAGTTTTGTTCTTCCCACTTCCATTTGCAAAGAAGAATCTCCAGAAAGATATTTCCTAAAACAAAATTACATTACAAAAATATTTAGCTCATTTAAATTCAAAATCACATCTAACACTTCAGGCCTGCAGATGTTTAGTTTTGAAATGAAGCCACTTGCCCATAGAGTATAATCAGTTTGCATGTGTTATTCTAGTTCAGTCATTGTTCGACTTGATGTCTGACAAACGAGTCTTTCACTCTCCCAATATTTAAATTTTCTTTTTTACTATTTATATACATCACCATCATGACAAGATCATTCTGTGCTCATGCAAACCCTTCCTTTCATGATGTTTTGAGAAGCATTAACATCACTTGCATTTTCCCCTTTTTATGTGAAGATTGAACATCCAGCTGTTACCTTAATTAAGTCTGCCAAAGGCAAAGACCTGGCTTTATGTACCTGCAGAGAGAACTTTCATGGTGCTTTAATGACTAGCTATACATTGAACAAAGTGACTCAAGAGGCAATGCAAGCAAAAGCTTAGCTCAAATGAGTGCCAGAGCTGTCAATTTCCAATTAGGAGACTTGTTTTACTGTCATGACAGTGAACCACCACAAATTACTTGCTTTAGCACTGTTGGTTAATCTTTTACCACCTGACAGATGGAAGTAAATCAGCTGACTTATGTTAATAACTTCCAGGAAGTGTAAATATTTAAGTCTTGGCACAGTTTTGCATCTGGGAGGACAGTGTTAGGAGATACCATAACAGCAATCCATTATTTATAGGGAAGGTGTCATCTGAAGTGTGCTGGGGGAGGTGGTAGAATGACTGGCAGTGCATATGGGGCAAATGAAAGGCATCGTTCAGCCCTTTTTCAAAAGCTTTCCTGCTTGACGGGAAAGTTTCTGATTGTTCCTCTCTTGCATATTTTATGTTTTTGCAAAGCTGACCACAATTTTCAGCAAGATGAAGTTTTTATCACATATATAAGATATGTGTACAGGTCTCCTAAAGAGTTTTTTGACAATTTATACCCATCAAGAGTATCAGTAATAAGTCAATACACCTCTGCTGAAAATAAGAAAATATATTTAGCACTACCAAAAAAACCCTGGGATGAATTCTCTACAGAAAGATGGAGAAGAAGTTTATTACAAAAAAAGACTAAATAATATTTGAAAGCTTTTGAAACATCTATTAAAACCTTTGACATGTAGCCATAAAAAATCCAAGCTGATGACATGAACCTTGGACTAATGCCTGGTAACACCTGCCAATGTAAGACTAAACTGCATGTTTAAAGTATGCGAATATTGATTCCCAGTTTGCTTTTCACAATTTTTCCTTTTTAATACAACTATATGATAATTTGGAGAATAGCTTGGATTTCCATGGTACCTCATTGTTCTGCTGGTGACTGTCCTTTCCACAGGATTAATATTGATTTAATTACAATAAGTTATTTGATGGATATGGGCTTTCAAACACTTTATTTAGTTCAAAATCATGTGTGATATTATGTAATTTAAGATCCTTTTACCCTAATCTACTTAAATTAATTCACATTTTAACTCAAAATTCAAGCTTCCACAGTTCATGGCAGGACTTCAAAATTTGGTAAGGAGAGAAAGTAACCTCTTCTGGGAAATGTCATCAAGAGGTGCTTAAAAGGAGTATTTTTAATTCTGAAAATGGAAAAATAGTTCTATAGATATAAAACAGTTTGCTACTTAGATTTCAGTCAGATGAACTAGTGTTATTTTACCACTGATCATTAACTTGACCACCCTAGTACTCATGAGGGATGATACAGTCTTAAACAGCACCATCCTTTAACCTGCACCATTCCCCTGTATAATCAGCACCTTCCTACTTAGATTTACTCACTCTGTTCCCCGATGATCTTACAAACAGAGCTCCACTTCACTGAAATTGGAGGATAAATGCACTCAGGGGCTGGATTAATATTATAGGGACATGAAAATATTCAAAATTGGGTTTCAGAAATCCTCATGCATATAGGTAGAATTATCAGGAGTGCTAATTAAAATATAACATTATTACATTCTGAATTGCATATGAAGTTATAGTAAAAATTATTATACTCCTCTCCACACCATGTTTTTTTCTGACAACATTTACAACCTCCTTCAAAAGGTGCACATTGTACTCTGGCTCACAAGTCTAACTTGCTTGTTTTCCTTTTACCAGTTGTGGAATCACCCTGGGTTAATTATCATTCATGTTCGCAACTGCCAGCACAACTTCCACTTGAATGGGTAGAGGGGACTCTGCAGGGCTGTTTAACTAAAATAACAGGCCACAGAAAAACATGGTGTTAAATATCACTTCCAAGGTAATTAGCTGTGTCTTGGGTGCTCCCCATCAACCTTCTTTCATGTTTTGTTGATATTTTCATCGCATGCAAAATGTTGTGTCTTTAAAACATAATAGATCAAATTTTGTTTCACATTGCTGTTTACTCACAAAACCAAATATATTTATAAAAGGCTGTTCTTTGGCTTTCTGCCTACACAGCTGATTTTCTTTTTGCTTGACATATAAACCAGGACACATATGTAAACAGTAAAAAAGTCTTACATTCAGACAAATCAGAAGTGAATTACAAAGTTAAAAAATACGTTTATTTAAGACCTTGTTGGCCTTCAAATTGCAGAGAAACCCTACTGCTATATCTAAATATGTACAGCTCATTGTATTTTAACCAACACACGTAAAAAATTATGTAGAATTCTTTGTTTTAATATGCTAGATTTGGTCTCCTGAGGATAAATGCAAAATTCCTCAAGCTGTAGAGAGTTATTCAAAATTTCATTCTCTAAAATTGAAAAGATTTTATTGGTTAAAAAGCAAGGTTTTGTATTTCTTTCCCCTTCTTTTTATCAAAAGTCCTGTCTGCACCACTGTATTTTCTGGAGAAGTTTTGTTGAACTATTACAGACATGCATATCGTACCTATGTCCTTATATTCCAGCTCCAGTAATATAGAAAGCTTAGCAGAAGAGATAACACAAGGATCCATCAATACTGATCTTTCAGGTGGTGTCATCATATGGTATTCTGCTGCATTATATCCAACTTAGAAAGCTGACATTTAAAAAGTATTTAAGTACAAATCTCAGTGGAATGCCTGATTATTATGATTCATGAGTAATTGGGAGAAAAAAAATAGCTAACTGAAACGCCAGAAGTCTACCAGACAGAACCAGAAGATGACTGAAGTGAAATAAATAAACTGAAAATTAAAATATTACCTTAGCACCATGAATAATGCCATAATAAAACATAATACAAGGGATTTCTGTGTGTTTATTGAAGGAAAACTGGTTTGATTATTCCATTTTTTCCACTTTATTAACATGGCTATTTGAATGCCTGATAGCTATCCAATAATGTCTATGACTATGGTTTTCAAGTTTGAACCCATTTCTTTTGATATACATATAATAAAATATAGCTTTATGCCATTAGAATGTTTATGTCATGGCAAGATATAGAGGCATACATGTCCTTTAAAATATAATGGAAAAATGGGGGAACTGATAAGAGGGGAACTATGATATAATTTCAGCTTGATTTTCTTAAAGACATTTTTCTAGACTTGATTAAAAAAAGTTTCATAGAAAGTAAAATTCACCTATAAGCAATTGGTGAACAGAAGCTAAAAGTTTCAATATTGCCAGGTCTGCTAATATATCAAAATTCTAAAGGGATTTTAGCTCAGAAGATACTTTAAAATTATTATTTATAAATGCAAATGCAGTATTTCACTTACAAAAAAGAAGTATAGAGAAGCACATGTCCTAAAGTTAGTAGTCATGAATAAATATACCTTTATAAAAAACATAATTACAAATATATAAAGTATACAAACAAAACTTAGAAAATAAACTTAAAATAATAGATTATCGTTATTCCATGTTCCATGTTGAATATGAGTTTCTATCCTTAGAAAAGAAACCTTGAAATAAAACAATAAACATTAATTCATGAAACCAGAAAAATTTGTGTTTCTGGACATAGGAAATTTAAAGAACACAATAGTATGTACATGAATATACAGCTGGTTCATATAGCAGGTTTTGGACGAAAATATTAATTACTTTGAAAATATACTAAAAATATTTGTTAAAATGATACCATTAAAATTGCAAAACCCAAGAAACATCTGGTTTTCTTGATCACAGTTTTAACCACACTACAGTCTGATTGTCACAACATTTGAAAAGTGGAAACCCAGACGCTGTGTTACCTGTTGTTGCATTGAACTGGTTGTCAGCCGATGCAGAATTTTAGACTAGCATTGCAGTGAAGAAGGTTAATATATTGTGAAAAAGCTTTTAGTCAGCTTTCAACATAGCTGCCTTCCATTTCAAAAGAAATGAGTTTAAATTCTTTTATAATTGTGATTTTGACTTCCATGTGGAGAAAAGTACAACTGCTGAGTGGAGTACCACAGAGATCAGTACTGGGACTTACTTTTATAATTTACTAGTTTCATTAAGAGCGTACTGGAAGATATGAAGTTATCCTATATATTTTTTTATTATTTTTTCACAGCAAGATTTGAATGAAAAGAAACAGGAAGACAGCAGATCTAACCTACGCACATATATTAGTATTTTGGAATAGCAAGCAGCTTGCCTTCAACACAATTTAATATTAAATAAAGAGCAGCTGTATACCAGGAGAGAGCTAATAAACACAGCTCAGATAAATATTCCTAGAGAGTAATGTATGGAAACAAGATGAAAAAATGTCTATGGTGTGTGAAAATAATAAAAGTTGCATTATTACTATGTCTGAATAAGCAGCCAGTTAACAAGTAACTGGATACATAAACTAATGCATTACTTTTTATGTATATACAAAATCAGATATGCCTGCATTAAAAATAAATTCTAATCACAAATTAAAAAAACACCAAAAATAGAGCAGACCGACTTCTTTTTATACTTGAATATAGGCAAATGTAAGATAAGATAATTTTTCATAAATACATTCAGCAATGTACAGTTGTTTCAGGACAATTATAGGAAACCAAGGCAAGAAAGCTCATTTAATCTACATCCTTCATTTCCAAGAACCATACCAATGCCATTTTTAAAGGAATATTTCTATGAGTACTCCAAGAATATTCTAAGAATTCCAAGGTTTCTGTCTCTAGAATTTCCTTCAGCAATCTGTTTTAACATTCTGTTCTTTAATAATAAAATGCTTTCTGCGTGTTTCATTGAAAGATTCCTGGCTAAAATTTTTGGTTTATTTGTCATAGTCACCATAGAAACTCCTCCAATTTTTTACACTGAAATAGTGCAATATTTGTACTTACTTGAAAAATACTTTTGCAGGCAATGAGAAGAAAGAAGGAAGGAAGATAAAAGGTCTCCTTCCTTAGCATAAATAATGGCAATTTATTCATATCTCTCCTTATAAGCCATTTTACTGGATACCTAATTATATTTTTGGTTCTGCCCAAGACTCTTCAATTATATACTTTTCCTGAGATATCTGTGGCTGTAAATACCATACATGTTTCCATTAACAAAATAAATACTTCCATGGACCATTTTTGGTCTATGAAACTCAGTTACACAGCTACATTTTTAAAATGGCTGTCATATTTTGGCCCATCAAATTGCCGTTTTTCAAAACAATTTTGAAAGACACAACAGGAACAACGAGCAGTAGACAACCAAATCAAAAAAGCTAACCAAAAACCCCACACAAATCCCAAATAAAAAAATGGAGTACAAGATCATTTTGAATTTTAGCCCAGGTTTCAACACACCTGATGGTGTCAACCATCTTTGTGTTGCCTTGAATTTAATAAACATAGCATCAATTCTATCTTTCAGTACCTTAACTAAATTCCTCAATACTACTGGATCCAAACCAGATTTCCTGTAGTTTTTTACTTGATACAGCCATTATTTCCATCATTCAAAATCATGTATGTCAAGTAGTTTAGAAACTAAAAATGTGTAAAGGTTTACAATAATTTGACTAGTAACTATTTTGGAAAAGAAAAAAAAAAAAAAAAAAACCACACAGTGACTTTTACTTCCTAGGGCTCTGTTCTCTATCTTTATGCTTCAGATAACCCAGAGATATACAGACAAAACACAATTTCCAGTGCTATGATGCTGAATACTTCATCCAAAGTGTATAAAACTAAAATCTGTAGTGTTTTTTATGGATGTATTACATTCTAAAACCTTTCTGGACCCTGCAACTCAAGAGCTCAGAAAAGATGCACTGTTAGACCCACCTAAACAGTGACAAAGTGTACACAAAGGCTTTTCTAGGAGAGAGGCTGCTGAAGGTAAAAGATTACAGACTCTAGATCTTCAAATCCTTTGACTTGCTCCCTGAATTTCTGTTCTTCTGAAATATATGATTATCCCTTACGTTTCTTTCTGTGATCCAGAGGTTAAACCTCTATAGGGCTCATTTTCAAACAGATGTTATTAGTTTGAAATATCTTCTTTAAAAGAAATGTCTTTGTTTAAAAAAAAAAAACCTGGAAGAACTTCACTTCCATTAGCTACTGCAAACTTGGCTGATTTTATAGAAGAGTTTGTTACTGACTTTTTTCAAGTCCTACTACTTTGAGCTATGTAATTATCCAGGCTTTCATGTTAATAAAAACATGTTTCAGACAAGTGTAGTCTTTTGAACTTCAGAATCAGTGCCTTCTTGTGGGATTCAGAAAATGTAATCTGAAACTTTTAAAATGCAGCAAAATTAAGAAAGGCATACTCAATACAGATTCTAATGAACAGAATGTATTTCTAGTGAAACAGAAAATCATTTAGAAAATAGTGCTTTATATTTCACATTTAAAATTAAAATTTTCTAGGTAGGCAAGTGAAAAACAATAGCTTTCTATTTTTTCATTTGATTTTTCTCTTAACTATTGTTTACTCAACTAGTTAATTTTGCCCATATTTTTACAATAATTCTATTTACAAGTTTATCTACCCTGCCAATTATCACAGCTTGATTAAGCAATCACTCTACACTCTTCCTACACTAATGTCCTAAACTTTAGTCTCCTTTTAAACTACAGCAGAAACAAAGAGAACAATAAAGACAGAACGTTAGAAGTTGCACTGAGGCAAGAGAACATGACTTATTGTATAATAAGGTCAAATATATAAAGGAAACAAAAAGAAATTCAAAATACAGATCTTGAAACATTTTACAATTTCTTAAGTAGATTCTTTTGATGTTTTTGCATATTATAGTTTGAAAGCCACATTGAAGAGAAGCTTTCAATTTGGTATGTAAAGTAGACACTTTAAATATTATATAAGATTCACTTAAAAACCTAAATGTTTTATAATTAGGATAAATACGTAAGCAAAGTGATCGTTGACATTAAGATTTCTCCATGAGTTGTGAGTGTTTCCTTTTGCAGGAGCACAACATATTTCTTGATGCCAGTTTAATTTAATTGGGTGCTCTTTGATACTGTGGAGCAACTGAAGTGTTCTTAAGGTGGTAAGCTATATCATAAAAGTACAACTAATACGTTTGGGAA
>JAWWEE010000074.1:69566228-69576672 GCA_035221455.1 Xenops minutus
AGGGGAGGGGAGGGGAGGGGAAAAATATCTTTCAGTGTCACTCTACCTGGATAACAAAATAATGTGAGGTAGGCAGTGGTAATTCAGAATACAGTAAGCAACCCACAGTAAAACAATCACACCTTTACAAGTTTTCAGAAGTATTTCTAATGAAAAACAATACAATTCAGAAGAGAAACAAACACAAAATCTATAAAACAACTAAGCCCCCTTTATTCTAGATCAATATTTGAAGATATTTACTATTATATGAAATTGTGAATAAACTTAAAATTCAATTCACAATGAAATGGGAATGATAGTAAATTTTACTCGAAAAAATACATGAAGCGTTAGGAAAACAGATCTGGCGCAGAGCATTACTGTCTGTTGCAAAAGGAAATGTCCAGGAATAGTTATGTCTCATTTAGTCAAGACATTAAATTTCATATAATATAGTGGTATAGTAGAGGAAATACAAACTTTGCAGACTCTTAATGAAAACCATTACACGCAATATCCCATTTCTAAATATCCACATTGCACAAATAATCAGATATGCAGATTTGCCCATCATTTAAGAGCTCCAGGGAATTAATTTCATGATCTACTCGTGTTGCTGCTGCAGAAGGAAGGAAACACTGTGTCATTTGGTCTCTGAACAGACTGAAGGTCTTCACTAGCACCACTGCAAAAAGTCCAGTTCTGGGTTGTTTTTTTTTAGTCCCTGAGAATGATGGGGGTGGAATGGATGGAATGGAGATGAGGACAAAATTGTTCCTTCCCATCAAGACAGAGTCAATAACAAGCATTTATCTCTTCATGTTATCTTAAAATCTGGAGAGAAATCTTTAAAGTTCCTTTTCAGCTTTGTATTCCTGGATTCCTTCTCACTAAAATCAATAACTGTCATAGAACTTCACGTGTATTTATCATTCTAGTTTGATAAAAAACATGCAAAGCACTGAGCTGACATGAAGAGGGAATGTATATTTCAGGGTCTTTTACGTTGTTTTTAATTTTGTTCACAGAAACATGATTATCTCATTGAAGGATTCTGTCCCCTAAAGCGATCAGGGTGTTCAGCTTTACAATTGTATTTGGGTGAAATTTTGATTTTTTTGGTCTGTGTTTGGCCCAGCCACCTGTGAGGAGTCACTCTCTTCATGCCAGGTTATGGGAAAACAGGCCAATAAAGATGGTCTCTGGCCTTGAAGGAGGCATTTCTGTGTAAACTAAAATTAATTGGACTCTCATGATTGGCCGATGGGCCTTCAAGGGCACTTGAAGTAGAAAGGAGGAGGAGGATGAAGTAAACCCCCAGACCCAATTAATGAAGAACCTCTGAAATGGGCTGTGCAAGCGCAGGGAAACCCATGCATGCACAGAGAAGTACCAGCCATATTTGCTCAGGTAAACATCATTTGGCCAAGGAGATAAAAGGCAGATGGCTCATGCATTGGGGCTTTTTGCTCGCTTCACGTGAGTAGGACAACATTGCCTTGTGGTGGGGATGCCTACCTTTGCGAAGAGCCAGCCTACCCTTGACGCTGCAGCCACTGCCCTGCGGCAGGTGGGCATTCTGGGGTCGGTGAGACAACCCTGTGGGAAGACACCTTGGGTGAGTTGGGTGTTCAGACCTGGGGGCTTATTTCCCCTTCTCTCTCTCTTTCTCTCTTGCAGGGCTTTCTTTCGTGTTTTCTTGACCACTCTTTTGATAATAAAACTACTGTTTGGTTAAGCTTTCAGCGGTGTCCCAGTTTTAATTTCAACAGCCTATTGGACCCCGTTCTCCCTGGAACACCAATATATGCTCGAAAGAAACAGCACTGTGTGTGAGGGATCCTGACTGCTCTTAAGTTTCAACAGAGTCAGAGCTCACTGTAACGAATTTCTTCAAGAAATCACCCTTATTCTTGAAGGTATAACCCATGGCAGAATTGTATAATGAAACAGATTTCAGAGTCAGGAAGAAGTTCTCTGAAAGTAATTTCTACAAAACAATTGACAGCCTTATCAGGGCAGAGGTTTGGAGTGACTTCAAATAGAAAACTGTTCTCATATAGAAATGAAACTGTCCTCTTGATTGTGAATAAAAACACACAAAACATCCAATATGAAAACTGAATTTTCTTATCCTTTATGAGAATATAAGAGGAGGATGTAAGAAGGGATATTGCACAATACAAACAGGGTCTTACATGGAACCATGACCAGGAGACCTATGAACAAGCAGTTTCTTTCTGTCTGAAAACCTATGCTAAGTAAGTCTTAACATTAGAAGACCACTGAAAGTTGTGGAATCATCCCAATGCTCAACTTAATAAATTTAATCAAATTTACTAACAAAGCTGCCTCAGCTAGGCTCTAAAGTGAAATGTGTTAATATTTTTCAATTAGACAAATTAATTTGTCATATCCCCCTGGTGCAACTCTATCTTGACAGCAACTGCATGGAATTTTAAGCAAAAGAGTGAACTGTTGCCTTTGGACTTAAGGAAAAAAAGAAAAAAAAAAAAACCAAAAAAACGGGAATGATAGACAAAACAGGATGAGTAAATATAGCAGCATTTTACAAAGAACAGTGGATGTCCCTTTGCTATTTTTGGCTGAAATAATTTAAAAAGCAGTAAGCATCACTACTGGTTGCTGTAATTTTAAAATCTATCCCAAATACATAGACTATCAAATTCACCTGAATACAGAAATAAGACAAGAAATTACATTTCCCGTGAAAGAAACTCGAAGCCAGAAAAAGGAAAGGTGAAAACTCTGTGACATTGTTGCCTAGTTAACAATAATGTTCAAAAAAAATCTGAGTTCAGAAACTTCTTATTTTTTACTGTAACCTACATCACTGTCCAACTCAAAACTATCTTTGACCATGCAAAAAAACCCAAACCAAATAAAAAAGTGAGAAAGAAGTTTGTGCTTGGTCATTTCTCAGTGTTCCTGAAAACACAAGACATTGCTACTATCCTATCTATGGTGAAATTCGAAGAGAATCTGGAAAAGTTTTTGGCACCATGTTTGTAGTTGAAAGTCATCTCATAGATGACTTGGAGCTTTTTTCAAAAACTAAACCTTTATGGTTTAGTTTTTATATGTACTATCCTATGGCAAAAATCTGCATAGATTTGTCATGGTTTTGACAGTAAACATTTTTGAAAGCTGAACCATCTAAAGTATTCAGTTCTAAACTACGTTAGATAAATCTAAGGTACATACAGAATTTCCTATGTGTTGTGTAAATTACAGGCTTCAAGACACTCTATATTTCTTTAGTAGGTTTTGTCAAACAAATTATTGGAGAGCTTCTTCTTTCTCCCTATATCCATCTTGAATGTATGGTGGAATATTCAAGTGCCTCCCTACAGCTATTATCTGAAGCAAATAATATATTTGCATTTTCATTCCTGTAAAATAATATTGTGGATTTGTTTGAGAAAACTTGCTTCTATCTGCTCTTATCTCTGAAAAAGAGAACTAAACATAAAATATTTTGCATTTTCTCAATTTTCATTTAATTTTTAACACTTTGTTTGAGGTGTATCAAGAAGCCTCCTTAAACTCATGGAAAATAAGGAAAGACTGGTGCCAGATATTTTTGACTCAACTAGTAAAAGAAAACAAAACAAACAAACAAACAAACAAACAAACAAAACCAAACAAAAACCCCCTAAACAAACAAAAAAGCTTGGATGCTCCCAACTGTAAGCAGCTGAATTTGGTCATTCAGATGTAAGAAGAAACTAAGCAGACTGTGTTTCAAGCTGCTTCTATGATATTTTATCAGTTTGCATTTTGTTACACACCTTCTACAGAAATGGTGTCAAGATATATGAGGGAATGTTGAAAAAAATTGTCTTCCTTTTGAATAACAAGATTTGGATTCTTGAAAATCAGCATAATAGCAAGATTTAGATTCTTTAAAATATTTTGTAATAAAGTAACATCTCTCTCTCATTTCAAATATCTATGGGAACTAAACTGAACTCCATACCCAAGCTGGTAGGACACTTCCTTGAGTCTCAGTAGAGGAATTTGCCTCACAGATTTCCAACAAACTAGTATATTGGCTAGTTTCAATATTTTCTATGCAAAACATGCAACTTCTATGGGTTTGATTTTTTTTCTAGCCCTACATTAAATTAGGCATTTCGAAGTTTTTTGAGACAAGGTAAGAGAAACAGATATTTCTGGATTAAATATGTATTTTTTGACATTGCCTAAAATTACAGCATAATTCCACTGTTTCAGTTTACAGGCTGATTTCAGTTTCAGATGAGCGTTATCTAGAAAACTGTCCAGCTGTGACCTCAGGACTTCTATGCTGGCTGTTGACAGGAGCCAAACCTTCATTAAAAGCAAAGTGTTTGCCGCAGCTGAAGAGTTGTTGTTCTGGTGAAACAGATTATTCCTGAGTTGCAGAGATGAAATCTTATGCCCACCTCCTGTGAGGCCACCTGGAAGTTCTGTCAGAAGCCATGGTGTCATTACAGTCTGTAAGTCAACTTCCCCAGTATTGCAGTTACTCACATACAGGGCTAGTACATCAGCACCAGATGGGGCAGCTGGAAGCACGGGGTCCAGGCAATAGAGATGGCATCTGGGGGCACTTCCCCTGGAAGCTTCCAGCACTCTGGAAAACTGTCTGGGACTTGGAGGAGAAAAAAGTTCTGAATTCATATTTCCAGAGCCAGATTCCTGCATAATACAGGAATTATAAACTGTCTTTACCTATGATTTCTGTACTAAGATGAGAAATCTATCTCAGTTGGGGTATTCTGAGAGGAGCTAACAATGAACAAGGCTTCCAAATTGCAGGAAGCTCAATACACACTCCCTTGAATTTCCACAGCAGTAGCACACATCCTGACAAATTGCTACATATGCTTCAGTTTAAGAAAAAGAAAAAAAAAAAAAATCACGATGCCTCTGTTATGTGCAAAAGTATTGCAACTTTCTGCTTATTGCCATTTCAAGTGTTGAATCAACACAACATTTGGAATAAGAATTTATCTAAACAAGAACATTATAAAAGACAGCTGTGTTCTCAAATGTAGTATCATTCTAGACCAATAATAAAGCTGAATGTATATGTCTACATAGTATAGGTTTTCTGTTGGCATGATGGCCTCCTTACCAGAAGATGTGTTAACACCATGATCATAATAACAATACAATTTAGAGGAACAAAGTTACCAATTTGCACTGGGTGAAGAGTTTAATAACAGTGGCTGCTTTCTGATACCCACTTCCTGATGATATCAACTTCCTGACTTTTAGAATGAAAATATTTTCTTTTATAAAAGAAAAAAAACAAAACAAAACAAAACAGTGAAAAGTAGGAAAAATAGGCTTTAAATGTGAGGCAGAAAGAAGCTTGTATCAGATGGTTCCATATTATTTTCTAGTCTCTTGCTGAGGAATGACACTGTGAGATTTGAGCTCGTAGTCAGACTGTATACAATCTGGCCATAGATTTTTAACAAGACAGCTGGGGGAAAAAAAAAAGCCAAAACAAAACAAAAAAAAAAACAAAATCCCCCAAAACAACAACAACAAAATGACAAACCCAAAATACCAAGAAACAGGAACATAGGGAGAAAATTTCTCAAGAGAAGAGGTATCAATCTAGTCCATCTGGATAGAAATCTCCCTGAAATGAAAGTACGTAAAATATATCTAATATATTGTGTTTCAGGTTAAAAACATTATCAAAATAACAGAACTGTAAACTTCACCATGACCATTTTAAAATACCAAAACAAGTGAAAACTACAAACAGAAAAAAACATTAAAATGTTCATATAATAAAAATATTTATACTTGTATAGAAGGATATTGGAGCCTGCCTAAATTAATGAGGTGGGAATACCATCGTGACCAGTTCTGAATCTTTTATAACTAAACATGTAACACATCTGGGATGAGTATATATGTTACTGATTACATAACGTTTTGCCGTCACAAAGTCTCTCTAATTCAGTACCCATGGATTAACAAATAGCCACTATTCCTTAAAGCTATTTCTCCATTATGCTACAATAATATCCTGCTAAGACATATACTCACCAAAGTCCATTTGACCCAGCTCTAGACTTGACAAACTTAGTCTGAATGATGGCACCTGCCTTGGAGAGCTTGCCATCTGAACAAACAAATCTGTACATGTTCTCCATTTTGCCTGTCTGCAATACAGAAAGGTAAAGAGATCTGCACAAATGCATGCAGTAGGTCAACCCTAGGACTATAGTAAGAATCACAGCATCCTAACTCTGGCTGTGAAGCTTTAACTATCATGCTACATGTGAAGGATACCTCTTAGCTCTGGCAGGTTTTACATCAAGCCCTAAGGATTATAGAACGTGGCTGATGACTGTAATTAGTGTTTATTGTTTGTTGTGTGCCAACAGCATGCTAGGAGCAAAAAACAAAATTAAGACAATGACTGCTGTAGAGAGAGGGGAGGGAAAAAACTAAACATGGCAGATAAAGCAATGAAAACAATTACAGATCTATCATGCTGACTTAGAATCCATGCAGTTACAAAAATAATAAAGTTAAATAATAAAGTTGCCTGCAGGCAATATAAAAGGGATTTAATTATTCTTGAATTACCCATCTTGGATGAAAAATCATTTCCAGAACCAGGAGAATTAAGCTGTCTTTTGACCCTGCCATGAACTTTATTTTTAAAGATTTTTTTTTTTTTTTTAACATATGTAGCTTTTATGTAGGACAGCTGTGCATTCCTGCTTTGTTTATTAAATGTACAATTTTGCATCAGTCACAATTTATATTACCTGAAACACATTTGTAAATACAATATGAAGTAGTAATGTATTTAATGATAAATACAATAAACTGTAACCAAACATTAATTGTGAGCTGTAGTACATGGAGTTTATAGATTTTTTAAAAAAAAAAGTGTTGGTGTTTGTTCTGTTAGTACTACTGTAGTTTCCTCTGCTTTACAAATGGAATATTTTTTTCACCATAAAAAGGTATAAAATATAATGAGAAAAAAAAATCAAATTTTTTTCTTCTTTTCTTTTGGTTGTAGGTAGATAAGCTGATACTATTGTACAGAAAAAACCTATATATATATATATAGGCGTGTGAAGGAAGCCATAGCAAGATGGGCTAAAACTTGCACTAATTCATGTAATTCAGCACTATCTAGCAGCTATGTCTTAGGTATGTCTGTTTTTAAAGGTAGACGCTATAAATGCAGGCTGTAGTAAATATACTTGTTGCTTTCTGTAAGGTACTGAAGGCAGCTGTCATTTGTATTCATAGTTTCCAGATTCAGTTTACATTTTTCCTTCCTATAGCTACAGCATCCTATGTAGAATCCTAACTCCTTGCCCAACAGTAGAAGATCTTCCACATCTCTGCTTATTTGTGTAGCAAAGACACACTCAGTCTCCAATTACTGCTCACCTCTGTGTGGATTTCATCCAAAATTCTGGAATAATTGACTGATCCAAAACTGAGTCATCAGATCATCAGAGTCATCATCCAGGATGGAATGTTCTCAAGAAAATTTGAAGGTACTTAGTTTATTTCCTAATGAACAGGAATGCTGTCCTGAGCAAGTCAACACAGCCTGCCTTAGATCCCAAGAGTGGCACAGATCTTTAAGAGTTTTGTTTTGTGGGGGTAAAACCCCCAAATCGTTAAAAGAGACATACAGCAGAAATAACATTTTAACCCATAAACCCAGTAATTTTTATTTCATGATACATTAATGCAATTTCAAGAAGTGTATAAAATATTCTGAGCATCTGCAGATATTCTTAGGTTAATTATCTGCACATCTGCTTTGTTTAACTATTAATAAATGAATGGCTTAATTGTTTACTTTAAAAATCAAAAGGGAACACATCAAGAAAATATTACCAGAGTGGTTTCTTCTGACAGATGTGATATTTTAGTAATAAAACTTTCTCAACCTACAAAACATGGATGTCTAACAGTCAAGAATTATAAATTTGCAAGAAAATAATTCTTCACAGAAACTTTGTTCTTTTAGAGTCAGGCTAAGAACATAGTAAGAGCAGATTTTAATGACGGCTCCTGGCCAGAACATGAAAGGTGCAGAGATATAGTGAGTTATATGGCAAATAATTTTCCAGCTTTTTTGAAAAAGTTTACTTAAATAAATCTCTCAACCCTTTCTTGATTAGTTGTATCAAGTTAGTTCAGCTCTGATCTTATTAAATATTAAATATGATTATTAATCATATTATCAAATATGATTAATATATTTTTGTTAAGACTATTGAGTCAAGCTAACTTCATTTCAGGAACACTGAAATATTTTAAAACACCATATAGAGGAAGTATTTAAGTTGACCCTATATCTCATTCAATACAATTGTATTAGAATGTGATAACACATGTTTAGTTGTAGTGTCTAGCTTTACACAAGAGGATTCCAAAAATTTTAAAGACATATGACCTATCTGACTTCAGTAAATTCTCCCCTGCTAGACAGCTAAATTGCCTGTCAAATATTCTTGTGAAGCTTTGATAGGCACTTCTATTTTATGATAGTTGGGGTTTTTTTTTCCCCTTTTTACTTGCATTTGAAATACCTTAGCAGAACATGAAACTACTTTAATGGTCCCTGTCTTTTGCCTCAGAAAACAGTCTGGCATAAAAATTAAGAGCTCATACTTTCTGCTAGCATTCTGAAAAAAAGTTCTGTTTGTACCTTTATTTAGATGAAATATCTAAATATATTTATTTAAAGTTATCTTTAAAAATATGCATAGTAGGCAGACTTAGAAATTTCTAATAACTGTTAAGGTTAAAAATTTCCTTTCTGCATCCTTTGACTGAAATGTTATTATCAACAACATAGATAATTATAAATTGTTCATAAGGTTCAAAGCTGCTACATCTAAAAATAAGATATACAACACTTTTCCCAGTGACCAGCACCACCTGTCATGAGCCTAATACAGCCTTTTGTCAAAACTAAAGAAAAAAATCTTATGACTTTCCAAAAGCAGAAAGTGTGGGGGTCTGTGCCTTTTGGCTCTTCCTCCTTTAGCCATATGACAGCTCCAAGTGATATAGGAAAGGGAACCATCAATGCAAATCAGACATCTTCTCTAAAACTTGTATTTTCAAGCAATCTGCAAAGAGATCTTCCCTTTAACTACCTGAAACATTTCAAGATTTGCATTTGAATATTACCAGCCAGAGAAGATAGGCAAAATTAATACATCCTTCAAAATATTAAGATATTATTTTCTATATTGCAGTTGATTCATGATTAGTTATTGTAAAAAAAAATAAAAATTAATGTAGCTAATTAGGTATCCTTTAATAATGATTATAATTTCCTAAGAAAGGAATGTACTGATCATATGTAAATGAGTTTTCTGATTAATGAATAAAACCCATCAATCAATCATCTCTACAAATGGAAAAATTGTGAATAAAATTTTCTCTTAGGATGTCCTTTGTTCCTTAATTGCAGTAAAAAACCCATGGTTATTAAGACACTATTGCCAAAAGCTTTCTATTTTATAAACAATTGTTAATAAAAATAAAAAATCAAAATGTAAATAAATGTATCCAGAAGAACACAAATGAAAAATGTTTTAAATACTGCTTGAAACTAATAACCAGTAAGATTTTGTGAGGAATGATTTACATCATTGTACCTTAAAATACTAAAATGACACAGAATGATCATTGCAATGAAACATATACTAATGTTTCCTTGATTATCTCAATGACCAGCAGATAAGGAAAAGATTGCTTGAAATATGTGTTGGGGGAAGGGTGGCTACCTTTCTATTGAACTTGTTGAGCAATAATCTAAAAGTATTACAATATAACACAATTTTCTATTGGTGGGTGATTATGATGCCTCTGATAATAAGGGTTAATAGCATTTTGCTAAAGCATTTCAAAGAGATTTGCAACCATTTGCATACCAGAACAATTTGTTCAGAGCCTTAGCAAGTAAATACTTTCTTTAGTAAATGTAGTAGCAGCTTAGCATTATTATCCATCTCTCTGCAGAATGGCTTTTGCTTCATTTCTGGAATCAGTTAGAGAGGTATGAAAGGAGGCTTCTCCTTGGGCTGCAGCTGAATACCGCCCCTCATCCTCTACAAATTATACTCAACGATGGCCAAATTTTAGACGACTTAGATTGCTTTTTACCTCTAGGAAGCTGAGTTAACAGCTCATGCTCAGCAAAGCATGCAGACCTATCTTTCTTTTTAAACATGCAAGAAATGTTATTAAGAAGTTTATTGTGTACTGTACTGTGGAGGTTTGAGTTGGCTCCCTGCCAAGCCCAACTGCTGGCCACACGGATCGCCCCCCCCACCCCGAGAAAGAAGGGAAAAAAGTACCCAAAAGACAATTGTATTAAAAGTATATATATATATATATATATTCACATATATTACAATTATATACAATCAAACAC
>JAWWEE010000074.1:69576772-69590595 GCA_035221455.1 Xenops minutus
GAATGGTGTGGAATACTTCCTTAGTTATGACATTGTTACCAAGGAAGACCTAAACCAAAACCAAGAAAACTAAACCATCACATGTACTCAGATTCAAAGAGGTTCTAGAGGCCCTTGGGGAACAGAAACCAGAATATTTTATACTTTGAAAGGCTGAAAAGTACAGTCTTCAAATTGAAATATAGTTAAGTTCCATGTCTTCCTTTTGTGCCTATATTACTGTGATGACAGGAATTCAAAAAATAGAGAATAAAAATGAGGTCAGAACAGTTATGATGCCTTATCTAGCAAAATATTTCAACATGTCAAAGGACATCTGACCTTCTTGTTCATGATCAAATTCTTAAATGCTGATTTAATTAAAAAAAAAAAAAAATCACCTTGTGGCCTCAGCATGAACACTACGTTGTTCATTCAAAAGATTTTCTATTAACATTCAACTTACCATCACTGCATATGATCATTACACAGAAATTTATAAATTACTAAACTTTTTTCAGACCTGAACAAAGTAGTCATATTTCTACCTAACAGATTTCCCTAACAGAAATAGTAAGCGTGACACTCTGACCACCCTTAATGTATCCTCTGTGCATACTGATTCAAACAAGTGCATCTAGGAAACACTTTATTTTCTGTGATAAATCATAAGCCATAAAAATATACTACACCTTCCATAAGGGTGTGCTTTGCAGGATTTCACATGCTATTTTGCTTACGAGTAATATCCTCTGTCTATCCTGGATACTTCCAGTTTGCATGTAATGTGTAGCTATGCAGTTTATGCAGAAATCTCATAATTTTATTGAATATTTCTGAGAAAGAAAGACTTTTTTGGGGAATCTCTAAATGCAGGTAACTCCAGATTCAGTGCAATATGTCAAAAGCTAGCATGGATTCACCATGCCTGACTAATTCATTGGCCATCAACAGCAGGACACACTTATGAGAGCATTTATCTTTAGCCCTCACATTAAGCACAGTACTCTTATCTAAGTGAAATCAAGGCACACATCTGCACTCAATGTGAACTCTGCTATTAGAAATCATTTGTTCTATTAGAAATTATCCATGGGAATTTCTTCTTGTTTCATAGAGCACTGGATATGCCCTGTAGTCTGAATTATAAGTATTACAACACATATTTTGGAAATTGTGATAGCATACTGCTAATTAGCAGTACCAGCTACAGTCACACTTTCTTGCATGTACTTCTAGGCAGGCAAGGAGAATGAGACTAATGGTACAATCATTTATGAATTGCAGTGCTCAGGTTTTGTATTCTGGTTACTTATTATGCTATTTATACAAATATAATGATGAAAAAATAGTAAATGCAGGAAATGAAAATGAGCTAGCAACAGTGTTCATCTGTCATAACTGGATGAGGGCTTACTAGGTATGCTGGTTTTAAAACATTGTCAGACATAAATTGTTTGCAATATTTAAAAAATAAGCAAGTAAAAAATCAAGTCCAGTATTGCAAGTGATTCATTCTTCTCTTCTCTACTCTGCTCATTGCTCTGGATCTGTTCAATGACCTAGTTTATCACTCTCAGTCTAGAAACTGAGATTTAGATTTTATTTGTATGTCTACAGAAATAATTTTTATTAAATCAGCCTCTGGAACACAGTACTTTTACCAGAGATTTACCTTTCATTAGAACAAAACCTCACGAAAAATTCCAAAATTAAACTAAGAATGTTGATCACTCCAAGGGAAAATTTGATTCTTCCCTCAGAGTAAAAAGGTTTAGAAATAATACCACATACCCCAACCAGCTGGGTTTTGATCAAAACTGGTTTGATTTTATCCAAAATTTCACTTTATTTCTAACACCTAAAATTTCCTATGTGATAAGTCCCTTTGGAACACCTAGATGTAGTATTTTTTAGTGTGTTCTGCATATTTTTAGTCTAAAATGGTTAAAAAAAACCCTCCAAAGTCTTCGAAGTATGGGCAAATTTGCAAAATGTCAATCTGAAGCATCTTAGCACCCTCATCCTCAATAGGTTTCACATAATAAGCATGCTTGAGGACTCCACTTTACAAAGAATAAAACAAAATTAGCTGACTCAGAGACTGGTATGAGGTTTAGAGATGCCTACAATGTCATTTGCTTACTGAGAGATGCTGAAACATGAGTTCTTGGCAGATAAAAGGAGAATATTTTTATATATACATAACATAACATGGAGGAATTTAGGATTTTTGTTTGCTTTAAGCACTTTTGAAAATACATATATTGTTCCAGGTAATAAACCAGTCAATGTCAGAAGATTAATAAGGATGTTTCATTCTGTAACAGCCAGCTACACTATGTCCTCTGTTCCATTAATAACATTTTTTCTACATGAAACAAAAGAACTGGGGATTTTTTTTTATTTTTTTTATTTTTTTTTTTTCCCAGCTCCATGTGGTGGTATATCTCCCTCCTCAGCCTCCCTCTGCCTTGTTTCACAACACTGCCACACCAGCTTCAGTGAAAGCAAAGCACTGGACAAGTAAAACAACACTTCTACTGAACTCATGGGGCCACTGATGTGATGCAGTATTCTTCACAGGCTGCAGCGCAAGCTGACCATAAGGGCATCTTCCAAAGGATTTGGAGCCAAGACCAAAACACCCTGTGCTTACAACTCAGCACTCAGTTTCCACCCAGACACTCTTACCATGACAAATCACACAGCATAGCCTGTTTTACCTCAATGTCCTTCTGTTTTCTGCATCAGGATATTATAGCAGCATTGAAAGTCTTGGCAGGTAGAAAACAAAAGTCTTCTATTTTAAGCAACCTTTGAATTTCTATAAGTGCAACCTAATATCAACAACATGTATTTTTATAAGCCTAAATTAGAGATGTACTGTATTACTAAGAACATTTCACATACTCACTTTCTTCACAAGCATAACTTTTTTTTTTTTTTGTTTGAGCAATAAGAAAGAGATGGAAATAACTGACCTGCACTGGAACTAATATTCTGTTTCTATTAAAAAAAAATCTTGAAAAAAAAAAAAAGGAAATAAATAATCTATTTCCTCCATTTAACTTGGTATCTTAAGGATCTTCTCCTATATATTTTGCTCACTTTTCCTCTTACCTGAGCTCTCTACCTGGATAATTTAAACCTGGAAGTTTTCTACTTTTGCCTCTTAACATTACCAGAATTAGACTTCAAGTTCTCTGGTTATAAGACAATGATTCAGGCACCATGTTAAATAGATGTAACAACCAATCGAACTGTATTTAGAAAGTTATTAGACTGTTTCCTCTGCATTATTAACATATGCACACATAAATTATGTTTTATTTAATGGTCAGCAAAATGAGAAGTTTATAAATCAAGTTTATTACACACTTCTATAGCCTCAAGCTGATGGGCACAAATTAAATTTTATGTTAACTTGCTTGAGTAGTTAGCTCACAATTAAGATCTTGAAGAATTAGGCTGGTGGTAATAACAATATATGAGAATTTGATCTAATCTTGGGATTTAACGGCAGTCTGTGAATGAGTTTCTATGCAGCTTAGCACCACTGGAAACCAGCTTAATACAATAAAACCAGATCAGGAGGAAAAATGAGAGAGACAGTGGGTAAATGAAACATTTTTCCTTTCTTATTTATTCATGCAGTTTCTAAACTACTGCCATTTCCGTTAGAAACTGTATGTTTCACAAAACAGCTAAACAGGCCTACAGACTGTGAACCCACCTAGACCTAAAGAGACTAAATATGGAAATATTTCTTATTAGAGCTGTGATTGTTTTACTATCCAGCATTATTCAGATGAATGATGAACGTGAAATAGAGGAAAGTTTGACAAGAAACTGAACAGCTCTGGAATTCAATTATATTTCCTTTTTAAGTTTCCTTTTTAATGGAAGGCAATGATTTTTTTGACACAGAAAAGTGTATTATAATTCTAAGAAGCATATGAATAGTTAATAATAAAGGTGCAAGTAAAAAATGTTGATTTAAAAATATACACAAATCTCGATCTACGATATGCTCCCATTATTTTTCTTCTTAGGTTAACTCACAAATATAGTATTAAAAAAATAAAAGGCCCTAAATATAACCTTGTTCTGGAGTTTTTACTTTCCAACTGCAACACAATTGTGGGTCTCTGATTGACACATTGATTTATTCCCAGCAAGGGTCCTATAATTAATGTGACCTTTTGATAAGGTGGGAGATATGGGGTGAGACAAGTGCTCTCAGGAGAGCTATTAGCAACTTCTGAGCAATTGCTAATGTTAGCAGAATTATCTTTTTTTAATACAGTTTGGAAAGTAATTGACAAACCATGATAATGAGTATGTATAGGAAAGGAAGGACAGCATAAAAAGGGGTGCAAGAACTGTTAATTACTCAAAAAAAGGTGAGATTTCACCACTGGATAACCTGTGCATTTTGAGCTGTGGCCTCAGGAATGCAATTAATAATTCCAACAAAAGGTAAGAAAGAAACCATAGGTCTACATAGGCCAGGAAAAAAAAAAAAAAAAAAAGTAAAAAACTTTATCTATCTTAAGAAACCTTAAATCTCTGCCTTTAACCTGCATAACAGGTGGTTTTATTTCTTCTCATCAGATGGTATTTGTACCAAGGGAGTTTTCTCATTTCCCTTCCCATCTGGTTCTGCACACAGTGGTATAACATAATATCAAGATGACAAAGATCCACTACTGTTAGTTGAAGATTAATTCTATAACAGAATAACTAACCTGTTGTTTCATGATCATGATCCAGTAACCCATTCATGACAACAAAACAAGTATTTACACTACAATAATTTTTGAAACAAAAAGTAAGATTAAATTGATCTCTCAGTAACAAAAAAATGCATGAAAATCTGTGACTTTGATTCAAAAGGATTAGTTGATAAAAAGAAATTTGTAAATTTAATGTATGCATATATACATAATAAAAAATGTTTTGTTTACAGTTAATAGAAGTGCATACATCTAGAATCTGAATTGTCTCATTACAAATACAGAAAGCAATATGTTCAGAACACCAAATGGCAGAAAAGCCTGTAGGAGCATAAGGGAAATGCAAACAGGAGAAAGTGTGACAAGACTAATTGCAAATATGAAAGTAATGGTATACTATGACTATAGCTGGCACACAATTGATCATCTGAAAAGAAAACAAAACCCCTCCACCCTCCATTCTGTATGGACTTTTGAATATTCAGACTGCCTGTGCACGTGTTTTTTCTCATTTGCAGGTTACAGTCTAGACCCCAAAGCAAATCATTTGACAAAGTTTTTCTTTTTGGCTTAACACATCATCATAAAAATGTGAGATCGAAGGAACAGCAGAATTTTTCAACATTTTTATTCAACACTAACTTTCCCAGAAATGATGGGTAGCCAGTAGCAAGTGGCAGCAGATTGATTATACACTAGAAACTCTCTGGGAAAAGATTCTTTTGAGCATTAAGTCTTTATGGAGTTACATGCAAAGTTAAACCTAAACAGGATGCAGTGAGGAAAATGTAATGGCAGATAATATTTACATCACTAGACAGAATAAAGTATATGGTAATTTCAGTATCTGTGAAGAAAGAGTGCTTCATAAGAATGTCTTATTAATACTTTTATTTTTGAAATGATTTGGCAGACTGCACTGAATTTTTGTCATTTTAGAAAATTAAAATTTAAGTAATTTTCATAATTTAAAAGTAGCTGCAAAAAACTGCTTGCATTTCTCTGTAAGGCACCATTTCACTCTTCAATATATTAGCTAGGTGTTTTAGACCTCATGCATTTGTTTGAGCCCACTAAGTCCTTTTATTTTTACTGAAATAAACCAGTGATTGTCATGGTGCAAATAGAAAGGGCAAAGAGGATGAATCAGAACGGAGAAAGGCATAACCATTTTGAAATTATAAATTGCTCAAAATCTCAACTTGAGCCTTTCACAATCTTCCATAACAAAAACTTCTAATAAGCTGGTTCCCTCCTCCTGCCCCCGCCACCCTTCCTCACCTCCGGCCCCCCCCCCCCTGCCTCACCCCCCCCCCCCCCCCCCCCCCCCCCAATCTCCTTTTCTTGATCTTTTATAGAGAGAGAGTTAGGCTGCATCCATCAACACTAACAGAAAATGGTTGTTACAATTCCAACCCTCTGGAACAGGTAAGGTATTTATCAACTGATTACAGGGGAGTCAGGTTTGCACCCAGAATACTAAATTAAAGAAATGCAATGAAAAACAATAGCTTGATAAGAACAGCTAAGAAATGTATCAGGGATGTGATCATCTCCTTTTGTGCAAAATCCTAGAGATGACTGAATCCATGTACTCACATCAGGCAGAAACGGGAAAGCACAACAAATTCTCTAGTTGCCTTGAAAGCAGGTGATTAACATCAAGGCTTCCAAGTAGCCTTTTCCAGTTCACACAGAACATAAAAGTGGTCAAATGCCATGGAGCATCACTATTCCTTTTAACAGCCACTCAGCATTGCATGCTGGAGTGCTGCATCCAAATGCAGCACCAGAGATGGGATTAGTATATGGTAAAATGCCAAGTTCAGACACTAATGTGGCACACCAGCAGTTGTGTCATGCAGGTATATCCTGTGGAAGCAAATGGGAATGTCAGTTTTTGGCAGGTAAAGAACCTGTGAAACAGAATCATGATCGCCTGCATTTCCTCTGTCTCTCCTCAGTTTCTTTTCTGCCTCCTCATCAGTAGCTCTTTTCTATGATAAGTTTTAGGGAACTTGATTTTCAGGCAAGTGAAAAAAAGGTCATCAGTTCTTACTTATCTCCACATGCAAGCCTGAACATATTATTTGCCTGTTAGCTTTTCAATAGAAAACTGGCACATACTTCCCAAGTGAACCTGAGAATAAGGAGAGGGCTGGGAGAAGGTGTTCTTTTCATATTTTTTCTTTGTTTCTCACTATCCGATTCCATTTTACATATCCATAAATTAAAATTATTTTCCTTGGATCAAGTCTTTTTTTCCCATGATGGTAAGTGGTAAGGGCTCTCCCTGTCTTTATCTTCACCCTCAAGCTTTCCCATCTTATTTCCCCCTCAGCGCTGTTGAGGGCCGTGAGGGCATGAAGGAGAGGCCAGAAGAAGAGAGAGAAGCTGGATGGCTATGTGGCAGCCAGCAGAGATAAACCCACCACAGACATTAAATAAAAATTATGGGAAAACATCCCCAAACTTGTATGAATAAGTATTGAAACACCATTATTTTTAGATGCTTTCCTCCTGTTTTTTTTTAGCTTCAATACTTGACTATTGCATTTGCTCCTGCATGGAACATTAACATTAGTTTGCTGCACTTGCACTAATACGAATGTCTTTCTTGGATGTTTTTTTGCCTTAATTTTTCTCTGTTTTGAGCCTCATGCAGGTAACTTTTCCTTCTCCCAAAACATCCTTAAGTTCCATCCCCTGCTCTACAAGACTGCTAAGAAACAGGTTATGGTGAACATCTCTGCTCAGCTCAGCAGGTTGATGTAACGTGCACAGCACACAGCTGGAGCCACAAATGGTGAACAGTTAGCAAGAGCTTCAGAGACCTTGATGTATGTGCACCAGATAAAAGTCATCACTCATGGATACTGTAAAGGGTCCAAACCACCAAAATATAAATCAATGTATAACAGCAACAAGAAACTGCTAATGTATCACCAGAGGCTCCTGAAGTGTTGCATGAAAGAAAAATTCACAGAGAAATTATATTTTGCAGTAGAAACCACTATGTAATGTGTAACCAAGTTTTGCCTGTTTGCAGTTACATGAACATGTGCTGCATTAACAAAGGTGGGTTTTTTTCCCCTCTTCTTCAATGCATTACATTGATTTCAAGATGAGATTTTACAGGGAATAAAGTCTGCATCACTTGATATCTATCATTCTTTATTAAACCATGTATATATACAATCAATATATATATGCAAATGTTAGTGAAATTACTTGCCTATATGAGGCCTACACAAGTGTCCTGTCTACAACATAAACAAACAGAAAAACAAACAAATAACCAAAAACAAAACAAAACAAAAAAAGGCAAAAAGAAAAAAAAGTAGGGCAAAGACAGTAAAACAAAGTTTGAAGAGAAATAGTCTGTGTCACTGGTGCTCATTAGTACTGCTGAGAACTGCCATGCCAGCACACAACACAGCCATTTTGCTGTCGGCGTTCATATGCTGCTGTGCTGTGCTGTGTTGATGCTTCAGCCTGCCTGGACCTAGCTGGGGACTCTTTGGGCTGTGCTCTGCTGCACAGTGTAGACATACCCTCAGGGTCTAGTGCTGCTTATTCACATTTCCTAATAAGTGCTAACCCACTAATAACAACTCTTGCATTTGTTACAGAGCAAGCAGTGCACATCCATTCTGCTATATGCTTCCTCATAGCTTACCCCATGGCATTCCTAGGTGTATCAAAGTCTCGTCAAAGCAGAGTAACAGAACATATTGGAAAAGAGAGAAAGCTAAAGGGTTAATTTTTTTCTCAAGTGTTCTGCCTTAACTATTGCAAAAATTGGATTGTATTATATATGAGTTATATCCCATTGAATACTGAGCAAAATTAAAATGCATGACAACAAAACAGAGCATGATAAAAAACCAAAAGAAGCCAACTCCTGACCCTTAACTCAATTCATGTTTCTCAAAACCACAGCAATTATATTATCACACTTACACCACTGTCATTAGTAGTAATGAGAAAACTGCTATATTTAGAGATCATGAGACATGTACTACAAATGTATGAGAATAAGAGTCCTAAGGGATTAATGATTTTAGTTTCTAATACGCAACACAATTATAAGGTACTCTCTCTAGCAATGGGATGCTCATCCTTTTGGAAAAAAAAAAAGGTAAGAAAATAAAAAGAAAAAGTAAATTAAAAGTATTCAGCCACAGACATTAAGCATTAAAGCTCTTATGAAAAAGACCACAGATTTCTGTGATGAATGGTCTAATCCAAATGCAAGGAAAGTGGGACATGGAGAGATCATCAGAGTTCTCTTCTTCCCCATCCCACCAAGAATATCAACATCTCCTTAAAAAGTACACACTTAATCTTAAAAGGCCCTGCACAGCAGCAGCAGTATTAAGCTGTAAGACTGAAGGGAAAATAAGTGCAGACTCAAGAGGAAATAGAAAAATATTGTTTGGGAGTTGCTTGTCACTTCCAGAATACTATCAAATGGTAAAGGATTAAAGAAGGCATTAGGTTCCCAGAATTGTGGAGACATAACTGAAAGTTTTTTACACTGCCTTTTTCCATTTGTAATGAATAACATATCAATTTCTATGCCTGAAAAGCCGTCAGTCTTTTTTATTTTACTATTGTAAAACCAGAAAAGGGGAAAAAGGGGGCAGAGACCGTTGAAGAATGCCACAGATTTTAAAAGTTTAAGATATCAGGAAAAAAACTGATGGAACTTGATCAGGAAGAGGGAGGGGAGACCAACCACAACAACAAAAAAAGCATAAAATCTAGCTCTACTCGCATTTAAGGGATATAGCTCTGTTATGAGCACCTGAGCAGCCTGTCCCATGTCTGCAAAGCACTCTGTACAGATCTTCAGAGACTAGAGCATTAGCAAATTTCCTGTGGACGATCTTTATGTCACAGAGGATAAAGATCCCTGGAAGGAAATTGTAGGATTCGAAAGGAGAAGATTGAAAAGGGGAGGATGTTTGAATTTTTTGCTTTGTAGGCAGGGAACGTTCAAAGCCTCCTGACTATCTACAGGCATGAGCCTTTCACACTAGTATCAAGAGAAAATTCTTAAACTGTTACTCATTTGCAGCAAAACTTATTGAGGACTCATTCTGAAGTATTTTCAAAGTATCTTGCTCCAAGAGACTTCACATTTCAGGCATTGAAGCTCTGCCTTTTCTCCCCCTTACAATCATGTATTTGAAAAGGCTGCCATCACCCAGGTATATTGCTCTCCCTCCCACTCCTTCCTGCTCCAATGAACTTATAAGCACATCAATGATGTCATGTTGAGACTGATATCTTGAATAGGGTGGAGAAGATGTCTTAGTGTCTTTCAAAGAGAGATGGCATTGCTCCTCCCAGATCTAATCTACCCATGGCTTGTAGCAGGTTGTGCAAAGTCCAGAGTTTAAGTGGTTAATAACACAAAATTTACTTTGAAATGCAATCACGGGCAAGCTCGACTTTCTGAGAACCCTCTTAAACACTTTCCTAACAAGCCTAGAAAGACACTGACATATTCCCCTTTGTACTCAAGATAACTATCTTCTTCTGCTACCAGTAAGGACTTGGGCTAGAAAGGGACTTTATTGCTGGGAAATGGAACATATATAGGCAGGAATACATTCTCCCTAATAGTGTCTATAGCAGTCTCTAGTGTCACACATTTTTAACAAGTGGTATTCAGGAGGCAGGCTTAGTAGGTCAGGCTTAATAATGTGGCACATAATTAGGAACAGTTAAGATTATATTAGAGTATTCCTCTTCATAGGATTCTTATGACCCTCTAATTACATTCTCGCTTGAATGAATTTTAAGAAAAATAATTTCTGTATTCTATTGCATACCTATATAATGCTGTGTTCTGACTCATTAAAAAGTATTGTGTTAGCTCTTGGCACAGGACCATGCAATTATTCCAGTTTTTAAAAGCAGATGACTGTGAAAGAGAACTTGGCTAAAAAGGATATAGAAACGGCAGCAGGATGCAGTCTAAATATTTGGAAATTCTCAGGTTACAGTGATTGTTAAGGAATTAATTTACAATCCAGGACCAGAAAGAAAAACACTTAAATAAATTTTGCTTAATTGCATCCACCTGTACTATTGCAGAAGAAACAGTGACGAATAAATGCAGAGACACCTTGGCTAGCTGCTTACTAGCCAGCTAATAAAGCTTATCCAGCCTGGCTGCAACACATGTCACTGTGACCACATCAATATAGCTTTGGATCAAAACTATGCATTATTGCACTATGTGGACATGCTGCCTCTGACCTCCACTGTTGAAGTGGCTTCTAAGATTGTTATAAAAATTTGTGTACTGCTTTGGATAAGTCACTGAAGCACACAGTAACAAGGGAATTCAAGTTACTACAGCAGAACAGAACACACTTGTTTCTGACAAACTCTGTCTGGTCCCTGCTTCTTTCTTGCAACACTTTGACCATGCCCTCTGAATCTCTGCTGCTGTCTACAAACCCTGAAACTCTCTAGGCAATCCAGGAGACTCCTGGAATGCACTGAATATAGCTTCTTAAGCCAAGTAATAGACAACCCTTCTAGAGGGGATGTGATACCAGACCTGATGGTCACCAACACAGATGGGCTTGATGACATCAGGATTGGTGGTAGCCTGGACTGCAGTGATCATGCACTGGTAGAGTTTGCAGTCTTTAGGGATATGGGTCAGGTGAAAATAAGTCAGGAATCTGAATGTTAGGAAAGACAATTTCTGGCTGTCCAAGAAGTTAATCAATAGGACCCCCTGGGAAACTGCCCTCAGGGGCAAGGGAGCAGAAGAGAGCTGGCAAACCTTTAAGGATGCTTTTCATAGAGTGAAAGAGCTCTTCATCTCTATATGTAAGAAATCAGGAAAGGAAGACAAAAGACCAGTATGGCTGCATCAAGACCTCCTAGTCAAACTAAAGGGCAAAGGAAATGCACAAATAGTGGAAGCAGGAACAGGTATCCTGAGAATAGTAAAGAGATGCTGCACAGTCGAGTACAGATAGGAACAGGATGGTCAATGTGCAGCTGGAGCTGAACTTCACAAGGGATGCAGAGAATAGTAATAATAATGGTTCCTACAGGTATGCCAGCCAAAAAAGGAAGGTAGAAGAAAGAGATGAACATGACTGGCAAATGGGTAACAATGCATGTGGAGAAAGTTGAGGTATTCAAAAACCTTTTTGCATCAGCCTTCACTGGCAATCTCATTCCCACACCAGTCAAGTGGATGAACCTTAGGGCAGGGACTGAGGGAGAAAAGACCCTTTGAATGGAAGAAAAGATCAGCTTTGAAACCACCTGAGGGACCTGAAGACATATAAGCCTATGGAACCTGATGTGATACATTCCAGAATCCTGAGGGAATTGGCTGACGTAGTTGCCAAACCACTCTCTGTGATGTTTTAAAATTCATGGCTGTCAGGTGTAGTCTCAATGACTGAAAATAGGTGAACATTGCACTTATTTTTAAAAAAGGTAGAAAGAAGGACCCCAGGAACTACTGACCTGTCAGTCTCTTCTCTGCACATGGGAAGATGATGGAACAGATCTTCCTGGAAGCTACACTAAGGCTTGTGGAGGACCAGGAGGGGATTTGAGACAGGCAGCGTGACTTCACCAAGGCCAAGTTCTGCCTGACCAACCTAGTAGCCTTCTATGATGGACTATCTGTCTCAGGTGACAAGGGAATTGTAGAATCATTTGTGTCGAAAAAGACCTTTAAGATCACTGAATGCAAAAGAACTACTGATTTCACCTCTTGGGACTTCCATAAAGCCTTTGTCTCTCACAAAATTCTTCTCTCTAAACTGGAGAGATATGAATTGTATTTATGGACTGTTTTGTGGATAAGGAATTGGATGGTTGGTCTTACTCAAAGAGTTGTGGTCAATGGTTTAATGTCCAAGCACAGACCAGTCATGGGTGGCATTCCTCAGGGGTTAGCACTGTTTAACATCTTCATCAATGACATAGTGGGATCAAGTGCACCCTCAGCAAGTTTGAAGGTGACACCAAGCTAAATAGTGTGGCTGACATGCCCAAGAGATGGGATGCCATCCAAATGGCCCTGGACAAGCTCGAGAAGTGGGCTTATCTGAACTTTGTGAGGTTCAACAAGGCCAAATGTAAGATCCGTCACATTCAGGGTAACCTTCAGTATCAATACAGGTTGTGGGATGAAGGAATAGAGAACCTCCCTGATGAGGAGGATTTAGGGGTTTTGATGGATGAAAAACTAAACACGGGCCAGCAATATGTGCTTGAAGTCCTAAGAGCCAGTTGTCTCCTGGACTGCATCTAAAGAGGTGTAGCCAGTAGATCAAGGAAGGTGATTCTGTCTCTCTGTTCTCATGAGACCCCACCTGGAGTACCACTTCCAGTTCTGAGGCCCCTAACATAAGAAGGATGTAGACCTGTTTGAGTAAGTCTGGAGGAGAGCCAAAAAGATGATGACAGGGCTGTAGTGTCTCTCTTATAAAGACAGGTTGAGAGAGTTTGTGTTGTTAAGCCTGGAGAAAGAAAGGGTCCAAGGAAAATCTGTTGCAGCCTTTTAGTATTTAAAGGTTTATGATGAAAAAGAGACTTTTTAATTGGGCTTCTTGTGACAGGACTAGAGGTAGTGGTTTTACACTAAAAAAGGTAGTTTCACACTAGATATAAGAATAATATTTTTTTTAATTATGATGGTGGTTAAACACTGGAACAGGTCGCACACAGAAGTTGAGTGGCCCATGCCTAGAAATGTTCAAGGCCAGGTTGGACAGCTCTCTGAGCAACCTGATCTAGCTGCTGATGTTCTTGCTCAGTGCAGGGGCCTTGGACTAGATGACCTTTAAGGGTCCCTTCCAACTGAAACTATGATTCTGTGGTGCTAATCTAGTTGCAGAATTAGAGTTTATCACTGTTGTGGGAATAGACCACAATATCATAAGCGGAACCAGAATCCCTTTTAAACCTCAGGGTTTTTTTACTGTATTGTAAACCGGAGTGTTGTATCTCCCCTAGCTTCCGGGAAGGAAACCCCTCACCTTCCTAATTAGTATGCAAGCCTTGCCAGGCCAGGTAAACCCTTCCCTGATTGGTCTATTGTTAACCCTT
>JAWWEE010000074.1:69590695-69603684 GCA_035221455.1 Xenops minutus
TGTTTCTAAATTTAACGGAGAGGGATTATTTTATTGGCCAACATAGATATCTTAGTTCTTCCCTCAAACTAAGACAAGGGACATCACTACTATGCACTGTTTCCTACTCACATCAACTTGCAGGCTAATAGTCTAGTTTGTGATGCAGCTGTTTTTCAGCCTGAATGTCACTACTGCCATTTCTTTGCACATAAAAGCTTTAGATGATAGATCTATAGCATTATACATGACCTCTCTTACACAAGACCTGTACAACATTACATCTATACAAAATTCTTCTATGGTTTTATTGGACCATTGTATTGGGGTTTTATTGGCCAGGTTTTGGTAGCATGGGGCTACACCGGTGTCTTCTGTGAGAAGCTGCCGGAAGCTTCCTCCATCTGGTAAAGCCAATGCCAGTGGGCTTCAGGATGGATCCACCCCTGGCTAAGGCTGAGCCAATCAGGAATTATAGTAACACCTCCATGATAACATATTTAAGAAGGAAACAAAAGGTATCGCACAGATGAAATTCCAGCCAGAGAAGAGTGGCATGAAACATGTGAACAACTCTGACACCAAGGTCAGTGGAAAAGGCGGAGGGGGAAGCAATCCAGGCACCAGAGCTGAGGTTCCCCTGCAGCCCATGATGCAAACCATGGTGAAGCAGGTGGTCTCTCTGCAGCCCAAGAAGGACTACAGGGATGCAGAGATCCACCTGCAGCCGGTGAAGGAGCCCATTCTGGAGCAGGGGATGCCTGAAGTAGGCTGTGACCCCATGGGAGTCCCATGATGGAGCAGGGTCCTGGCAGAGACTTGCAGCTCATGGGGAAAGGAGCCCATGTGGAACAGGTTTTCCTGGTAGCACCTGTGGTCCTCTGGGGGACCCATGCTGGAGCAGCCTGTGCCTGAAGGACTTCACCCTATGGAAAAGTTGCCCATGGGCAACTTATGTAGGAGAAGTTCATGAAGGACTGTCTCCTGTGGGAGGGACCACATGCTGGAGAATGGAAGGACTCTGAGTAGTGGCAGAAACGACTTGTGATGAACTGACCATAATCCCCACCCTCCATATACCCGAGCCAATGGAAAAGATGAGGTAGAATTTGGGAAGAAGGGAGGGGTGCGGGGAAGGTGATTTTAAGATTTATTTTGCTTCTCGTTATCCTACTCTGATTCTGTTAGTAATAAATTTGATTAATATCCCCACTTTAAGTCAGTTTTGCCTATGATGGTGATCAGTAAGTGATCTCTCCTGGTTCTTATCTTAATTCATCAACCCTTGGTTATATTTTCTCGCCGCTGTTTAGTTGCAGAGGGGAGTAAGAGTGCAGCTTTAGTGGGTGCCTGATGTCCCATCAGGGTTAACACACTACAACCAACTAGATAAACAGCAAGTACAACAAGGTAAATAACCATGGACTTTAGCCACAAAATACGTAGTTCAAAATAAATGTTCAAAACCCCCAGGTGGCTAAGACCTGAATTAAGGCCTACCTCAACTGAAAACTATAATTTCAGCTCAAAAGAATATGAAAATTGAAAGTAGACATATTTATAAAGTTTATTCTTTTGCTTTTTTATATTTTATCACAGTGCACAGATTATTTCTGTAAATAGATGAAATTGGAATTAACTTTCTAATTTCAAACATTTCAAGTTTTAAGACTGCAGAAATATTCTATGTAATCTTGATTTATTCATGTGCAAAGGAAAACTCAGTACTTTCCTGTATTTAAGTTGTTGTTTTAATAAGGTATTGATACAGAATTATTAGCCATGGAGTTAGATGAACTTTGTGTTTAAAGTAATGATAAAAAAGTTTTATGTTATTTTTCTCAAAACGGTATATTTTAAATACATGGGGATTATTCTAAGAATTTTAAAATGCATAAAATTGCACTACTATCCATCATACTTGAGTGTCCTGTGGACAGTGACTAACCTGTACTGGGTTAGTTTTTAGCAAGAATGTTGAGTGCCTCCATGAAGCAAATGCACACAGTGTGTTCAGCCCTGTTTATAAATCATTGCATATTAGTTTGGGTGGATCTTAACTGTAGCTTGTGTTTTGTTTTGTTTTGATTCCTGCAAATATAGGTACAATAAAAATGGTGAATAAAGCACATTTTTAAGCAGTCAAGTGCTCTAATGTAAAAAATACTTATGAAATACATTGAAAGATGCCTGTTGAAATTTTGAGCATTATACTGATTTAACTATAAAAACTAGTGAGCATGTTAACACAGAGTTCTTAAAACATTGAGGATGCACAGGTAAACATTTCATAATGCCTCATTACTAAGCCTCAAAGAGCTAGAAATCCTGTACATCATAAATTAGTCAAAGAGCCCTGTAAACGATTACTGGGCTGTTGATTTAGACCAGGATGCAAAGTGTATTAGCACATTCTGAACACCGAGTAAGGTAGCTAGAGGATGGGAAATACTTAGTGATTTAGATTTAAAATTTAGGTTTTGGTAGCATATGACCAAAAGCAGCAGTTATTCTTAAAAAAAAGTCTTAGAGCAGAAACTATGTGAAGACAACTGGGGCATAATTGTCCCCATCCCTTCCTCATTAGTTCAGGAGGTCAGCTGAGCTGCCAGGCCAGCAGTGGCAGATGCAGCAGAAGCATGGCAGAAATGCATCTGTTAAGAGCAGGCAGCAATAGCATTGAGGGATTGGACCTGGAAATGCAAGCTCTGAGCTGAGTTATGTAAACCCAAACTGAGGGTTAGATTATTGATGTTAAAAAATTAGATGATGCAAGGTTGATAACACCTGTTTTGAAAATTGCATGTGTCTTGGCTATATTTGCGGTCTGAAATGATGCCAGGTATCTGAAAAGCCATCCATGGCCCTGTGGGACACTGATGCTGTAGATATTCAGTGGGTTGTTAAGGTAAATAGTCTAAGTATCACATAAACAAATACACTTGATCAAGAGATTTCTGCGTTGATCCTGTTAGTTCTGAATTAAAACATGACTTTGGAATTAAAAAAAAACATCCATTCCTGCTTAAATAATGTTGAAGAAGCTATTGTATCGTCAGGTAAATTCCATTCTTCTTTTTTTAATTTCTCTGTTATTTTCTTTATGAAACCCAGGCTAAAAAATAGTTGAGGGTAGATTCAGTGAAAAATCTTTGGGCAACAAGCACTTGTATTGGTAAACCTTCTGCTACATAGCAATAAAGAGGTAATTTCTGAATTTGTTCCTAATGCATTGCACAGGCTGTGCTTGAGTGGTGCCTTTATGACCTCAACTTTTTTGTTTATTAAGTTGTTTTTTTCCTTGATAAGACATACCTTCACATCCTTAAATTCTAGTTTTTTACAACTGCTTTATAGTTTTACTAATTTTGACCAGTTTGATTACCAAGCTTTCATTCTGTATGTATTTCCCATCAATTTGTGTGCTTTTACTGCTGACTGTGGGATCTAATAACATGACTGGGACACCCTTATTTAAAGTTATGTGATACTCAGGAATGAATAATGAAAGCTGGGATGGAAGGATAGCATTGTTTGTTAATGAAATGATAAATTGTAAAGAAATAAAATCAGACAGCATGAAGAAAATAGAAACTTATTTTTATCAAAGCTACTTTGGGGAAAGCTTATAGAAGCAATTTCATTTTGTTGGTCATATGAGAGTTCTCCACAAGCATCAAGGGTTGAAGATAAATACAGACTTCTGTATTTTACTAGAGAGATTAATGCTACTAGAAATTGCAGCAATATTGCAATATTTATAATTATTTCTCCACTATATATTGGTGACAAAAATGTGCTGGAGAGAGTAGTGTTTCTTGGTCATCAAAACTAATGCAGTTCTTTGGGATAATTTTAATAAAATAATGGATGGTGGTAGTATGCCTAACATGGGAAAGTTATAAAACAACTTTACTAGCAGATCACGGAGAAGACTAAGTAGGTTGCAACTCAAATTTCTTTTTTTCATAAAGTAGGTTAACCATTTATAGTGTTCTTACAGACAGCCTATCTTAGAGATCACCCTGATAATATTATCTGTGTATGGTTATTATGAAATCAGCTTGCCTGAGATACTAAGAACTTAACTATAAAAGATGCCTGAATTTCTCCAAGTCAGACTGTGGGAATAGACCACAAGTGGAACCAGAATGCCTTTTAAACCTTAGGTTTTTTTACTGTATTGTAAACTGGAGTGTTGTATCTTCCCTAGCTTCCGGGAAGGAAACCCCTTACCTTTCTAATTAGTATGCAAGCCTTGCCAGGCCAGGTAAACCCTTCCCTGATTGGTCTATTGTTAGCCCTTCCCCTTGAATCCGATTGGCTGTGAAGTCTATAAAAGACCTGGCCTTGTGAATAAACGTCTCTCTGCTTTTCCTGCCCTTGCCGTGTGTGTGTCTCTGCTTCTGGGGACCACGAGGGGCCGAACACGTGGCTCGGGGAGGGGACCGGGAAAGTGGGGAGAGATCCCAATCCAGCCGTCGCACACTGTGACTCTTCCTACCTCTTACCAACACCCCTTCAGGCTAAAACATAGCTTCTGCCTGTGGGAGCTCAGCTGCTCCCAGGGGACTGAGCGGTCTCTCCCTCCGAGCAAGATTTCAGCTGACCCAGACACTCCTTTTTGTAAAGGAAGAGCAATTCTCTAACTGAGAACAAATAGACAGGTACCAACCATCACCCCATGATATATGAAATGCTGTAGATATTTTTCATGTCAGAGATGACCTCTTCAGGGTCCCAAAAGACTTTTGCCCTAGAAGCTTTACTGACAGATTGTCAAAAAAGAGAAGGGGAAAGAAGTAGTAAGTGTCAAATAGAAATGGGGAGACAAGGAATAATCTAACACTCCACCTTATCCCCAGAGGTTGATGATGATTGTAAAACTAAAGGACAGAAGAATAACAGCATTGTACTAAAAAATGCTATCTCCTCTGGGTACTAAGTGCTTAGATATTGCCTAATAGCAGTTATTTCCATTTCCAATAAGCTGAGGATTTTAGCCTTCATTATCTGTTCATTGCATTTTTTAATATGTGATTTTCTGCCTTCATATGTGCTCTCTCCCTCATAAGATCCTTCCATAAAGCCACTTCTCAGTCCTCCTCCAAAGCTCTCCATGAATATCTTTCCTGACATAAAGCTTATCATGACCTTAGCAACAGCTAAGCAGGTGGTAGCAGGCTCCAGATGATCAAAGGGGAAAATACTCTCATTTTTTTTCCCTTGTGCTTGACTGTGTCTAACTTTCAAAGGGTTCTTGTAGTAAGAATGATCTTTTAGACAGTTTTCAGACTGTTTTGTCAATTGAGACTGCAATCTCCAGGCTAGAAAAGCTAGGCAAGTTTGCAATTCAAACAAGTGATATCCATGATCACAGTACCAAGCACTGGTATGTCGAGTCTCTTTGGCCTGTTACACCTACTTAGGCTGCAGAAGGTAAATGAAATCAGCTGGATGTCAACCATCACACATTATCATCCCACCCACTGTAAACACTGATACAGGTAAAAACTAAAACTCTGTAGAAATGCACAGTGATTTCTTTTTCCATTTAAACTAAGTCTTACTACAACTAGATCCAATTAGATAATCAATAAACACATCTCATAAGTTTCTTTTTTCCTACTTAGGATTGAACGCGACTAGAAATGACTAATTTTGGTAAGATTTAACTTACCAAAAGCACTAAGCCCCAAAGAGTTACCTGGAAATAACAATTTACCAATCTAATAACATTTTTAACCTCTGTATCAAACTATCAATTGGTACTGTTTGAAGAGCTTATTGTCACCTGAGGATCTGGCTCCTATTGCTGTAATTTGTTTTTCTTCCACAGTGTCAACAGCTGAATAAAATGACGAGGAGAGTTAGAACAGTCTCAGTAAGAAGCCCTGCTTGTCTAATTGGGGGTTGGTTCTTGGTTTAACTTAAATGAAACAGTGAAATTAGCTGTTACTCTTTAGACTATATAGAGAAATTTGGGGACATAGAATCCCAAGCAATAAAGCTTATCAAAAGGAATGCAAATGAAAACAATATCTCATTATTAGATCTTTAGGTATTAAGTGAAAGTAATTAGTCTTCAACTCATGGTAACTATATTATCACCATACAGCTCTGCTACAATAGTTTAATTAAACCAAATACTCACTAGATTTGAAGTCTCAATAAAGATGAAAAAGATCAAGGCCACAAAATTTAAAAAAAACAACTCTAAGACAATAATAAAACACAGTGGACAGTGGTTCAAGTCTAAAAGAAGGGTGCAGGAGAAATAAGTGACCAATTTTCTGCTTTTGTAACCTATGAAACATGGAAAAGTAGCCATGTTTGAAGGTATTAACTAGATTTATGACCTCTCCTCACCTCCAGATTCCACAAGAATGATTTCCCCACACTTTTTAGCACACAAAGACATTTTTAATTAAAACAAAGCAAAACAAAACCCCACTAACAGCAAGAGAAGTGAAAAAATGAAATTACAGCCCTCATTACAGTGCATTCCTTGCTCATTGTGGTGAACTGTGAATGGTGAATGGCGAATGGCCAGCATTTTTTGGTTTTGTAAACACCACAATTTTTTTACCAGCTTTGCCAGGAAGAGATAAAAACATTCTTGCAAACAAAATTTTCATCCTAAGCTAGCCAGGGCGAAAGATAATTAGAGACTTCTTAGACTAAGACAGTAAAAAGCACAAGTTGGAACTGGGAGTCTTGCAGTAAGTACATTGATCAAAAGAGATGTGGCGGCTACAGGGCACAGGCTATTATCTTTTACAGTCTGTTTTGTTTGTTCTTTTAATAGCAAGTGGATAAAAATCCCACTCCCAAGCTCCCATATGTTCAGCCAGAGCAGAGAAATATGCTGCACATTGATCTATTTCTGAAAATGAGACTTTTATTCTCTACCAAATTTTTACACATTATCCAACTGTTACAAGCCCTTGCAGATACTTCAAGTGATACTGCAGACGCAGTCATACAGAACTATATACATGAGCATAGAGAGTAATATTCATGACTTTATAAATGCCAAAAACTCTAAATGTGACTTGAAATTAATTCCCACGTAGCACACAAAGAGAATTTTCTCCATGCGGTCAGGTTTCTTTTTATTAGTACCATCAGGGATTCACAGCTTATACTTGTACCTTGTGGAAACCAAACTAAAATGATAAATTGAAATTATCTCTTTCAATATGTTAGAAATATTGACATACTACAAATATACCCATTCAACCTCCTACTGGTTTTAATACTATACTCTTAAATAGATATGTATTCTTTATACAAAAGTGTTAATATGTAATTTCATATGTCACCAGACATTCATCTTTCTTAATGTTTTATTTAATAATTTTTTCAGTACATTGTTTTGAATGATTTGGTTGGGTTTTCTGGGGGAATTTTCTTTGATTTTTTGTTTTGTTGGTGGGGTTAGTTTGTTTTTTCACCAGTGGGGTGAGGTATGGCTTTTCTTTTTTGTTTTTTTTTTATACTAGTATTATTTTTTTAGAAACATTGCTACATATTCTGACAGATTCTATACTTCTACCTCTTTGGAAGTACAACAAAATGAGTAAGTTTCTAGAGAGTTGAAAGTCTTTATTCAGGTAGAGATTAGCTGCATTTATACAAGACAACTGTGTGTTGTACATTCTTGTATTGGCTTGTAAAAGGAGTACAAAGGTAGACATGAAAAGGCTATATACTTTTTGAAGGAATTACTATATAGAGAAGGACAGAAAACATAACTGACTACCCAGATTCCTTTTACTCTTTGGACTTGGGACATTTACTTTAAAATATTCATAATATGTACATGTACTAGGTAGGCATTAACACAGTTAGAAAAGTATATCTTCACTGTGCATAAATCTAAAAAAAAAAAAAAAAAAAAAAAATAAATTTTAGACAGATTTTAAAGACATATTGTACAGTCTATACCATTGGGAAAATCAGTGGATGCTTTTGTTGCCTGAAGACTATGCTCAATAATTCCTTAAGTTTTGAACGAAAGACATTTACAGTTATATGCTGTATTATAAAAGTAACAATTGTTAAAAAAAACAAACAACAAAATGCAAATGGTCTGTGTCCCTCTGCTGCTGTTTTCTGGGAAACCCTTTTTTTAAATTTTAAACATGCTATCTTTTTGTCTCACTTTTCTAGACCACTTTTTTCCATCTCTCCCTAAATAGCTCCTTTAGAACACAGTTTGAAGAAAGGCTCTTATTACCATCAGTTATCCAGAAAACACATTCAAATTAGACCTTCCTAGTATTCAGTAAAAGAGTCTTCATTACTATTAGTTACTTCCCGTACAGTAGTTGAAAAAGATATTTGAATAATTGTCTCCCCAAACTCACAAAAGATTTCCTCTTTCTTTTCTTTTATAAAATTCAAGGTAGAAAAGAATACTTTTCATTCCTTATCCAGAACTTTAAATAACAGGGATAAGAAGCTAGGCGCAATTCATTATGTTTAACTAGTAATAGAAGTCAGTACTGCATGTAGACTACAGTTCTGCATGCTGATGAATACTTCATCAAAAGAATTATCTCTTAGCAAGATGACGAAGGCAATATATCAATTATCAAAAATATCTGTATTCTAATCTGGTGCTTTGCATTATTTAACATTTTCTGACACAAAATATATCTTAACTCCCTTTTCTATTCTGTGGCCATTAATCCCCTGCTGTAGAACACAAATGCCAATGACATAGCAAACACTGCTGAGATTAAAATTTAAATAAAAATCAATGTTTCAGTTGGCCAAAAAACTAACCTCTCTGACTTGCTGAACAGTAAGACTGAAAATACAGTACACAGCTCAGTTTCATGTACAAAATTCTTTTTTTTTTTTCCCCCCATTGCTTCAGAGGAAGCTCTGATAAGCTGAAAAAGAAAGGTGGAGGGAAAAAAAAAAAAAGGCATGAAAATTGGTTTTAGTTTTACTGAAATAGATTAGAACATCTCTAGGTCAAACATCACTCACATTAGCACTACCTGACAAGCTACTTTTGCTGAAACTAACTTTGTATGCATAATCAGTTATTCAGGCTTTTATTTTTTTTTCTCTTCTTTTCTGATTGTTATTTGGATGCTAAATGGAGGAATTTATTCATGTGTCCTGGTTAACATCTGGGGAATTACTATAAAACCACAATTATATTAACTGGCTAAAAATCTTACAAATCTCTATGACTGTAATTTACTCTGATTTTGACATAAATGATATGACACTTTTTTCACTGGGAAGTGGAAATATCAAATTTATTTTTAGATTGTAAGAGCTTTGCACAGTAAGGTTGACACCCCAGCAATAAATGAGGTGTACATTATCCATCTCAAAACTACAGAAGCTTCCCTTTAACATCCCGGAATGCAGATGATCTCCTTTGTTTGTACATAAGAGTTCTGTTTTAGTTTGCTTGTTAAAATGGTGCGTAGATTCTCTACACCTACATATGAGAATTTCCCCTCCCCTTGAATTAAGAAAAAAAAAATATTCTTATCAGATATCTGCAGACAAAGCCTTTGAGACATGACTAACTGAGGTACTTTGAGATAAAGTCTAGTGGCACAAATTGACTGTACACTTAATATAGGAATGCCCATGACTGTCATATATGATAAGTCAGTGCAGGTGATACTAATTTTAAGGTTGTTAAAATTCTACTTTGATTTTCTCTTTATCATTTTGTGTCCAGAGACCAATCACAATAGAAAATATGCTCCAGAAATACACACTGCAAGCTGAAATATTTAGGTTTGTTGGAGTTTAAATTAACATTAAACAGCTTTCTGTAAGAGTATAACATCAAACTGTACCATGTTACCTCTGAAAGTAGCCTGTGGGGTAAATGAAGGCTTTAATTAAAAAGCCAGTTTAGTATATATGTGAATGAGTTAAAATCTACCAGATGGCAGTAAATGTAGATATTTTGGTACCAATTTAAACTTTCAGATGTAGAAACCTGATGTTGAAATCCTGTTGGATTTTTTTTTTTTTTTCCTAGCTCTGCCTGAGGCATTACTTTGATGCTATGTAAAATTTATGCAGTGCTGTAGACATGCCCAGGAAACAGTTGCTTTAGATCCTCAAATGGTGCCCAACACTGTCTCCATGTCTCCACTGCTGCATTCCCTCCTTTGTGTGACTGAGACTCATGTAAACTAACATGAGTAATACGTTTCTGTGCCAAATCCAACTGCAAATTGCAAGATGGTTGGTTTTCTGCTGTCTGAAAACACATGAGCACATTAGGAGGGCTCTCCAAATCATGAAGTACAGGTTCTAGCTATTTCTTATTGGCTTCTGATAACAGCTTTTAACCTTGATGTTTTGTTAACACATATTTGATGTGGTTGTAAGTTTGTTCCTTTTTTTCTTTGTAAATGTTCATCCTTAGATGTGTAGTGAAATAACCTTTTTCTTCCTGCAATAGACAATTTTTTATATATTAGTGACTAACATCACTGGCAATAAAGTACATTTTTTTTAGCAATAACCTTATGAGAGAAATTAATTTTGATCTTGTTACAATGAACTCTACAAGCAACCTCACATTAATGTCACTGTTAAACATCAAATAGGATGGTAACTATTTTTGTTATTATTCCTTTTAAAAAACAGATTTATGATCATAAACAGTACAGTTTTTGAAAAACTACTAAAAAAACCCTTTTTCTTTTTTTTTTTTAGCAATTTATATGACTGAGATGCTTATATTTCTAGAATATTTACTTTAGATTTAAACTTGAAATTTTATATAATTGTGTGTGTGCATTTTGCTTTCTGCTTCCTTAATTGCAACTTCTGATTCCCCTAAGGTGAACAGTGAAAAATGAGTAATATAAACATGTAAATATATCTGAAGTCAGACAATAGAATATTTACATAATTTGCAAAAACAAATACAATGAGATTATAAAGTACATGTATTTTAGATTTCCTCTGAGTAAGGATCATTTACATTGCATTTTTCAGATTTTCCTTTCAGTTATTTTCAGTTTGTCATCACGATAAAATGTTTCTTAAGGAAGTACATTAACTGTATGAAATGGAAATATAAAAACCTGTGGGCACAACTCTCTTCTTAATAAATATGGCTGCATTGCAAATATGGCGTAGAATGTTTTTGCAGCCAGGAGGATTTCAATTTTGATCAATACTGTCCTGGATAAAAATTTAAGCTAACTAATTTCAGCCTAACATTTGAGGCGAGCAGGCATTTTCATTGACAGTTGCCACCCTGGAAAAGTAGGAGAATTTAACATTTCTTTCTTTCTTTCTCTAATTCAAATCCATCTCTTGCTTGTAGAGTAAGGAACTCTTGCACTGTAGAGACCTTGATGAACCTCAGCCTAACAAACACTCTCTGTAAGGCTGGCACGCATTTTTATTAGCTGGGCTTTTTCTTGTTCCCAACAGCCTTTTCAGCCCCAGGTGTAATAACTTTAGAAATACAGAATCCCTGTGAATTCCCTGACTGAAAAAGTGAGGTACTTGGCAGATGATGAGATATCTACTGGAACCCTTATGGATTTATTCAATTAAAACCAATACCATGAGATCCTGACTAAGGTCTGTGAGGAGAAGAAAATTCTATTTGGGATAAGCAACGAAATTCTTTAGGATTAAAAAACCTTAATTTGTTTGATATATCACAAAAAAAGATTAACACCTTTCCTGCAGTACAACTGTTTTATGCTCTTAAATGGACTGCAGAAAAAGCAACACCTGCTCTTTAATTATTTGCAGGTCAGGTAACCCTGTCTGTTAGACAGTGGGAAAACTTCGATGAATTCTACTTCATATCTTACATGATAAAACAAAAATGTAAGTTGGCATTTCAACCCCCTTTCCAGACACTCTAATTTGAACAAAACACACAGATTTATTAATTCACTCCATGGATCTAACCCTGTGGATTTAATTTTGCAAAGAACCCCGAAGTGAAAAAGCCTTTTAAAATCTTCTGATATAGCTCAAACTCCAGGGAATGAGATATCTGTTGATGTTCACACAGTTCAGCAGTGAATGGCCTTTATTAGAACTAAAATCAAGAATTTTATCTTAGCTTTGAAGTACAGGTATAATAATACAGAAAATTTGAGCCATACCAAAACTAATATCTAGTACAGCCCAAAAGTAATTTGAGTTCCCAAACCCCTCTGCTTCCCCTGCATCCATAACTCTAGCTGTATTCATTTCAGGAACACTTTCCGTTAGAGGATACTTAGAAGCTTTATTCAATCAACAAAGTAAACATCAACGGTGTTGTTAAGTTGAACATTATTACTTTATTAGCTGAGGAAATGAGACCCACAGCATTTGACATTCACAATGTCACCTGCAGCTGAGGACAAGCCTTTGTTCCCACATTTTTTTTCCTCCTTAAAATGCCAAATCATTAACTTCTAGTGAAAATGTGAGAGAACTCTATACAACCATTGCAAAATTACCATTTTTAGGTGGTCAGTAAAACTGCACTGCATAACAAAACCTTATCGATAAGATCCCAGCTCTTTTCATTGCTACTGTTCTTCCATCTCTTTTCCCAGAAAAAAACCCACCTCAACTCTTCTCTTTCCACTATGTCTAAATGCTTTCACATCCGGCTCATGTGCTCCCACTAAAAAGACAGATAACCACAAGTGTCTTATGCTGGTAACTGGATACTGTCCTGTCTTCTTCTGAAAGATATCCATGCACAAACTCCAAGTTCTTCTGCTAGTTCCTGGTCTGAAAGTTGTTTTAGGAAATGAAAGAAAGGAAGAGTAGGTTGAGAGTGGCTGAGCATATACAGCCACATATATGTGTTCCTGGCAAGAGAGGAATATAATGAGTATTTCCACGGGCTTCCAGAAACTCTGCTTCACAGTTCACAAAACTGTCTTGGAAGGCTGTAACGGAGGCTGGCTCGTGGAGCAGAGAGACGACTCAATATGAGTTAACAGCAAAGCTCAGTTTATTGCAAAGCACACACACAATTATAC
>JAWWEE010000074.1:69603784-69615827 GCA_035221455.1 Xenops minutus
ACTGTATCAGTCTCTCACGAACTCTTGCAGGTGTCTTATCTTCTGTTTCTTCTGATCTTTCTCTCAGTCCTTGAAAGTAGTTTATCCTCCCAGCTACACAGCAGCGATGGCCAAGGTCTCATTCCCATAACTCTATCAAGAAGTTCCCACGCCTGGAAGCTACATTTTCCTACAGAAGGCTTAGACCTTTCCAGCAGATTTGCACTCAAATCCCCCTAAAAGGTAGATGGGGTGGGTTTTTTTTAGCTTCTTAATGAGGAAAAAGCCAAACAAATGTGAATGTGCCTCAGATACCACGTGGAATAAGAATGACAAAATAGACTCTCATATGGCAGACCATATGAAACAGATGGGGAATGTGGTAATCTATTCACATGGAAATAAAGATGTGGTATGATGCCTCAATAATTTTACCAGGTGCCTCTAATCTTTCTCTATTGTCACAGTGAGGTAATCCTCTTGTTACTGTCCCAATAGCAATAATATTGATTTCCTAGATATAAAGTTAGACATAATTTATTTAATTTTTTTCAGGAAAGTATATAGGCTGGAAAAGCTGTAAGCTAACGCTTCAGTAGGAGGTCTCTGTTTTATCACACAAGACATCAATTCTGCTTGCTACATGTACAGCTTGGAGAGAGTGGAACTAGGTGTGTGACAGGAAAATACATACAGCTCCTTTTCCTCTGTGTTGGACTGCCTCATGCTTTGCTATTTTAACTGACTTGTAAACCCACTCATTAAATAGGGTCAAGTTTACAGAAAAAAAAAAAAAAAAGGAGCACAACAGAGGAAAGTAGACACCAAATCACTGCCCCTACCCCTGCCTCTAGCATTATAGGAGGTTGTGTATGCATGTGCAGCAACACTACTGCATTTCTCCTGCATGTTTCTCACTGTGCTTTGCTTATCTTTTGTTGCAAGTTGCCTGTGGGATCACTTGGGTTCAAGTACTCAGAGGTTAAAGAGCAATGTAGGGTGGGTGAATAAGCAGAAAACAAGAATCTTGGAAATAACTCCAGTCAAATTTATTAAGAAATGTCATTGACATACAAAGATCCCTGAAAGACGTGTGTTTTTCAAGCCTATTTGTCCATTATTTTGTCTACATCATTTAGTCACATATCTCATAAATCTTTACTAAGTCTTTGCTAAGAGATAAGCAATTTTTTTTCCAATACTCAAGGTGTTTTTATAGTAAACTAAGAATTGCACAGTTTCTTAATTTGAGCACTCATGGGGGAGGGAAAAGAAACTTAGAGGCAAACAGGGGACAGAGTATGGTATTACAAAGAAATGAGAACATTTTGATGGACAAAATAACCATCTTAATGAACAGTATGGAGAGTAATGCAGCATAAAACTTTCAGAAATAAGTAGAACATTTACTCTCACTGTTAGGAAAAATTAAACTAGTAAATACACATTAATGATTGTGAAGACAAAAAAAATAATCAAGAAGCGATGAATCATCAAGTTTTATCTCATCTTTGTCTTAATATTTAAAGTTAACTCTTTTTAAAAACTGGAAATCAAAGGACATTTCTTTTGTATTCAAATATCAATATAATTCTTCAGCCACAGAGAGAGTGTTTTGCTCTTTTACTCCAGATCCAAATTATAGACATTAGTCCAGGGTCACAAAAAAAACAGTCTTGGAAGCATTTTCTTTATATCTCTTGGATGTTAAGAAGACTTACATTTCCTTTTTTTTATTCCACTGAAAATACATACTTATCATAGATTACTACTATTTTATAAAACCATATATTTTTTAGATTCCAGTAGATTTTCTGTTTAAATTTTGATATTGAATGAAATCTTGGTACGTGCTGTTAATATTGGTTTCAGTCAGCAGTCTACAGCCCCTAACTGGTCTGAATATCAACCTGCAAAATTAATTAACAAGTCCATTGTAATTTCATAATTCACTTTAATTCATTATACACTGTTATATTATCGTTGCATTCTATTTTATGGAGTTTTTTACTAATACAGGCCTTTTTCTAAACTCAATGGAAATTTGACATCTAGCTTTTTTCCTCTTCCGGACAAAAGTTGTCTGAGTTGATTATATAAATTCTTATACCTTTTTTTTTTTTTTTTTTTTCCCCAGTTGCAGCAGCGGCCACACACAGGGCACCAATTGCGACAATGGAGCAAACACACACACACACACACACACACACACAGGTCTGAGGCAAAAGAATATTTACAACTAGCAGTGACAACCAACAACAGCCAACGATGACAACAACCAATGACCATCTTATTAACTGAAGGCTGCTCTTTTGTTCTTTTTCTTATCTGTCCACGCATACACATGTCACACTCTATTAGCCAAGCATTTCTGTCCATGAGTCTTAGACCATCTTCTTATAGGTAGTTCATATGTCTCCTCATGCTGGTAAAACTCAAAACATATCTTGTTTTACTCAGTTGTTTTTCTTCTTTCTTCTACTTTCCCATGCCACTGCAAGGCCGTAGATGTGTTTTTCTCCATTTTTCCCATGCTCACAGCTGCATCCTTCCCAGGGCAAAGCTGTCTTCAGCCAAGGAGTCTTCCACCTCCAGTCAGTTTTAAATTACCAGTACCTTGAGCATTTAGATCAGTAGGTGATTGCAGGATGATATTACTTTAAATATATGATGTCAAAGCACACTCTCCCATACATAAAAATTGCAAACTTTTGGATATGCTTTTTAATAAAGTCTCAACACACATGGTTTCTATGAGGAAAGTAATAGGATGCAAATATTAATATATATCTTGATCCTAGAAAAATTAGGCAATAAGCTTACATTAGCATACATGTTGCTAATGTGATGTATCCATCTACAGGATTAAATCTTTTCTTTAGAACTAATCTTTTATTGAATCACAGAAAGTTCAAGAACACCTATTACAGTGAGATTTGACATTTGAATCAATGGTAGTCCTAGTCCATTTACCTTTTGTAAAACAGTTAGCATGAGAGTTATCTGCAGAAAATAAGTTTACATTCCCTTTGTGACTTCTCTGTCCTACCTATGAATTCAAAAGGAAAGTTTATCTTTTTAATTTTATTCTCAGAAATAGGTCACAGTGACTTCTAGAAGGCTTCGCATTAAGAAATCACTTTTCCTTTAGGAGATACAAATCTTAATGAAGAGAGCCAAAAATGTCTTACTCTTTAGAATAGGTTTATTACTGATTTATCAGTTCATTATCCTCCTAATTTCCCCATTTATAAATCTGATTAATTCTTGGACTATCCTCATGTCAGTGTCTATGCAATATTACATTAAATTCTCTGATGACTAACTAAGATCATTTCCCTGACTTTCCTGGACTCTATTGATATTTTACATGCCCTGAGGAAAAAAAAAATATATAAAAAAATACAATAGTATAGATTAAAGGCAAAAGAACTCTAAAACTATTTAGTAAAATTAGTCCTAAAATCTTTAGAAAATCACTTTAAATAACAACAATCATTATATATTCCTAGAGATGTTAATATATGGGGCCTAAACCTCCCTCCTCACTATGTCAGCATTAACAGCTATTTAAAGGTATGTGTTATCAAAATGTGTCAAATGCGATTTGTTCTTCAATTTCACATCCTATGTAGTATCTGTATTGCAGAAGTGGAAAAAGGGGAAGAGGAAAAGAAATAATAAATTTGCTTCAAAGCCAGTGATATTCCCTTCCCACCCCCCATTTTATAACACTATTTGTTAAAACAAAGTGTCACCTTCTAAGAGAAGAAAAAAGGGCAAAATGCCTTGATGATTCAATAAAAATACATTTAAAGAATTATTTTTAAGAATTATTTATCATAAACAAGAACACATATTATGACATACTTTGCACACTTCAGAATTACACCTAGTTTTTCAACCAAAGAATTTAGGCTACTGTATTAAGCCTAAACAGCATAAGAAATTAGGCTTCTCAATTTACTTTCACTTCAGGGATGGTAAAGTGCTTTGCTAGCTTTTCCATTTTTGCCAGTCTGAATAATTAATTGTTTTAAATGCCATTTACATTTTCTGATGAAAAGCAATACTTAAAATTTCATAAATAATAAGCATGCATAATTTGTGTTTCAATTACTGAATTTATAATCTCTCTGAATGCTATTCAGTGCATCACTAATGTACTTTTGGCCAATAATTTCTAAATAGATGGCTTTCTAATTTATAATTTTTTTCCCTGGAAGTACAAAACCCAAGCTTTTCTTCATCTTATAGCTGGGAATAAAAACCAAATTCTTCAATGTACTGACCACAAATATTTCAAGATTCATAGCTAATCCACAGTTTTAAAATGCAATTATAGCAACATTTTCCACTTCATCATTGTAGACCAATTGTTAAGTAGAAGTTAAATTTCTCTTAGTTTCATTTGTTAGAATGAAAATTAGAATCAGAACTTAAAATTTGCTCATATATTCTACAAATACGAGAGTGTTAGTTCCTAATGCTTTCAGTCAAAGATGACATCTCACACCTCTACTTTGTGGCTCTATACCATTTACAAAACTAATGGAAGTAAAACCAAAAAACATTTTGCAGTAATCATGCAAAAGTCCAATGTCCCTGCTAAGGTGCTGCCATTGTTTAGCCCCTGCCATCAGACAACCCTTAAGCAGCCACTCATGCCACCCTATTTTTGGTACTGGGTAGAGAATCGAAAGGGTAAAAGCTAGAAAACCTGTGGGTTGAGATAAAGACAATTTAATAAGGAAAGCAAAAGCTTCACCCACAAGCAAAACAAAACAAAGAATTAATTCATTGTTGTGCATGGCCAGGCAGGTGTTCAGCCATTTCCAGGAGAGTAGGGCCACATCACACGTAACAGTGAACATTTCTCCCTTCCTCCTTTCCTCCACCTTGTATACCGAGCATGATGTCATGTGGTCTGGAATATCCCTTTGATCAGTTTGGATCACCTGTCCTGGTTGTGTCTCCTCCAAACCTCTCATGCACCCCAAGTCTCCATGTCAGCGTGGCAGCACAAAAAGAAGAAAAGGCCTTGGCTCTGTGTGAGCACTGCCCAGCAATAACAAAAATATCTCTGTATTAACCCTGTGTTCAGCACAAATCCAAAAGAGCCCCATACTAACCACAGTGAGGAAAATTAACTCTACCCCAGCCAAAACCAGCACACATTACAAAGGCTGAAAATCAATATTTTTTTTTGATCAAAATTCTTAAACTGGGAATTTATCAATGGTTACAGTGAAAACTCTATTAACTGTTATTGATAAAACTAATTGCTTAAATATCCTATTGTTACCTCCTTCTGACTCCAGTAAGTTCTGTCTGTCTTCATACTTCTTCATGGTTTTATAAAGTAGCTGTTTTAATGGGAGTGCACCAAGGGACAACTAATCAAGGGGTCTCTAAGTCCATTATGTCTGTCTATAAATATATTAGGACTGATTCTGTAAATTAGGAGAAGCAATAACTTAGGGTAGTTGGAGTTGTCTTATACTGAGGGAGTCATAATTAATAATGGCAGACACTATAGTTACTTGACCTTGCTTAGGGACTCCACCAGATGAAATATGATGAGATCATACGAGATCTCTATTACTAGAGTGCCTGGAAAAAAATAAATTCTGAAGACCCTCCATCTTTTTCCCTCAGAACAAAACTTAGTGAATTTAGACCCTCCTGCCCCTTTTTTTTTTAATAATGATTAAATTCTCATAATGGCATTAGTGAGAAATTATGAATGTTTATTAGGAGTCAGTGAGGAATCTCCAGAGATGAGGATAAGGTAGATGAACACTTATATTGAATGTTCTATCCCATAATTTTAACCGAAGGCCTTTGGCAACTAATGCTTAATTGCTCTGGTCTGTTTGACTCTTCAGTGAACAGTGTTTCCAAGTAATTCTTTCAATTTAAAATAAATGTAATTGCTAACAAAGCCATACGCAACCTGCACAGTGAATGGTTCAGTGATTAGTGACTAGAATTTCACTTAGGCAATGATTCATAGTGGAAGCTCAAGCTATCAAAATAATTCTGATTACACTGCTCAGTACAAAGATCAGACTCAGGCTGAGGAAATTAATTTGACTTCCATAAGACACAGAATATTAGCAGTTCTTTCTGCTGATGTAATTTACTCTTGTCAGATATTCAGTTTGTATTGTAGTTATTTATTAACAGTAGGATAAAGGTAGCTTCACTTAAAAAAAATAGACTCAACTATTTAAAAAAAGAGCCCAAATGAATCTATATATCATATTTGTATTATACTAATAAAAATTAATTTTCAAAGTAAACAATACTCTATGACTTTGAAACTTAGGGGCCCTCTATCCTATTAATGTGAACTGCCTTATTTTTGCAGTAAATAATAATAATAAAAAACCCCAAACCAACCAAACAAAAAAACCACAACAAAAGAAACAAACCAAACCAAAAAACAAAACCAAAAAACTTCCCATAAACTTTTAAAAATGCTTTGTATGTTCTTATCTCCTCAATATCTCATAGATGTCAACAGCACAGCCTTCACTCATATGAGATATCACAATTGTGATCTGAGCACAGTTTACTGGTTTTTCCTTGACTTTTTCTCTATTAAAAGTATCAACAAATGTTAAGAAGCCTCAAAAAGGAAGTTTTTAGATTATGTTTTTTTTTAATGTACCACAACCTTATCTTTCAACATCCAACTGGAAAATATTAACTTCCAGAACAACAATAATAGCAAATCATATACTTGAATGTCTCATTATTTCAAGTTTCACTGGGTTATGTAAAAGAATATGTTTTCCACAATGGTAATATAAGTCATCCATACAAAGAGATAAACTGATATTTGTAAACTAATGAAGGCTTCCTACACAAGCTCTTCATCTACATGCACTACCTCATTACCCTGTGAATTCAATAACACAGCTGAACATAAAATTCATACAACTATATAAACATGACATTGGAAAAATGAAAAGCCTATGAGAATCATTTTATTTACCTATGACTAAATATCTGTTTTGACATTTAATTTCCATGGATATCTGGAGCAAATTATGTTTATGAAAGGCAAATAACTACACACACACTTGGTACAGAAACTGCACAGATTTTTGTCTCTGTCTCTAGTGGACATACAAATACACTGCCACACATCTGATACCTCTCCCACTAAAGTTAATACAACTTTTTAGGGATCCAGAATCAACTGAGTCCACAAACAGAAATTGCATTATCTTGCGGAATATACCTAATAATAAACCAACAACCATGTGCTTGCCAAGCAATGGAAAGTGGTGTTTGAACTAATGTTAACTTGAATTAAACACTCATGCTTTAAAGCACAGCAGTGTTTGGAGACAGAGTACGTTGTGTCTGTGTTAGCACACAAATGTGTACTATATGAGAAGGTTGTAACTGGTTCAAAGACCATTCTTTGAGTCATGCAAGAAACTGTATAATTCTGGTACACATCCTCCTTGATAGAGCTGTAGTGCCTTTAAGCATGTTCACCACAGTGGCAGAGCTAAATTCATATGATATTGTTCTTTAGCTCCTGAGCAGGTTTGAACAACAGACCCGGCCTGTCTGCCTGAACACACCTGCCATACATAGCTGTGAGAGACAGCTGAAAGATATTTCACCCTTCCGCAGTGATGCAGCTGTTTAAAACCAAGAAGGAGTCAAAGTTTGCTGATAACCTGCTCAGAAGTACTATGTGTACCTGTTGCCTTGTTACTGAAGATGTTGAGCACAGTGCAAAGGAGCTATTTTCCCTTAAGGCTCTTAGTTATAGTTGGTGTTAATTATGAGTACAGTTTCTATTCAATACATTTCTATTTCAGTATAAAGTTGTTACATCAGACAAGCAATGTTCACTATTTGGGAGCATCTCAATTCCTGTATAGACAGACTACCTGCTTGAGAGGAAAATAAGGGATAAGGGAATTAGGCAGAATAAATAAACCACAGACCAAAAAAAAAAAAAAAATCATATTTATGTCACTGTCAAATCAGTCAGCTTTTACCAGACACTTGAGTGAATACTTCCTTAAGGACAAATTTTATTTTATTTTTTTTTTTAATCTTTCAGACAGGTCTGCACACTTGCACAATGTTGTTTAAAAATACCCACATACCTTGCACAAGTGGGGGATGTGAACTTGCAGTGTTATCAGTACACTTTGCATTATTCTGAAGAAATCCCGTGTATTCAGTATTAAACCACAATTTTTCTCCACAAAAGGAATATCCAAAAGAATCTGGTCAGAGCATTTGACTCCAACAGTATCACCATGCTATTCTATTTTAATTACTAGTAAATTAAATTATGTTTCCCCAGGTTCAGTGTGTTTTGCCCAGGACAGTAACTGGTAAGGCATGTCCTTGTCTTTATTTCAATCTATGAGTTTTTCTATTTTATTTCCTTTCTCTGTCCTGCTGAAGAGAGCAGCTGAGTGGGCATCTTGTCAACCAATGTCAACTCACCACAGGGACCTTCACTGAAAAAGACAAGTAATGAACTACAGTTTAGACTTGATTATTTCAAGTTTTTCTAGCTACAAATAGAAAAAAATGTGACTACAAATAGAACAATATGACTTGCAAACTAATTGTGAAATAAGAGTATAAACCAGTCAGCAAGCAGATAAAACAGACTGTTCTTCTAAACTGCTGATTTAGTGAACTTGTTGCTGTTGCAAATCTGTCCCACTATAACAGTTTTACTGCTTTGTACTTCAATTCTTACAAAGGAAAATGTAAATGAGACTGTAAGAAGATGGTCATCATCATCATGGCTAGACTTTGTGAACAAAGATTTAGGAAGGGCTCTTCCCATGCTTGCTGCAAGTGCGCTGAAAGAAGATTCTGTACCAACTCCAGAAATGAAGAGAAGTAAAAGTGAAATATCACTGCATTTCTTCCTTGCTCAGGACCTAGGGTTATTGTATCTGACTACTCAAGATGGGATTATAAATCATGCTGCAGAGATTAACTAACCCTCAGGAATCATTCTTTGCTTTAGAGCATTTGTCTTCCTGTGGATAAGATTCTGTAAGTAACTGTAAGTAAGACTTACTGGGATATACATATATTAAAAAGAAAAATGTTTTAATGTATAGGTTAAGGTGAATGTTCACTCTAACACATAATGACATTAACTCTACAAAATCCATATCGGTCTAGCTTACGTCTAAAATTCTATTACTACATTATTGATTAATCACTTGAACTTTAAATTTAGTTGAGAATGATCTGAATTATTTGAGTACTTTATCAATTTATTGTAGAATACCTTACTTGTCAAAATTAAGGGATTGGAAGGTATTTGTTACTTGAGCAGTAAAATTCTTTTTTGCTTAGTTGCCTATAAAAGCATAGGGTACAATCTTAATTTTATGTTAGAAAAAGAATAGATATCAGAAGCAACAATCAGCAATATTTCAGGTATTTCATATCTCTTTCAAAGATATACATTCCTAGCAAATAATATTATACTGTTTTATTTTACTACTGTAGCAGACATTGATGACATCCAAAACTTTCCAATGCACTACTAGATCACATCAGAATCTATATACATATTTGCTAAAACTGAGCATCTACAGGAGAAAAACATGTACCATCAAAGCAAGTTACAAGTAGCAACTAGAAGTTTTTCTAGCCATTTTTTTTCTAGGCTACTGACAAAACTCTCAGTCATAGAAAGAATTTCTCTTTAGTATCATATATTATATCTATTCTCAATTCCTGTATCTGGTTAATAAAACACATGTATCAGCTAAACTAGTATGTCATTGACTAGATCTCAAGTCATGGAGGAAAATAAAATATCCCAGTTAGGAAAATAATATTATATGCATTGATTTCAGTCAAGTCCAAATTTGGCCTGACAGGAATCTTCATGCAAAGAAGGTTTTGTATGAAGGATTTTACTGAAACTTCATTGAGTGAGGGAAAAACCCAATCCCAACCCCAGGATTCAGAGATGACAGAACAAAATTAAACCCAGAAAATTAAGGATACAATTTGAAATACTGTGCCACTATGAATATAGAAGGAACACTGTACAATTTAAATAATATTGTTGAGGAATGTTTTATAAAAAGAAAACAAAATGAACAAACTACTTATCTGTGACATAACATCAGCTTCTTGATGAAAGGATAAAACTATCAGCCAAGAGATCTTAACCATTCAATCAGGAATGCTGGTTGATAACCAGCATCAAGCTTTATTAACTTTGCATTCCATCTGGGTGGGTTTAAGTTCTTTAGGTTTACCCTAACTTGAGTAAATTGCATTAATTTCAGCTTGTGAAAATCATTTGCTAAGTTTTTATTTGTTTGTTTGTTTTCATGTGAACATCATTCTTAACTCTCCCTACAGTAAAAAATGCATTGAGCTTTAACTCATACAATTTTACACAGATAACTCTGCAATGTGAACATATGCAGAGACATGTAAAAGTGCTCATGTTTTCTCAGATACCGGATGTATAAACTAAGCAGCCTGTAAGATTTACCTTCAAAAATTTCATTTAATTTTTTATGGAAATAATTTTCACACACATTTCCCATTAAAGCTGGGCAATTATTTCACATCTCAGCACCTCAGAGTGGAAAACCTTTCAGTCAGGTGATCAGGAAGCACTATAGTTTAAATGACCCCATCTCAAAATGTGTTTTATAACAAATGATGCCTTATTTTGATTGAAAAGATTTTTTCTTTCAAATGAAGTCAAACTATTTAACCATTTACAAAGTGTTGGGATAAAGCTTTCTGTTTTGTTGCTAAAATATATGTAGTTGACTGAATTATTTATCAGAAAAATACTATTTGAAATTTATGCTGAATGAATCACTTTCAATATACTTAAAAAGTTTGCTCCACTGCAGTGTGATACCCTTGTTGATAAGAGATTCACTTAAAGGAATCACACTTTGTAAGCTTCAGGGAGAGAGAATTTATTATTTTGTCTTCTAGCAATAACTTTTATATGTACTTCTCTGAAGGACCATACCCCATATGTTCTTCCCAATGCATGACAACTGGGACTATTTAAAGATATGATTCATCTTTACCCTTCACAGACAGTATTTTTTCAACAGATCTAGTAAATTACATGACCACACTTAAATTATCTTTAGGATGAAACACATACTGTGTTTTGGGGTTTTTGTTTGGGTTTTCTTTTTTTTTTTTGGGAGGGGGGGGAGGGTGTGTGTTTTTTTTGCTTGGTTGTGTGTTTGTTGTTGTTTGGGTTTTTGTTGTTGTTGTTGTTTTGTTTGTTTGTTTGTGTTATTTATAACAGAATGTGAGGAAAATCTGCCCAGACATTGCTTTGATTGTATCTGATCCGTGCTTATTATTCTACTTTCAATGCAGATTTCATTCTCATGAATACTAAGTGTAACTAGGGGTGAAGAAAGAAAGAAAAATTAAATCACTGTGCTGAAAACAAGAAAGGGACAAAAAGGGTTGCCAAAGTAAGCAAGCATTTAGAAGCTGAGCAATTTGGCACTATCAATAATCACTAGTGAGACTGAGGTGATTTAATAATAATACCCCAGGCTCTCATGAACATACAATCATAAAAAACCAAAGAACTGCTAGCTGAAAACCAAAGACAGACAACTTAGTCTATTACCAGTGATGAATCACACTGAAGAATGCTGGATTTCAAAAGGATTTTGGAACCATCTAGAGCATCACAGCAAGATGAGAGCGAGTATTTCACTGGGATAGAAATAAACAGGCAGCTGCAGTGCTATGCAACAGAACACAGTTTGATGATTTGTGCCCCTGTCATCTCTGTAGAACCTGCAAAGCATGCACAGAGTTAAAACGCAAAATTTCTCTCACTTCCTGTATTTCATTCTTTTCCTTTCAGCAGAAATCAGTTTGTAATGAACAAAAAAACCTAACATCTGTGGTGGTTTAGTTTTCTTGGGTTTGGTTTAAGCCTTCCTCGGTAACAATGCCATAACTAAGGAAGTATTCCACACCATTCCTTCATGTAATCAGGTGTATATAAAGACAGGAGGAAAGTTTCCTCTCT
>JAWWEE010000074.1:69633207-69647596 GCA_035221455.1 Xenops minutus
ACGCCACTTTCCCTTCTTGGAGCTTCTCCAAGGTTGCTGGGCTTTGCTTTCTTGTTTTGACTAACATGGTATCTAATGGTCTTAGCTCTGGTACATGTTTCCCAGGCATGGTGTTCCAGCTACTATCTGACCCTTAAGACAACTAGCACAGGGTTAGAGGCTGCTAGCTACTTTAAATGTAGGAAACTACATAGTTGTATAAAAATCTACAAATACGTGAAAACCCTAAGGCAACACTGCTGTAAAAATTTCTTGATGAAATGTATTTTTGTTTTTGTTTGTTTTCTTTTTTTTTTTTTAATCAAGGTCATTGACATCAGCTTCTTCTGAACCAATCGTGACTTTTCTGTATAAATTCATAACAAAAATCACCTTAACAAACAATGCATAGTATTCTCTTGTTCACTTTGAAGGATAATGTATTCATTCGTACATTTATTTGACAATACTGTAACTAAGATGCATTTTTCCCTCACTTAATTTTTCACAGATTTGCTCTGTTGGCAGACAGCCTGTATTTCTCAAGCTTTCCTGTTTCTGCACGTGACGGTTTAAAAGAAATCCACATTTGACCTGAGGAATACACCATGGCTTATTCCTTCCAAAACGAATAAGAACTCCAAATTCACAGAATAGTTACTTGACTTTCCCAGCTAAACAGGTTTCTGTTCAGGGTATTAGTCTCGTCCCTTAAGGCAGAGATAATAATAATTCATTCAGATGACTAACCTATTTCCTCAGGTTACTTCCATTCCTGCTTTTTATCAGATCATCTTAGAGGCATTTTTTGTAAGAAATACTGTTAATTTTTTTATTTTTTTTTTCAGACCAAGACTAAAATTTTATCAGCTGTGGTCATATGCCTCGAAGTGTAGAAGGTCTTCCAACAGCAGCCGAGTCACATTATCATGAACATACGATTATCATATCAATGCCAATGTGGGACTGTTTACTGTGCGGGAGAAAAGGGCCTTAATTCAGGAATGCAGTATATACGATTTATTTTTTTTTTAATTTTATTAGAATCTACAAAATAGAGGTACCACAGTCAGGTCCAGACACAGTCATGTTTCCCTTTAGAAATTTATTTAAATTATTTAAAATATTTTTTGTAGTTGGTAATGTTAAATCACCTGTCTCTTGTGCCAAGAGAATATATTTGTGGGTTTTAAATGGTAGCAAGTGACATTTAGGAAGACAGATTGAAACAATATCAGAGCTTGTGTAAGGTTTGTCTCCCACAGCTTGTTCAATACCTAATAATTGGTTGGTGCAGCAACTGAGCAGTCAGTACTGGGCAATAGAACAGCAAAAAATTATCTAACTTTCTAAAATGCTACAGGTTTAAATGTTGCTAATTACTTCACCTCTCTTCTAGTTAACCAATTATTAATGAAAATATTGAGAACACTTTAGTTTGCTTTGTTACATTCTTGTACACAGAGAAGTATTCCACAATGACCAGCTATATTCCATAATGACTACTGTAAAATGAAAACAGCTCACTGGAATTTATTGTTGAAAAAAGAAATAGAGTGCATAGTTATAACTCCTTACATCAGTAAATCATGTTCTCAGATATGCAGCTAATGATCTAAAGTAATTTAGGTATCAGCATGATTTCTGGCTTATACCACTACACTATGGACGAACATCTTCGTCAGTATGTCTAAATATGATCCAATGAAGGGATAAGAGGTAAGAAACTATTTCTTCTAAACTCAAACCTTTTAGAAACCAATAAAACTCCCTTTGGATCCTGCTGTTTTAGCCAAAGATTTTTCTTTAATTATGCTGGCCCTAGTAGAGTCCCAGTTTTTCAGATAGTTAGCTCAATTAATATGAACTATTAGTAATTTTTTGGAGGGAAATGGAGGGAAGGCAATAATCAGTATTTAGAGCTCTCATATTGTTTCATAATCAGAAAACAACCTGTTAAAGGTGTTTCATTACTACCATCACCTTAAATTAAAAAAAAAAAAAAAGTTAAACAGTGGTGGTTCAGAACAAACCATTAAAAAACCTGAACAGCTTGACTTTTACCAAATTATCTGCCCTGTTACATGATGCTTTAGTTGACACTTTACATCTTGCCATGCATAATCTGTGATATTTCCCCATAGGCTTGAAACCTTAAAGGATTCTGTGACAGCAAAAGCAATCAGCAGTGAATCACAGTTGAGTTGGCACCTTCCAACACCCTGGAAATGTGACAAGACGATGAGTTCCCCAAGTAGCCTTGGAAACCTGCCAGTGACATGATTGCTACTTATTGTCAAGAGATTCATAACGAAACTCCAATCTTTCCACAAGTTTGGAGAGCCAACAGGGAGTTAGAAATCACTCAGCATGATCTTTTCAAACCTCAATAATATTGTTTTGACTGACCTAATTAAGTCATGATACTGTAACCCTGATGCAGAAAAATACTACCACAACACAAACATTTTTTGCAGCAGTTTCCTTCAAAAAAAAGTGATAGTATTTTCATGGAGAAAGAGATACAACAATTAAAGGTATCTATGGCTTCCTCTGAAAAGCCCAACATAAAAAGAAATCAAGCCTTGATTTTCAGGTACAGTTTTTGCTTCAGTATTATAACAAGTAAACACATTTTATTCTGACTTGGCAGTTGCACAACTTCTCACAAATTCTCCTGGTTTTAAAATACTTTTCCATCCTAGACAGATGCTGATATCTGAACTATAATAATTCCCTAGGATCTCGAGTTTTTCTGATGTTCTACTTTTCATTTAGTATTTTTTAACAGGAAACAAAAAATAATAAATTGCATCTGAAAATGAAAGTTTCAGGGTCCTAAAGAAACTTCAACAGATATCTCATGTTGGGTTTAGGTACCAGATGACTGAGAGTCACTAAATGACATACAAGAGAAATAGAAAGCATTGTTGCAGACATTTTTTCTTGTGAACTAAATATTTAAACTTGTTTAATCGAAACTGTGTTGCAATTATTGTTTATCAGTTAACTGTGAGAAATTCTTTAACATTTGAAGCCAGAATTCAAATAAATCTTCCAACAAAGTGAAAACAAACCAAAAAAAGATTTGAACAGTTATTTGGTGGATTCAGTGTGGGGCTTTAGTTGGTTGCTGGGTTTTGTTTGTATTTGAGTTTTGTTTCTTGTTTTGGTTTAGTTTTTTAATGGCCAAATACAAAACAGTTAAGTTTTATCTGTTTTAACTTCTGCTTCAGTTTCAATCCAATGCAGTGCTCTTTACTGATCTTAGTAATACTGGCAATCTTTTTAATCATAGGTCAAAATAAAAGTAGATGAAGCCTCACCATGTCCTGTAATTTTTTTCTTTTATATTAACTTATTTGTAGAACTAGTATAGTTTGGGTATTTTGATGCAGATTGCTTAGAGATTTTTTCTTCTCCTTTGTCTTTTGCTCTATTAGATGTCACATCAGAAGGGCTTTAATCTACTTTCCCTTCTGGGCACAGGCTTTGAAGAATTTTCACATTATATTGATACTCCTCAAATACATTTTTGTATGAAATTGTAGAAGACTTATAGACATTCATTTTCTTGTGATTTAATTTTCCTAGAATTCCTATTTGCCCTTGTTTCCCTGTGCAAACCAGAGAAGTAAATTACTGCATTATCTGAGAGCTTTAAAATATTTGAGATATGTTGAAGAAAAATCTTGCCTGTGACTGTATTTGACAGATTACATCCAACTTTAGTAACTTTAAAAAAAGCTCTGTCAAATAAAAAAAAATATTTTTTCTATAAAAATACTTCAGATAATCTCCTTTAAGGATGCTGTTTGAGCTTTTGCAAAACTAGAGAAAGACACAGAAAACAAAACTAATAAATCTCTACAAATCCTTGTAATTTTACAGTTCTGTTCACCTAGCTCTTTCTAAAGTATATCAATGAAAAACTTGATATCACTGAAATTGAGTCACCATTATGACTAACCCATATTTTCCTTATTTCCTCCCAAATCAATGAATAACTAAATACTAAAACTTCTTTGACAGTGTTCAGTTAGTACTAGCTTATCATTGCAAATCACTTATAGCAGTAAAAGTAGGATCACCAAATCATCTGAATACTGCAAATGTGTTAAAGAATAAGTTAAACTGTTCTAATTGGGGATTATGAGAAATTGCCCAAATACATGCTTTACATAGGTGTTTAATAGTGATTTACCTTTGTTTAAAATAAAATAAAATAAAACCAAAACCAAACAATAATAGAGTTCTATGCTAGCACCTTTTTGTGCCCATCTAAGCTTCCATTGACTTCTTATGTTTTCACATAGTTATCACAAGGCCTACAAGTAGAAATACCTTGTCTATTTCATACTAAAATGGTATCTTTATCTAGAAACATTATTTTAAGACAGCAGAGTGAATGAGTCCCACACCTATAACCATCTGATCTTTCTTTTACTTTTAGTTGGGAGCATCTGAATATCATTGCTATGACAATTGTCATTGTCTTGCATATGAAATAGGAAGTAGTCCATACACCTGGGCTTGACTTTATCTTTTCATTGTAATATAAAGGAGTAATAGCATCTTAAATTGCGAACAAATTGTGTTCAATCTGTTATATGAATAATTTGTCCCTGTTCCACAGAGGATAGAACACAGACAAGAAATCCTTGTTCTTCTGGAGTCAAATGGAATCCTGTCTTTGACTTCACATCCATATGAGAATGGAGGTGACTACTGGGGAAAAAGTCCTGGAATGGTGACATGCAGAAATCAAAACAGTAAGAAGTCTCCTGAATCTCTTTTGTATTTTGAAAAAAATAGTCACAATTTTTGAAGTTCAATAATTTTGAGTTTTACTGATAGCTAGAAAAAAGTTCATTGTTTAAAAAGGCTGAACTCCTGTGTGTCAAGCTGAACTGAGCATGTAAACTGGTAAAGTTTGGAATTCCCAGTCTGTGCCATGATTTCGCAATACTAATCTTATTGTTACTAGTGTCAGAATTCATCTTTGTCACGTACTCAGAAATGCACTGCTAACTTCATTAAAGTAGTTGGAAACAATATTTCTTTTAATCTTTCTTCTGGAAATAAAATATATCTTCATATTGAAAAGTAATAATTTATATTTTGCATGCTTTATAATATATTTATAAAGCATGGGGGTTTTTAAGCTTAACTCATGTTGCCTTACATTAGCTTGACTGCATCAAGGGAAAGAACACGCTTAGATTTAGAGCCGAACTGCTTTTCAGGGACCAACTCAACACAGCCAATCTTGTCATGCAGATCTCATTATCAAGATAGCAGGGAAGTTAACAGTCCAGAATGGGCTGAAAAAGTCTTTCAAATAAAGTCCACCGAATGATCATAGCTAGAACATAGATATATTTTTAAATGTGCTAATATTTACAAAATTGCATTGTAATAATGCTTTTTATTTAGCCAAACTGGATAATACATGCTAGAACTTTCTTTATCTTTCCAAACTGGGAAAATATAAGACAAAACTCACAATAATATGCTTTTAAGTATTATATTCAAGGTTAGCCTAAGAAACTGAATTAAAAAGAATACAATGAATAGATGTTTTTGCAAGTATTTTTTTTTCCAGGTATTTTATGTTTCCTATATATCACTAACCATGGCAAATCCAGGAAGGAATGTTGCAGCTCTTCACTGTAAAGTTGGCTCTGGTAAATTGAGCTAGGTGAATAGCTTCCAAATAAGCAGAAAGGTAGAAACATAATTTTAATTAAATTAACAGAATTCAGCCTGAAACCAATTGCAAAGTCAAGGCAGTCTTAATTAAGTAAATTTCAAAAGAGCTTTTACATCTCCCCTTTATCTTTCTGTTTTAAACTGTCTTGTGTTACAATTTAGTAAAATGAAGAAAAAAATTCATATGCTTTCGTACTTAATATATATACTTCATACAAGCATATCCACAAATTTATCAGAAGTTAAATGCACTAATGGAGTACCAATGATTTTCCACTAGAAGTTGTCTTTTCCTGTTAAGTTTCTGGTACTAACAATAGAAGTTTGACAGATATTAACAAATACATCAGTATCTCAGAGACACTGCAATGATGTTTTTAACTAAATTATCTTCTATAAATGCATCTGGATCGTATAAGCAGTTCAGGGAGTGAGAAAGATCTACTTTTAAGCTTGCATGTGTGCGCAATGCCTTTCTACTGGTTTTATCGGTACCTTCTTTGGAAAATTTCAACAAAAATTAATCTTGGGGGTTTTATTGAAAAGTGTTAATTTATTGAGATGTGAACATAATGTAAAGTCCACAAATCTTTTCAATATATCTGATTTCTAGTAAAACAGAAATATATTTAACAAGACCTACTTTGCAATTGGCTGAGTTTTCAGTCTTTCTTTGCTTTTACAATATTAAAAAGAAAATAGTGGATGAAAATTCATTTATTGTATGCATTAGCTCAGAAAACTAAAAGCAGATTGTATCACACTGGCAATTACTAATGCAAGGCAGGGAAAATTTTTTTAAATAGAATAAATAATGTATGTGCATTTCTATACACTTGAGATTAAGCCAACATACCACAAGATGGCAGATAAAAGCAAATAAAGTGGCAACATGCAGAAAAAATATAAGTTTGTGGGTCAGAAAAAACAACTGGTTTTGAAGTTACCTTAACTCAGTATTACAGAAAATAAGTTTCAGATGGTAACTTAAAAAAAACAGGCATTCATGTTCCCCTTTTAATGTTCTTGAATAACACTTAGACACTAGAATTACAGCATCTCATATTCCACATTTAGATCCAGACAGAGTAATTAATTAATATATTCTTCAAAATAGGGAAGAATTTTCTCCATTCATCATCCTGGCTGCAATTCCAGAAAAAGACGGTGAGCTCTGCACCACCAAGCCTCGTAATGTACTAGGTAGAGATTATGAAAAGCTGGGATTCCACTTATTTGGTGAGAATTTGAAACTCTACTTCATCTTCCACAGAAGTATGCTCAACCACTAAATATGTGAAAGCAATGCAGTTTCTCTGATTTTCACTAACAAACTTTTTTCACTCTGCATAAAGTAGATATTAAGCTAGAATATGAGTGTGACAGCTTGTAGTTTCATTGCCTGTATAAAAAGTGGGGACAGACAAGGGGGTTTAGCTACTGATTTAATAAGTACTTCATGTAAATTCACTTCAGTTGCACTACTTTTTGAAGCTCTAAAATCCTGCTTCTCAGATGAGTATTTTAAAATATTATGTGCAAGTATGGAAAGTAGTCCATTGAGTAACACCCAGTTTGTGAACTTCCCTGGGCTGCTTGTCTGTTCTGGCATAGAAGAAATTCTGAGCATGCTCAAAATTAGATGATGCAGTACATTAGACTTTTCATAAAATCATAGCAGTCTCAATATTTCAGGAACATTCAACACAATATGTTAGTAAAGTGGCAGTTTTCAGGACTGCTTTTGTGGTTACAATCCTATGTGATTTACCAAAAATCCCGTACAGATTTTGCAGCTTTCAGGTGCAGGCTTGAACTGGACCTGAATTCACTGTTTCTCCTTGACCTTTTCTTCCTGACACTTGGTGACTACCTCAATACCTTACTGAATCTATGTCCTGGAATCTTTCAAGTCGTGCAAAAAAAGTAATCTTCTGCAGTATCTAGATCATTTTATGTGAACATCCAAGAAAGCCCAGAGAACCTAGGTTACCAAATAGGGAGCACCCAGACCCTATTCTTCTCTGGTTTGAAACTCAAACCTGTAATTTCTAGAAGAAAAATAAATAGAATGGAATCATGAATGAGAAAAGTGAAAACTGATGAATCATCTGTGAAAATCATATCACACACCTGACAACTCACATTCATTCATCGCCTGCCCCAGTGGGAACACACAGGACAGTTTTTCTATAAGTATCTTGATGCCCTAAGTATCTTGATGAGGTTTTTTGTCAATTCATTAATCATCCAGGGAGAATTTATAGCTTTCATTTGACAGCTGTTCACTTATATTGGGAAAAGAAAAAAAAAAAAAAAAAAAAAGCACCTGTTGAAAATTAAACAGTTGAAAAATCCCAATAAATCCACAAGAATTAACATTAATATCTGTAAAAGTTATATAACACCTGTTGCTTCAGGGGTAAGGAGGTCTCCTATGTTTCTTTATGAATAACAACATATTTACATTACAAGTAGTTCTATGTAGAGAGTATCAAACAGTATTTTAACAAATTTAAAGTTTCAATTTAGGGTGGTGACTAAGCTCAAAAATTAGAAAACCAGACCAGCTGCCTCAGCAGTAAAGCATATGTAGCTGATAAGTTTTGCAGATCAAAAGACATATAGCTGGAAAAAGAGTTTACCTGCATTCAATTTATTTTAGAGCGACAGGCAGGCAGATGAGTCCAGTTTAGTCATGACAGAATATATTCAGTCCCATCTTTTTCAGTCAAATATATACTACTGGAAAATAAATGCATGCAAATCAGGTAGTATGAAAGATAGGAATAAACTTGAACTGAATGCATAATATTAACAACATTTACAAAACTGTAGGTGGGTAGCTGAGGTTAAGCATAGCAGAGTAACTGCCTTCAAACTGTTCTCAGCTGTTTAAAAATTACCAAGAAATAAATATATGCAGCAGGAATAACCCAAATATAGCATTAAGCAGGACCTGAGTACATAATCCATCGTCAATAACATGCAGGTTTAGCATCATGAAATATGAATGTTTATGGAACATATGGTAGTTTTTTTATTGGCTGGTGACTATGATGCAATTCAATTTGTGCAGAAGAATACAGATAAAGAATCACACCACAAGATCCACATTGTAAGCTGATTAAAGAAAATATCGGGATGGGCTGATTATTACCTGATGTAATAGCTGAATGTAGGAACATGATTGATCAAAACTGCTTTGTTTTGAGTATAATCTTGGGGTAATGTGATATGGCTCCTGGAAAACCAAGATCTAAACCAGGCTCTTGTGCATCTCTTTGCAGCTAATGGGTGAGAATTGGAGGTTTGGTACCCCCACAATAACAATAGTGATGGGACACTGCTTGTTACACAAGACGGCTACTGGAGAAGACATACAAAATGAGCAACTACACATTGTCTAAATTCTTTTTTTAGCCCTGATATAAACCAGTTCTGGTTTAGTCAGCTAATGTTAAAGCTCAAGCACAATGATGTAGTAAGACAAAACACTATTTTTTGTTTAGGACAGGCTTCCACGCATTAGCCCAGAAATTTCAGTTAAACCTCAAATTTCTGAACTTCCCCTGCCCCATCCTGTCCCTATAGAAAGATCTGCAAAGTTCCTTCCTATTGATAGAGAAGGAAAACATCTCAACAGCTTCAATTTCAGAGCCAGAATTAATTTTTCTCCTTACTTCCAAAGGATGTCATAAATTCATCTTTTTTATTAAATAGTGATTTATTTTTTAAAACCAGGGATGATAGTTTTCATAGCATTCTCAAGGCAAAAATGCAACTACACCAAAAGAAAAAAAAAAAAAAATCAGGCAAGACTTCAGGAACAGATGATTATAAATAAAAGAAAGCATTGTCAACTGAATACGATGGAGGCAACAGGAAAAAAATTGAACAACCCTATTACTTTTTCTGGCACATTTGTTTTCTTCTGTTATTAGCATTAATTAATTTGTACTGAACAAAGATTCATTTACTGCACATCTCTAGATTAATTTATATGTAGAAGCAAGAGTTTCTTTTCCTTGCCAACATCTAGAAAGGAGGGGAAGCATCTGGGTTTGCAGTTGTTTCAAATTTAATGGACAAATTTAAATTTAATGGGCTATTTCCTATTTAAAAAAAAAAAAAAAAGTGCAGATAGATTTTCCTTAATTGTCTGTAATCTCAAGGTCTTAAAGCAAATAGAAATGGAGGCAAAATAGAAACCTCGTACCCTCAAAAGATTCTTAACAGAAGATAGAGACAATGTTTATTCATACAATCGTGAATGACTGTCTTAGTTCAGGGGAGAACTAAGATACCTATGTTGGCTGAGAGACAGAAAATAAAAGGCCTTCTTCCCCCAAGAAGGCCAGCCAACAAAAAGAAATAACTCCTCTCCTTTAAATTTAGAAAGAGAACTTTAATTAGAAAAATATATAGGAAAAGGATAACAGTTCTTAGCCACAATATATATTAATATATGTATGTTCAGAAAGGACCTAACAAAACAGTTTGTAGTAAACCCTTTAAATAAAAGGAAAATGTCCTCTGCTCTCCTAAAAAAGGATGCAATTATAATTACGGACAGCAGGTGGTAATGTCGTGCCTCGGGCCACCCTAAAAAGGGCTGCAGTTATATTTACGGACAGCAGGTGGTGATGTCACGCCTCGGCCGGTTGGCCCCTCTCTCAGGCAAGATGGCAGGGCATAGTCACCAGATCAGTTCCTGTGGGATCGATGGCAAAGCAGCAGAAACCTCGTCTCTGTAGTGCAGAAAACAGGTGTGCTCTCTTCCTCATGGCAGCTCCTGTGACCCCCACAGGTGAACGGTCGAGTTAGAGAGAGATGAGACACAGTCCTGGTTCTCCCAGTGAGCTCCTGTTCTAGATCACTCTGCTGAGAGGCTGAGCCTGGGCAGAAAATGCAGAAAACCCCAGCAGCTCTTCCCAGCCAAGCCATCTTCCCTCCCCCTCTCTCAGGATGGGAGAACAGAACAAAAGGCTCTGGTCTGAGTCATTACATCAGGATATGAATATGCATTAGTTCCTTTTGTTAACCATCTTCACAGAAGTTTAGGCATTGGCTCCAAGCCTTTTGGGAGGAATTCCAATGAGATACCAAAACTATAACAATGACTAAAGTATTTTAGTTGCTTCATCAAAAAACCAGATTCCTTTGGAGGATACTTTATAAACTGATACATTAGTGCTCAAAATTAAAGGGCATTTTTACTAAGAAATAAAGTTTTCCCTTCTGTTTCAAAAGCCAAAGAACTACCAGTTTAAAAAACATGTCTTCCCTAGCATACCCAATATACAAGTATACTACACTAAAAACATATTCTAGATATCTTAAGAATTTGATAAAGGGTAGAACACAAACCCCTCACTTACTAAGTTCTCATCTACAGTTAAACGATTGCTTCAAATACTGACCAATTAAGTATGGGTAAAATGTTGCCAGTTTGTATAGAAATTAAAAATAAAGTGATGTAGCAACAGGTTGGAGAGGAAGACTTTCAAAATGTAGACAAGTGAAGGAGGGAAATAAGAAGTACAAACAATATTTTTTTTTTTTTTAATAAACTACAAGAAATCACAGTCTATGGCTTTTCAACCCACCTTCAGACAAAACACTGACTTGGGGAATGGGGGAGGTAGAAGGAGGCATTAAGTAAAGAAAGAAGGAGGAAGAGAAGGTGATAACAACCCAATAATATTGAAGGAAAAAAAAGCATGACTGAAAACTAATTTGAAATGTCAAATTTTGGCAAGAAGTCTCATTTGTCATAACTGGAATTTTCAATCTATTCATGTGTTGCTATGAAGTTATGACTCAGTTTTAGAAGCTCATATCAAAAAATGCAAGTCTACAAAAAGTAACTTTTCTCAGTTTTGTCTCTAAAAAAGTTTTGAATAAAAAAGAATATACACACAACAGTTATCTAACTATATATACAGTGGAAAACCTGCTTTTTCTCATTCATATAATAATGAGTTCATGAAAAAAATGTGATTGCTCCCACAAAGTTTTAAAAGAGGAAAATTTATTGTTTGTGGCACTTAAATGATGATAACAGATGTATTTCTCATTATGAATGGAACAGTCATATTGTTATTGTTTGAATAGATTTTCTCAGAAACTCTGACATTCTCTCATCCCATGTATATTCATGTCTAGGACAAAGTGTCACTCATTGACCCAAATTTCCACACAGAATTTTATTCCTTACTGACAAAGAAGGAATTGAGGACATCAGGGGCAACAAGAAGAGATTCTACTACTACATCAGCCTTCAAAGGCTGAACAAGAAAAACTGTGGGTGTGTTGTTAAATGTAGAAGGTAATTTTGGGACAGTAGACACAAGGAGGTATTATGACCTGGATATATGGACAATCTGATCAATAAAAATGTGCTTGGACGATCAGGCTCAGAAGATGGTGCTTACTGGCTTGTACTGCATCCAGAGGTCATCAAGGAGTGGAGTACCACAGAAGTCTTGCCTGGGAGAAGGCAGTGGACTGCACTACTGTCACATTTGCAGATGATATGCATTTGGAGGAAGATGCACACGCTGAAAGGAAGGAATATCATGCAGAGTGACCGAGACAGACTGGAAAAACAGACCAACAGTCCACACAATTCAGCAAGGATGAAATACACCCATGGAAGGAATGAGGAAGAAGGAGGTAGTAGACTGAAGTTGTTTGGGCAGCTGTGTTTACAGGACAACGAGAGACCCTGAAAATAGTGATCACTGATGTCAGCACCTAACAGCTCTGATGCCTGGACACAGTCATTAACAGTCCTCTGGTATCACAGATAAGATGTTAAGAGTTCCTGTTGGTAGGAGAGATGTATATGTACCTCATTGGAGGGTGTGGGCTGAAAGAACAGCACAAGATTAGTAGTATAGTGATGATAATACAGCTGAAACTGTCTGCCCTAGACCTGAAATAATATCTACCAAAAATTAAAGCAACAAGTTTCCATAAAAGCTTTATGCTGTACTGCTGATGTACTGATTAGAGTACATCAGCAAAGTACTAAATAAAATACACTAGGTAATTGGTAATTTTTCCAGTGTTAGATTTTTTTATTAAATACTCCAAAGTGAGAGGGCCCTCTCATGAAACATAGGCCTTGGGCATGTAATGGCAAGAGGGACAGGATCTTATATTGACTGTAGTTCCAGACCAGGTGATTTTATCAGTCAGTAGCCAAGGAATCAAGAATATGAGGAAGGCCAGACACCTTGGGCTATGGAAACCCCAGCATAACATGAATTAAATTACAAAAATAAGTGAAAATGGCCTACTAACAGATCCCATAAAATAAAATTAGAAACTGAGGTGACAAGATACTGCTTGGAATGTCTTCAGATGGGAAACTGCCTGAATGCTCCAGTTTGCAGAAGCAATGATATTGAAAATATCCTTTAAAGATGCTAAGGAGCATCAGTCGCCCTGACTCTGTCTATGCTGATTTCTGGGTGTTGTTTAATACAGTATGAAAATGGCTCAAAGATTAGGATTGTGGTAGTAGGCAGCAGAGAAGAAAAGCTTTTTGGACAGCAGAAAAATGAAAAATAATATACTAGCTGCTCAGAAGAGACCTACTTTAATAACCTATATGTATTGAGCACAGAGGGAACTTGAGAAGAGCAGCACACCAATAAGGCTGACAAATTAGCCTAACTTAAGATGGAAGCATAAAAGAAAACTATTTTTAGCCAGGTGGGTCCAGGAAACTGCTGGGCATTCTGCCTTCCTACTGGGCCAGAAACTGTAACTTGAACTTGTTTCAGCAAGCCATCACAAAAGTTATCAGACAGTGCAATACCTATGGAACAACACAACACAGTCAGAAAGTACCAGTTAAGTCAGGAGCAGAGGGTGATAATACAGCCAGCAGGGCAAGGCCCCATCCCACAGTACCCGAAGAAAGCAATTAATGCAAACAGAGGTGACAGCCAGGTTCAACCAATAGCCCAGATGGTCAAGCACGTTCATAGCAATATAGGGGGAAGTCAGTCTGAGGGAGACATTCAGGATCAGGTCTGCTGTCAATAACTGGAATCGGACACAGCCAAATCATTTAAGAAGTCCATGTAATGAGACAGGTCTGAAGTCAGGTAGGAAAGCCAGTCCACAGGGCCAGGTAACAATTGAGAGGGTGTCTGGCTGGCCATAGACACGGCTATGGTTGAGATGGAAACAGACTAAGAACATATCTGAGCTTGACTAGAACTCCTGAGCCCAAGGGCAGAGGTTGTATGTGGGAGGCCCCAGGAGAGGCTGGTCAGGGTTATAAAGTCTATTAGTGCCCTCAAAGCCCTGATAGAGAGGGAAAAAGTCTGAAGAAATACCTTATAATTATGTTCTCAGTTACACATTTTGCAGGGGCAATGCTTAAAGTTTTTAATGACTCCTTATTTAAAAACACATATAATGCCAGCTACAGTGCCTGTAACCTCGTTCCCAAGGGCAAGAAGGGGTGGGTGCACATGTGCTTTCTCCAATTGGATGCACATTTACAGTGCAAGATCCTTGCTGTCCAGGAGGAAGGATAGGATCTATAATGCATGTGTATTAATATTGTGATGAGGTTGAAAGTAAGGTTCATAGTGGGGTGTAGGAGGGGAGTCCAGCGAACACCAGGATTTTCACGAGTGGGTCGAGCTGTCAGCAAAATGAGAAGGACACCTGC
>JAWWEE010000074.1:69647696-69680570 GCA_035221455.1 Xenops minutus
TCCCATATTTGTTCTAATTCCACCCCGTTTTTCCCTTATTTGTCGCGCCCCGTCCTTATTCTCACAGCTTCTGCCCCGAACCCTTTATAAGTCTCATGTTCCTTTAATAAACGTTCCACTCCTGTTTTACCTTCCTTGAGTGAGGACCGCTCCCTGTATCCCGACAGATCGCGCGACAGTGGGGGTATGTTCAAAAAGTTCTTAAATATGTTTTGCTTGAAGAGGAATTCATTGGGCATGACTGGCAGCATAGCAGCAGGGCCAGGATTGGCCCTTGGATGGTCAGTTCCAGCTGGCTCTGACACTGCTGTGAGTTGTCCAATGCCTGTCGAACCTGTGGCAGGTCTGCACAGGTGTGTTTGAGAGAGAGTGGCACTTGTAGGGGGGTAGAGGAGCTGTGGAAAGAAACACAAGATGCTTGAAAGAGGATGTTGTTGAGGACATGTCTGGAGATCTGTTGGTGGAAGCAGGCATTCCATGATAGAGGAGATGCAACCCAGAGGTGATCAGCACCATGCCAGGGACACTGAGAAGGACTGCCGAGTGTGCCAGAGCAGAGGAAAATGAAACAGCAGCAGAAAGTGGAAGAGCGAAACAAGGAGCCGGGAGTGGCAGACCACAGTGTTACACCCATGCCCCCACCTCCTGCACTGCCTGTCATTTGCAAAATGGAAAAACTGTGAAAAGACTTGGAAAGAATGAGGGTAATACATGGTGAATAAAAAGGAAACTGAGACTAGGAAGTTGGGAATAGAGGTGTTGGAATGAACTTGAGCCTTGAGAAAGAGGAAGAAAGCTTTTTCCTTTTTCTCTTAAGAGCTGACAGGACCACACTATTGAAACCTATTGCAAAAGCTTTGCTCAGGTACTTCTGGACTGCTGTGGATAAAGCCAACTAGCTGGGCTTTAAAGGTACTTTCCAAAAGATTAAAAAAAAAAAAAAGGGGGGGGGGAGAAAAAAGCAGCTTTTTATAAGAAGGAAGTACATATTAAGCTAACTGCTTTCCTACCCCAAAAAGAAAAGTCTTTCTATATATTAGGAAAGATACAAAAATGTTTTAAAAAGCTCAATAAGAGTTTTTTTAGAGCCTTATCAATTTCAAAAGCATCCACATCACATTTGGTGCTCATGGCCTGAATTAAATCTTCGTTTAATGCTTCATTATGCTTAGTGACGTCAGTGGAAGTATTGCTATATGTACAGCAAACAAACATAAACTTACTCAACAGTTTACCTGCAAACATTAAAAAAAATATAACACAAACTTACTCAACAGTTTACCTGCAAACATTAAAAACATATAACACATATTTATGGGCTTCTTTTGTTGGTAATGTACGAAAAAGTGGTGAGAAGCTTTATGTGGAATGGATCACAGGAGAGTAAACTCAAGTGCTAGAATGACAATGTTCCTTTATACAAATGTTGCATGAAGAACATAAATGGGATTCTATTTCAGAGGACTAAATTTTATTCCCTTTCTCCATAAGATAGTATAAAAATGATAAAAAAGGACCATAAAAGCAACAAATTAGGAAAATAGCAACATCATTTTCCTTCACAATATTTTCTAAATCAACTTGTAATTAGATTTGCCACTTTCCCATTTTAAGTACTAGCTCCCATATTTCAACTGTTTTTTTTACAAAAAGCCCCAAACAGCTCAGAATCAAGAGTAAAAAGGACATAACTATGCCCCAAACCCAGTCTTTAGCATTTCCTTGTATGTTTTCTTTAATAAAAAAACAGAAACAAAAGTCACACTACTATTTTTCAAAATATTTGTGTTGTTTTAATTAATTGTAATCTATAGTTTACATATAATAACCATATGGAAAAAAAATAAGATTCCAAATCTACAGAATTTTTGTGGGCAAGTTGATACATGAAATAGTCTTCAAAATAAATTCATGAATCAAAAAGTATATTAGGTTTAAAAAATTGCCTATGCACTCATTATCCATTGATTTCCCCCCCAAAAAAAGGAAAAAAAAAATCCACCCAAAGAAATAAAATTTAAAAAAAAAAAAAAAACAAACCATCCAAAAAACCCAAATCCAAACCAAGCAGATATTAATGGATTATAATCTCAAATCTGTGCAATTCAATTGAAAATGTATTGAAAGAGATGAATAGATTTTAAAAACATGTGATTCATGTTTTACAAAAAATTATCCAGCCATAACCTGTTCTAGCAAGGAAGCCTGGAAAACACAGGTATAGAACACTGGAATTTCTTTTCAATGGATTTTAAAAGCTTTGATAAATACTTTTGAAAAATTGCACTAGCAAAAAGTCACACATACAGTTTTATTTGATTGTTTTCTCCTCAGCTATCTGGCAGTCTAGGAAATACATACTTTAGGCAGTCACAGCCTTTTTTTCTCCCTACAACACTATTCTTACATTAACAACTGTAGATTCTAACCATGGCTTATCCTTTCTCCCATTTGACAAAAGACCTTCTTCTATTCAACATTATCTCCAAACAAATATTGGTATGTCTCAGAAAAAAGCAGTAGTGGATTTTCTAAAACTTCCAAAGTAGTAAGTATAGTATATCTATGGTATCACCATTAAAAAAATCAGGTTTTTTATGTTTAATGTGAATCTTCCTTGATGGTGTAATAAACTGCTAGAGCCAATGTGTAGTTTTTAAAATTTATTAATGAGCAAAACAGTGCTGGGCGGCCAGGGGTCTCCTGCCCCACCACTGGTCCGCAACTAACAATGCCCCATCAGGGATCTTTATACAGTTCTTCTTCCGGGTTTCGCAACTGGCTGTGATCTCTCTGTGCCTGCATCCACCTCTTGCTAGGTGGTCGTCTTCTGCCTTCTGGGGGTCGTGGGGCTGAAGGCTCATCCTCTTCCTCAGATAACGGCTCTTCTGCCCATGCGCGTCTTGCAAGATTAACTTTATTACACAAGGCTTGAGATAAATTGCTTACAGTTTATATGCTTGGCTATACAAAAACTACTAGGCTAACACACCAAAGGATTTCATAAAAATGAAGAAACTTATCCATGTTAAGCCTTCCTTTCTCCTTGTCTTGCTACTCAGATGCCTGCGGTTTCTTATTCTATACTAATGTTTCTCTTTTACGGTTCCGATCTCAGTAAAATTTTCACTAACAGCTTATTACAATGGTGTTAATTTAACTACTACTTGTACACGGGTATTGATAAACTCTTATTTCCTTTTTCTGCCTGCTGGCAGCATTTTTTTCTCTAGAATTCTGATCATTCTTTTTGATCTCACTGTGGCCCTTTGGTGTTGATTCATATCTTCCTCAAACTGCAGTCTAACACCAACATAGTATTCCATATGAAGATTCAAACTTGCTTAGCAGCATAGAAGAAGTACTTCACAAATCCTGCAGACTTTTGAAAAATAAGCCCAAACAGATTTTTAACACACTCAAAATTCTGCAGCATGTCTGCCAAGCATACTGCATGTCCATTACTATAAAATTGTTTAAAAAGAGACCTTAACTTAGTCAAAATAATTTCCAAGCTACATTTAATAAAATAAACAGATTTTAAATTAAATAATCTGTAGTTACTCTAGTAAATGAGAGAGCCAGTGTGCTAACATACTTGTACTGCCCTGCCAAGCAAATACTTTCTTACAAGTAATAAACTTCACCCTATTTTCCTCAGAGCAGAGACAAAGCATGAAGATTTTCAGCATAGAGACATGCACATTTTATGTGTTGTAATCAATTAAATATGTTAGGCTTCATGTTACCATGAAGATCTCTTTACAAATTTAACATCAGAGGCTCTTATACTTCAGATTTGTTTCCAAATTGTAGCTTCACAGGCTTGCTGGATTTTTCTTTTTAATTCTATGTTGTATTGTCTGACATTGTTAAATTTTAAAAATAGTATTTTCTCCTCTCTTTCTTAACCTCAGCTTTCTTTTGACATTGTATTCTTCCCTTAATCTGATACATTACCACTGTGGTTTTGACACATCAGACATACAATAGTACCTGAAACAGTTAAGTGCTTCTGTTCACCTGCAGCAAAAATTTGCCTTTATGGCAATGAATTGTAGAGGCCCTGCATTGCTTGATATAGTGTTTGATACATCACTGTTTTATGCACTGTAGTTAAAACATCACATTTACTTTTGTAAATGTTAACCCAAGTGACCTTATATTTCAGAAGTTATTGACTTCACAAAACTGTGGTGCCCATTAGAAAAAGCACCCTTCTTAACAGAGGTAAATGAGAGTTAAATACAACTGCTACAAGGTTGTTTTGTTGTTGTTTTCTTTTTCCTTATTTTTTTAATTAAAAATTAACAGAAAGGGAAAAAGAGAAGCAGCCCATTCTTCTGTTCCATTGCCCATGACAATATCCTGTGTTTAAAAAAAAACCCAAACAAACAAACAAGAAAACACAAACCAAATCACAACTACATGTTACAGGAAGCAAAGCTCTCACTACACTACGCTATTACTCTGTCAAGCAAATAATAGCCTTTTACCAGGGCCTGTTGTGAGAGAACAAGGGATAATGGGTTTAGAGTAAAAGAGTGTATATTCAGACCAGATATAAAGATGAAAACTTTTTTTATGAGGGCAGTGAAAGGAGAGGTGCCCAGAGAGGTGGTAGATGCCCCATCCCTGGAAACATTCAAAATCAGATTGGACAAGACTATGAACAACCCAACCTAATTGAAAATATCCCTCCTCATTGCAAGGGGCATTGGACTAGGTGACCTTTAAAGTTCTCTGACAACTCAAATTATTCTATGATTCTATGGTTATTGATTTTAAAATGGGGAGAAATCTGTTACATAACCTTAATTACTACTCTGGCAAACATTCATGTAACTAGATGGAATGAGATGGCACGTTGTATACCTTTCATTTTAAAGGGTTTTTTTAAGGGAAAGGCATAGAACTCTAAAATCACTGGACATTCAGAAAAAAAAATAAATAAATTAAAAGGAAAATAAAGAAAATATACAAAAAAACCCATTCTTAACACCAGTCTGTTTGAGCAAGGTCAGTCAAGCACTGCTAAATCATGCAGTAGAAAAGCAAGCATGGTCTGTTTGAAATCAATAGCACAACTGGGTGCTAATGATACAGTCAGTCTTTTGCAGATTACCTTCATTCAAAGTCAATGATTCCAAGCCTTTTGCCCTAAAGGAACATTCTCTGAAAAGTTTTGCAGATCACTCTGCATCAAAAATTGTTGAAAAAAACCCAACTGTGTAGTGTTGCTCTGATGTACTATCAACCTCAGCATGAAATTGCACCAGATCACTACATTCCAGAGGCAGAGCAGGAAGTTGAGAAAACCAACATGAATATAACAGAATTTATTTTTCAATAATGTTGGCAACTATTTGAAACTCTTTCCTTTCTTGGCCTGTTAGCTATAATAACATTAATATTCAGTAACAATGCATATGTTCTTTTATTTAAATAGTCACATTGTATTTAGGTTAATCATTCTAAGTGTTATGACAGCTTTGATCCTTCTGCTCATAGAAGAGACAGAACATAAAAATTTATTGAGTTTCATATTCAGCCTTTTTTTATGTCACTGCCCGTGGTTAAAGAAATGGTGTTGCTCTATTGAGAGTTTCCTTTTCAATTTCAGTCACTACACGTATTTCCTAACAGAATGCCCTAATGCAGTACTCACAGGCACTGGAGAGGCTATTCAAACACAATAAAAATGAAAAAGCACAAATGTTGTGGTAGAAGCACTTGACAATATCTCCCAAAATAACATTTTATTGTAATATACAGAAACACTCCAGTACTATGTCAATGATTGTCATTTCCAATATGCTACCTAGCATCAGTGCTGTCAATTCTAGTGACTCTCAAGTGTTTCGTGGTACTTGGTGTGTTACCATAAGCGTCACATCCTGGAGCAAAGGTATGAAGGAAAAAGAAAATGTGTGATCTTAGCAATTCTTAAAGTTGAAAAACTGAAAATAAGGAAATGAGAGAGGGAAGGAGGAACAGTGAAAGTCCCTTCAAAACATAAATTTTTAAATTACATAAGGAGGAAAATACAAAATATGTTTGATATTTCATGATTGTGTTTAGACTATCCACACAAATTAACATTTGTTTGTTTTCAAACAATTAGTTTCTCATACAAATCTTCTTTTCCCCACCCCCCCTTTTTTTTCTTTTTTTTTCTTTTTTACTGGAAACAAGAATAAAATTAATTTCAGGGAACTACATCCTCTCAAATGTCCCATTTTTTTCCCCAGAGATATTAACAAGTTTAGGAACAAACCATATACTTCAAATAAGTTTTTAAATATCATCTTCACTTCACTGCTTCTTATATGTGGCTCAGACAAAAGATGGTAAGAGTACCTAGAATTAAAGGGAGATTTTGTATAACAGTGGTACCTGAGCAACAGATTTTTTACATCTATCATTTAAATCAAAGTTCCTGGCCCCTAAGAGCATACAATTTGTTGTATACACATTGAAAACTAATTTAAAACATCTTTATAGGTAGGTGAGATTTTCCACATGGTTAGTTTGAGAAGTAAAGCACGTACTGTGGGAATCCACTGATTTCTGATCTCTTTTTTTTTTTTTTTTAAATAAATTACTTTCTGCCAACAACCACTATACTACCTTTATTGCAACTCATTCAGTAATGTGCAACTGGTTTCAAAATGTATTATACTCTTTTAAAATGGTTTCCCAACTCATGCAATATTCATCTTCAATTTGCAATTCATCAGTTTATGTTTTAAAATGTCACTTTTAATGAATACAAAACACAAACAGAAGAGGCTTCCTTCTTTCTTGCTTCTCTACCACCACCATCTTGTTGCACCTTGATACTCTTTCTTGTAAGTATATGCAGTGTATTTCTTCAGACATTCTTTTGCCTTTTCATCTTCCAATTATCTCTGAACCATTCCCTCACAGTACTAAATTGCTTCATTCTCCTATTAAACACATACAATATTTTCCATTTCCTTATCTTTCCCTCAATATTCTTACTCCACAGGTTCCTTGAATATTCCTCCCCAATAACTGCTGGCCTGCACCATTATTAAGTGAGCTCCATAGAGAAAAGGACGAGATGAAGTCACTTAGACTAATGACAGTCATCCTGATATCTTCAGAAACAAATGCAAATTAGATATGTGCTGCATATGATGCAGATAAAAAAGTCCAAATTATTAGAAAAAGGTGAAATTAAGTGGTCTTGGAATATGCCACAGGCAACAGAAATTCCTTTTGTACCACTATATCAACATATAAATATTTCTGCAAATCAGGAAAGCTTTCCATACAAAAAAATCCTTATGAGCAAAACTACCTACAAGTGTAAGTAGAAATGGTTTATCGATTCTTTGCTGGGTCACATCCTACCAGAAGGCTTGCCTTGTTTAAAGATTTTACTGCCAAACATTTATTACGTCTTTTTTTAAAAAAAAAAAAATAAAAAAAATTACTTACAGGCATCTACAAAGCAACAATTCTGAACATGTAGTCTAATTATTACATGGCATGCTTGATGGCTGAAATGTCTAAATGCCTAGTTTTATATTAAGTAGCAGAAGCTTAGGAACATACTTAAGTACTTTTCTAAATTAGAACATTTTTTTTCCAGATAATCACCAAATTATACTAGTCTTGAGTAAAACATGAAATATTATCATGTTCCTGTGATTAGAGGCAGAGTATAAGAAATTAACTCAAAGTCTTTAATGCAATTTATTTCTCAGTATTACTTTGAGAAGATTAGTTCCCTTTTACAAATTCTCATTACTTATCTACTGTAGTTCGGGTCTTTAATCTGATTTTAAAAGGTGAAATTACATTTTATTCATTCCAGAGCTACCAGTTTTAATTTTTTAAACAACATTAATACTACATGCAAACTAGTTTCTGTAGGAGAAACTTGCAGTCTTCTGAGTAGTTATTTTGGAATACATGTTTCCACAATCCACTGAAAAACTGCATAGTAGGTATTTGGCTTCTCTTCACACATAATCAGTGGTATTTAGAATTGTGTTAATATGACAGTGCATGAGTTAAGATGTTATTTTATAGAAGTTGTTTATTAATATGAACAGACAAGTCTCTATTTCTGCTGTGGCAAAGAACTTGGTTGTGTTAACATTCATTATGTGATTTTTTTTTTTTTTAATTGACTTATAATCTTACCTAGATAAGGTGCTACAGTGCTTGGGCCATTTTCTTAATATCCTGAGAACAGCTGCTAGAGAATATCAACTTCGGCTTTTTGGGAGATAAACCCCAGTCTTCCTGGCTCCCTGTCTTTCCCCCTTCACTGAATCAAAGAAATCGATATCTCAAACTATGCATCTGCCCAGCCCTCCAGCTCATCTGGGTTTTTGTGCATGCAGACAGCAGGATTAGTAACAGATCCTAATAGAAAGCATCAATAATTTAGAATTTGACAGGCTACTCAGACATAACTCACTGTGATGTTTAATGACTCTTTTTATAACATCATAGTAGGTTAGCTATTCAGCAATATATCAGGGACCCAAGCATTTTAATTCATTTAGAACAAATCACAGTAAAATTATTATATGCAGCAACATTAAGTAGAGAATAGAATATTTTAAAAATATTTTACATGCAACCTATGTTGTACAACCCTCTGTTATTGAACAGATTGCCCAGAGAGGTTGTGGAGTCCCCTCACTGGAAATATTCAACTGTCTGGACACAACTCTGTGCAGGATGACCCTGCCTGAGCAGAGAGGTTTGATCGGACGACCCATTGTGGTTCCTTCCAACCTTACCTGTTCTGTGAGTCTGTGATACTAAATAAAAAAAACCATTGAAAGCTCATTTTAGTTCTAGGCCTATTGTAGTAAGCTAGTACTTAATGTCACTTAGGAGAACGAAATTTATTTTCTCCCTCCCCTTCTAAAAAAAAATAACTCCTTAATGATGTTTATCAGGTTCCATAGGAAAATACCAGTGTAAGTGTTTATAGAGAAATCTAGCTGGCTGTGAATATCAGAATATTACTACAGAGTTGCCTTCAGCTGGTGAAGAACTGTTGAGACTAGTTGAGAAAAACATGGACTGAGCTTTTGCTACTCTTGCACCTGGCTTGAGCTAGGGCTGACAACTGAATGGTGTCAGGGGTGGAGGCCTCATAGCCCTATACTATCTTAATGAGGCACAGAGGAGCACCTGCATTTGTGTATCAGACAATTGACTCCTCCTCCACCGTGCATAACAAGCCTGGTTACAAAACTAATCCTTCAAGGAGATAAGAATGGGTGCAAAGACTGTCTGGTGAAGGTTAGAGAACTTTTAGTGTCACCTCAGTAAGTGAAGGAGGAACAAAGTGTTTATTTTACATTTGCATCAACTACGAATTTTGACCAAAAGTAATCGAGACTCTCATTAAGTCCCATTAATATATTGACTTTCACATCCCTAAGAATGCAAATGAGGAGACAAGAGAACATGCCTTACATTTATGACCACAGTCACTAAAAACCCACCTATAACTTGTAATTGTTCCACACATTTGAGAAATTGTTCCACACATTTGAGAAGGGTGGAAAATTACAGTATAAAAGAAGGGGGTGTTGAGGGCAAGATAAAAATTAAAAACCTGAAAAAGATGGGGGAAAACACTTCAGTTGACAGACCTGAAGGGATGTCTTTAGGCTTTGCGCCTCTAACTACATGTAACCAGACTTGGGAACATTTCTTTATATATAAATATATGTACTAATATATACATATCGTTAATAGATCTTTGTTACTATGTTTTTTGCTGTGACACATGTAATATGCTGTAGTTGATGCATTTATCACTGCCCTTCCTGAACTTGCTGTCCTGTTGCTTCAAAAACTCGTATTATTCTTGAATGTGAATCATGTTAGTTCTTACTGAACTTATCCAGACCTACAGCGTTAGAATGGTAAATCACACCATTCATGAATCTGCAATTTCACAAGTTCTTATTGAGCACGACTCGACCTGTAGCGCTGAATTGGTTATAATCAGAAGTCCAGACACACTAAGCCTCTCTGATTTCTAAGGATCAACTGGAATGCAATCAGGTTTATCTTCTGCCAAATTTCTGTACCCTTAATGCAATCCTGGCTCATAAAACTAGAACTAATTCCTATAACAGCAGAAACATTTATCTGCTTCTCTCAAAAATACTATTTGGAAACAGATGCAGGGGAAACTCCTAATTGTTATTTGTACTTAGATATGATAGTAAGTTCTTTAGAGATAGAATTCTTTCTGATAAAGAGAAGTCATGCTTCATTTCAGTCTGGCTACTTGCACAGAAAATTTAAGTAAATGTGGCAGAGTTGTGATTTAGTAAGCAAGATTCCAATTCATACTGTAGTTACATGAGACTGCCAATGAGGCACATAGTGTGAACAAAATCAGGCTTTGTTGCTTTACGGAGTGATTAAGGATATTGGCTAAAAATACATAGCCAACTTAGAGAGAATCAGAAAAATAAGTCTTCTCTCTTCTATCTGCTGGCACAATGTAATTTCTTCCTCATTTTCAGAACAACAGGAAATGAAAGCAAACCAAAATTTGTCAATATGATTATATTCAGCATGTGTATAAGAAACAGTACCTCTCCTGGTGAGGGAAACTTTTAGTTTAATCCTTTACTCCATTGTCAAAGGATAGTTTTCTTTTAACTTCAACATATTTGAAAAACTTCCTTCAGGGGAAGAAAGTATACAGAACAGACTAATTTCCAACCAGCTCATTAAGTGTCAGTTCATAAACAAATTATGCTTTGTCTCTCTTTCTAATAAATATGGACAAAGGCTTCTCTGTTAAAAACCAAACCAACAAACATTAACAAAAAAAAACCCCAAAAAACAAACAAAAAGTCTGAATTTAACTGGATGAGTGTGTCCTTAATTTTGCGAAATTCCTTAATATGAAAAGAGAGCCCTGCCTTTCAGCTGAAATGGCTCCAACATGTCCATGTAAACCATAAGAGAGTAAGAAATATAATTCACTTTAGAGTCAATGAATGATCATAGCATCAGAATAGTGTTTTTACAAACAAACAAACAAACAAACAAACACTAAAAACCAAGAAACAATGGCAACAACAACAAAAAAAGACCCCAGCACAGAAAACAAAACAAAACCAAACAAAAAACACTAACCACCCCCACCCCCACCCCCAATTAAAACACAGTAATTTTTCTTGAAATCCAGTAATTTCTCTGCAAATTTGTACCACATATTGCCACTCCATGGAGTGCGGAACTAAATAAAGCCTGGAGAGATTTGGATTCATATTCTTACATGCATAATATTTCAAGGTTCTTCTGTCAGTTACCCTGTGACTTCCAGACTCAGATGGACTTCTCTCAGCGACTATCACTCAAAATGCCCATCTAGTGTCTGGACAAGTAGCAGCCAACCCTGGGGTTAAATTCCATACCATTATAAGACAAATATTTCTATGATGATGGGTTTTAGCCAGTTGTATAGCTCTTTATCTGTTAGACTTACACTGCTGGTAGTGATTTCTTTCCTTTTCCTTCTACCTGCTACTTTTAAAAGACCTGCAGGAGCTCAGTTGGTTCTACTATTCCTTCAAATTGCATTGAAATTAACCCAAGAGAACTCAAATGTATAGGAAGAAATTATAGGATTTATAATTTTTTCTAAGTCTTACTTTCTTAAGAAATAGTCTAAAGAATATTTTCTTCAACAGATGAGCTTGCATGCTCGACAATTGCCTCAGATTTGTCAGCTGAGTATAGTGCCTCAGCTTTGCTGTTAGTATGCCACTGTTCCTCATAAAACCAGGCACTGAAGTCTGAATTGAGAGGGCTTAGAGTTCATTTCAGTTTCACATTCAAAGATTAATTAAACCTAGTCACTAAATCTTCAGAAAAGGAAAGTGAAGACAGTCTTCTGCATATTTAAAGCCTACAGTGAGGGCAGCCAAGAGTATAGATTTTTCCCTGTTTTACTGGACTAATTCCTAAAGGATAATTACTAATATTACATCTACCACTGTGGGAAGTGACAATCTACTTTTAAAAGAGCTGCTTGAGTAGCTCTTTGCCTAAAGAAAAGGCCGCAAGTTTTAAAATTAGTAGCATACTCTACCGAGACTCAGGTGACAGATTCAACCCTTGAGAATGTCATGCACAGTTAGACTGTGACAATGCAAGATACTTTCATTGGCAGAAAGTGAAACAGGGCGGCCTCCTGTCATAGAGGAAAGAGAAAATTTGCCCTAAAAGTCACAAGGAAATCAGTAACAAAATAGCAATGGGAACACTGAAAAGGTAATAAAAATCTGGTTCTGGGACAAAAAGTAATGTTGGTGAAGAGACATAATACATCTAGTGCAACAGGAATGGCAAGGTAATTACACAGCACAATAACTATGCAAGTTTCTTAAAAAAAAAACTTTAAAAAAAAAATCTGAAAGAAACCCACAGAATAAATAACTTTTCTGATTTCTTTTAAAAACAGAGTGAACAGAAGAATTGATCCATGTGTGTTATATATAGGTCATAACATTATCCTTTCACTATATTTGGATGGTTAGAAACAATCTTTGTAACTCAGTGAGACTTTGAACAGTATTCAAATGGTTAATTGCTCAAATGAAACAGTGATGGCCGGACAGCTGTACCTTCTGTTAGACAATGCTTTATTACCACCATTTTGAGTTCCAGTGTCAGCCAAAATGGAAGAGCACCAGCCCTCGGTCAAATAACCAAACAGTGAAAGATACCAAATAATTTCTCATGGCTAATAATGATAACAAAAATTCAAGCCCTTTAGAAATACTTCAGAAAACGACCTTATTATATGCCTGTTATATGTCAGGATAGGTGTTCACAGAACAAAAAGGACCTATGATTAGGCAGTCAGATGTGATGAAATTTTACATATATTATTCACCAAGCTCAACTAAATATAAATATTCAGGGCTGCATTTCTTTAAACACTACACTTTAATAGAGGTTCTTACAGTCTTTTTGTAATAATGGTGGATCCACATCTATACTGTCTAATCCTGCTAAGCATTCTTGTAATTTTTTTCAAACCTCAGAAAAGTTCTACACAGATCAGAAGTAGAAAACTCTACAACCACTAAAAAATAAAAACATGATTATTCAGTGGATGTAAATAAGAATCTTACTGCAAAAAGACATACAGATAAATATCTTTGATTCCACACACACTGAAAGAGACCAATATTTTCAGATTATAATGCACTTCACAAATACATTCTGACTCTAGAACAGCAGTACACAGACATGAATCAATTAATTTCTGTCACCATTATTTTTGAAGTTACCTGTTTTTCCTATGTAATTTACTTCAGGTTTTGTCTCTTTTATATTGTTACTATTTCTTTTGCATTAGTCCTTTCAAAAGAGGTCTTAATCTGGAGAAAAGAGTTTTTAATGTTTATTTTCATAGTAGCAACATAATTATTTTAGTGACATGATTATTTAATTTCTGAAAATTACACAAAAAATATATTGGAGAAATCATAAAAATTACCTTCTTCCATCTACCAAGTACCATGCAGTTGTAAAACAATTGCTTATTTCTTTATTCTGTAAACTATTTTACTAAGATTTTCCCACCTATTCTTTTCTTCAATTAAAAGATCTGTAATAAAATGGCTAAATTTTTAGATCCACTGAAAATAGATGGGCCTATCTGTATGCAAACTGAAATCTACAGTCATTAGTAGCATCTCATATTTATAAAACTCCTTACTACTAAGAAGGGCTGTAAGTCCTTGCTATCTGTGCATAAACTAATACATCATCAGTGACATTCAACCACCTCCAAACAGCCTGAGCATTAGTTGATGCATTGAAAAGTAGGTACAGTCAGAGACATGCAAGAGTTATGGCCAAGGACTGTGGGAACACACAGTGAGTGGTCCCATTAGACACTACTGGCCCTTTGGCATCTGAAAAGAATTTATTTTGCAAGGTCTGACAATGAACCACACTGTATGAATTCCTAAGATCAATGGTAGTGTCTGTTCACAATTTCACCAGTGCTGATTGAGACATTCTGAGAAGTAGTGTAGCCTTCAGGAGGCTGAGACAAGTGAAGCATAGATTAATAGAGTAAGGGTGAAAAACGTGCTGATATTTGTGTCGATTTAAAAGGATCAATCTGTCAGGCTCTGGAGACAAGACAAAAGCTTCAGTCATTGCTGGTGTTATAGAACAGATAGTAGACAATAACTTCTATGCTCTAGTCTAGCACTGCCAGGATGAGAAGTTCTAGAGCCAATAATGACAAAAAATACAGAGAGACAGTGAAAAAAAATTCTTTTCTATAGCTGTATTTGAAAGGATGGTAAAAACAAAGAAATTGAGGTATAATAAACATTCAAAACTTTCAAGATAAAACACCAGTTTAAATTCCTGAGTATTTAATTTACACTGAAAACCTTGATTTTCTCAAAAGCATTAGTACTTGTAAGAAATATCTCTCTCTGCAGGCCACTTAAAAACATGTCCATGCTACTTAAAGAATAAGGTGCATGACAGTTATGACAGTTACATTTAAGTTTGTTTCACTACAAAAGATGTGACCTGCAAATACCTTGAAATGCCCTCCAGGTTTACATCTCCAAAACACTGTAAGGGCTGCCCTTAACTTGGGCAGTTCTAACATTCAAAATATACTTAATTGGTAAATCTTATTCTGCACTGTCCACCTCTGTTCATTGAATTATAATTTTCAAGACATTTATCAGCAGGAGTTACTCTCATCTCTTTGAAGAATGTAGTTACATCAAATCTAATGAAGCAACACAGGAAGGTCTGTCACTCCTGGGAGTGGTAAGCTATACTCTTCTGTTCCATTTCCATTCCTCATACCTCATGGTATACTTCCACCACTTACTTTGTGCTTATGCCTGTGACCTTACCAAAGCCTTCTGTAAGGAAATTTAATTCCTTATGAGCCACAAACAAGAAAAGGGGCAACTGTCCATTAAGTGAGTTAAACACTAAGTACTCTAAGTGCTTGGTAAATTAAAAAGGAAAGTGTAATCAGCATAGGATATAGAAAGAAAGAAAGAAAATCTCCTGCAAGATGATTTGACAAACTATTGTACTCAAAGACTAATTCAGCACAAACCATACAGGCAACTGGGATCCAGAAAATTCCAGACTAGCACAATGATAGGGTCGGATTGCATGTAGGGAAGAAAGAGAAAAGAGGTAGAAAAAGACTAGGGAAACAAGGTGACAGAAAGGCTAGTGTACTTCAGTAACTGCAAAATCACAGAATGATTCACAAATAAACCCAAGACCTTTCTGTCCACCTCCACACTAACCAGGCACAAGTCAGCTTCACTCAGAAAAACTGTTCCATCATTTTATCCTCCCCACAGAGATTTTCAGCTCCAGCACAGTATAGCTGCAAGTAAAACAGTTTGCAATTTTCCTTTTAAAGCTCGCTTGCATCATGTATCTTGAAATGCAAGCAGAAAACTCTTACTTGTTTGAGAAACACAATGCTGGGTAAACTTTTGAATACCTCTGATTAGGATTTTGAACATTCAGAGGATATTAAGCAGGGAGAATGCCTGTGCCACCCAATGGATAAAGTTGAAGAAAATATAGAGTGAAAAATCTTCTTTATCAGACTTAGATGCCTGCCCTTGACATACACGGTGAAGCCAATTAATTCGTTGACACGCCATTTTTGTGAGAGATGGATGACTTAAAAAAATAATACAAAGGGAAAACAAAAGTACCAGTATTCTTGAATTTGTTTCCTCCTCTCCAATTTATACATCTTTTGTGCTTTGTGCTGAAGCCAGTGCTATGAATATTGTTAGTACCCTTACAGGACCAGGCCCTTTAAACAGCTTGATACTTCCTATTACAAAATACTGAAAACTTAAGTACCTTAAGTCCTTCTACTGATCATGCCTAGAGCTGTCCCCACCAAGGACATGATATTTTAATATCTGTAGTCTGTGCAAAGCAATTTCAGTTTCACAGAGAAAACACACATTGAAGTATTTTGTATTTTCTGCTTAAAATATATCTAATACATGTCTTTTATTCTTAATTTGTTCCTTTAATAAATTTCAAATGAAAATCAACCCTTTTGTTATTCTATTCAACCAATATTTTGATCCACAGTCAATGATCCACACAAGAGTTAATCTGAGCTGCTCTTCACAGCACCATGGGAAAAATCCATCTAGGCTCCAACTGATGCTGCATGAATGTGGGCTGCCCAACACTTGAAAAGATTAAGCAGTTTCTACCCATATTTCTCGTCTTTCTTTCTTATTAAAGGAATTATCTTATTAAGCCACTTTTTGTTGGGCTTTCCTTACAGAGATCCAGAAAGAGCCCTGCCCCAGCCCTCCTGCTCACTCACTTTCATCACCATCTCCCGCTGCAGTGACAGACACTCACCTAAGTGGCGTCTCTCCCGAGTTTTAAAACAATACACCTACATCATTTTAGAAGCAGTTTCAAAGTGATACACAGAAGTGAGGAAGAAAGACTTCTATTTTACACAAATGAGAGAATGAAAGTGGCTTCTCCCAGAAAGTGCCTCTCATAAAGAGGAGAAAAAAACCACCCTAATGACATCCTCATAGCTGAGATTTTATCTGTCACCTAAGGAAATTTGTAGAAACACTGTAGACTGTAAACTTTGTGTTGTCTCTACTTGTTAGTAATAGGCAACTAAGGTATCATCAAAAATTTCAATGATAGTGAAAGTTTGATGTCTGAGAATTGTTTTACTATGGAATGTTTCAGCATGCTTTCTGAGACAGTACAAACACACTGCAAAATTATGATTTTCACTATTTTTTCAGGTCAGAAAGGAAAAGTAAGAAGACCGCTTTGGCTTCTTTTCAAAGAGAGTCTAAACAGCAATCCTGAGCTGACTTTCCCTATGTATTAGGTCAGTGTGAATTAATGATGAATAAAATCAGAACAGTACTTTTGCTCCCTCCCCTGTTCAATTAGTAGAGAGAAATCAAATTCTTACCAAATGCATGAAAAGTTAATACACAGGCTTATTAAATGCAATGTTAGTTTAAATAAATTCACATAATTTGTTAGACTGGAGAATGAGTTTATCTGATAAACTCACTTGTACCACATTCAAACAATCATTTCTACAGAGCACAAAAAAGACCAAATTAAAGGCCTAGGAAATTTGTTAAAATGCAAAAATATCCCTTAAGACTTTTCAAGTTCACTGCCATATAGATGTGTCCCTGATCATAAAGACACCTCTTTTAAAATTTTCTTTTAAAACATATACATAGAAGACCATCTGAGAGAGTAGAGTGTCACATTTGTCACAGAAACTAGTGAAAATGAAGACTGGAGACATACTCATTCTGATATGTTTGAAACGGGAGCAGGATAAAAGAAAGCAAGAGAAATCTGAAAGTGCTTCTTGGCAGCCAAGTTATTAGACTTCAGGCAGACTCCATGGAGGATGTTCTGCAGAGGTAGCAGTCTCCAAGAATTTCCAGGAAGGGCAATCACCTTCTCCTCCAAGGACCTGTCATTTCACAACCCAAGCAAATGAGAAACTGACCACAAAGTCTATGGATGAAAATTAAGCCCCACACAGGGTGTGGAACTTTTAAAATAATAAGTAATAATGGTCAGACACCTGCATCCAGTAAGAAAAGGTATTCCTCATGAGAAATGGATCTGAGGGTAGAGCAAATCCAAAGATGCTAAGTAGAATTTCAAAAACAGGATTTGATAAGCAAAGAAGGTGTTTTTCAAGATCTTTCCTAATTTCAAAATTAATTTTAGAATTCTCAGTTTAATTGTAGCATACTTAAAGAAAGAAAGATAGAAAGAAGAGGTAGATAAATAAATAAATACATATTAAGGTCTATTATTTCAATCATAACTACTGGAAAAGCACTGATAAACCACTAAAAACAGTGATTTGGGGAAATTTTTAAATTTGCATTGCTTTAATACTCAGTATTCACACATTATAGAGCACCAGTAAATATCAAAGACTGTGCTAACCCAATTTTTAGGACAAAGTCTATATTTAAAAAATAAAATTTGTTTAATTTAATCTCTGATTTGATATTACTGACAATATCAAAACAGGAAATATTGACTACTGTCAATTCAATAGTTTGATATGCAGAATGAAACATGTAACTTTCCAGAGACTAGACAGAGATCTTTACTGAAACAACATTTTGGTTCAGATATTAACTGCTCCACTAAAGATTAAGAAGTATTTTATTAAAAAAAACCCCAAACAAACAAACAAACAAACAAACAAAAAAAAAACAACAAAAAAAAGCAACCTACTTTTTTTCCCCTCTTCATTTTTTTTGTGCTGTGAGACATTAACTGAATTTAAGAGAACAGTGTCTTGTTTACATGTTTTTATGCTGTGCTAATGATAAGCAAGTCTTATTCTTTTTTCCCATGTGAAATCATCACTGTGTGAAAGATCTGTATTGTGGGATTGCCTTTACTCTTGCTCCTGGGTGTGCTGTTGCAAAGAGTGGTGTTAGTTACATGGAGTCAGTAAGGCTGCAGCTTGGTATAACTATGTCTTTTCATTACTTGTCATTAGAATCATGTAAACCAGTGAGATGAACAGAAGAAGGAAAAAGGCTTTTGACTTGGATAAAACTGAATACATTACTTAAGTAATGCAATGAAGCATGTATTTTATTTCATTGATCTAGGCATTAGAAGCATCATTATTAAGGTGTCTTGCAGGCCCTTAAGTTAACAATTGAAATCCTTGCAATCTCTACAATGTTAGAGGATTAAAAAAAAAAAAAAAAGTCTGTCTTCATTATATCCATATATTCATAAAAGCCATATCCTCAGACAATTTCTAAAGTCAAGATTCTGTTGTGGTTTATCTTCAGCCAGCAACTAAGCACCACCCAGCTGTTTGTTTACTTTCCCCTGGTGGCATGGGGGAAAAAACTCAAAAGGGTAAAAGGCAGAAAACTCATGGATTGAGACAAAGACATTTAAATAAGGAAAGCAAAAGTTGTGCACCCAACCAAAGTAAAAGAATTAATTCATTCACCCCTTCCTATGGGCAGGGAGGTGCTCAGCCATTCTCAGGAAAGCAGGGCTCCATCATGCATAAAGGTTATTTGGGGAGACAAAGACCATCCCTTCAAATGTCCCCCAATTCTGCCTTCTCTCACCATCTTTTTTTGCTGAGACAACATCATATGGTCTGGAATATCCCTTTGGTCAGATGGAATCAGCTGTCCCAGCTGTTTCACTTCTCAACTATTTGTGAGCTGATGATATGAGAAGCAGAAAAGACCTTTGTAGTGGTTTTGGTTTGAGTTTTTCCTGGTAACTGGGTCATAACTAAGGAAGTGTTCCATCTCATTTCTTTACGTAAGCAAAGATATAAAGAGGGGAGTCGGAAGTCAGTGGGCAATCCTTCTTCTGGCAGTGTTGGAGGGCAGAGGAGCTCCCTGCGGTCACTCTGCTGTGGGAGTGGGCCGTAGGTGTCTGCTGATCGGCCAGCTGGGTCAGGAGGAGGTGTCCCGAGATTTGGGAACAGCAGTTGTTTTGGTGAGAGGGAAGTGAAAACTTGTTTTCTCTCTCTTTTCTCCTCTGTATATACATATATAAACTGTTTTAGTTCTACTGAAGTTCGGTTTTGCAGGTTTTTTTCCCCCCCTCCTCCCTTTCTTCCCTTGTGGCCAGGAGGGGCCTTTGGGGTCTCTGTCCTGGGCCCTTTGGCTCTTAGCATTTTGCCAATTTTCAACCATTCACAACCTTGACTTTGCATAAGAAGTGCTTAGTAATAATAAAAACATTCCTGTAGTGTCAAGATTGTGTTCATCACAAATCCAACATTCAGACCCACACTGTCAAGAAATTTAGCTCTACCCCAGCCAAAACCAGAATGGATCCAGAAGAAAAAGCTTAAATAAAAATGTATTGAAAACCAGATAAATTCTTTCTCTTCTTTTAATAAACAGTTTAATACTGAAATTAAGAAGCTTTAAAAGACAGTCTCACAAATAAGAAAGTACTTACCCATCCTATTTTACCATTTGGTAAAATCACAGAAGACTGATAGCTTTCAGGGTGAGATGTGCATACTAGGGAAACTTCTATGCTACTTTTCATCTGCACATTGATTTAAACTTAAACTTTACATAAAGGACATTTATATTTTAACCTCAAAGGTAAATATATCAATAACATTACCGAATTCTAAGTGGAAAGAATTTTACAGTCTTATATTAAGCACAGGTATCTTGGTCACTATCTGTCCACTAAGAACTAAGCAGGAATCCCATTAGATAAATCCAAACTTGACAAAGCTATGAACTCAAGACCTTATTTACAGGAAAAGATGCAGTCCTTCCCTTAACTTTCAAGGATGTAATTCTTTATTCCATTAGCACCAGTCTACTAGTTCTGTCTGGATTTTGCTTCAGTCAATTAGCCTTCATAATTTGTCCAACCTGTGATTTAATCAGATTAATCCAACTGATCGGATTGAGCAAGAGCAGGGTGTTTTGTGCCACAACCATGAATTCTAAACAACGACAATGAATAGAGTCTGTGAGAACTATTCAGGAAAACATCCAGCACTGTGATGCAGCACTCTACTATTGTTGCCTCTACTATACTCACTTTGACCAAAGAGAAGTCATGTAGAACTCCAGCTCCAAATTTTACTCTTTCATCCAGTCAAGAAATATTACTATTATCATAATAATTTAAGGACTGAGCTACAAATCAGGTCAAATCAGAAGTGGACTTAGAACTGAGACTTGCCATGATCATGAATGGAACACTGTGTCCCTGCTTGGGAAGGGGCATGGTTTCATTTTAAATGCTAGTCAGGATAAACAAAGACATCAGTCCCTATGTCAGGGAGCTCTTATGCTTTATTACATAGTTGCCTTGACTCCAGCAATCAGCCCACTATTTAGTCTCAAAAGTGTTGGTTAACAAGCCCTTAACTTTTACAACACACTTTGACAAGCTCCCAAACCTCACAGCAAACTTGAGTGTGGAGTACAGGATAAAATACAATTGCCACACTGCCAAAAACAAAGCAAGGGAGGAGAGAAATAAAGACAGAAAAGAGAGAAAGAGGAGAAAGAAGATCACCAGTCCCTAGAACCTGCATTGGTCTTTCTGAGGGGATGGTCCAGATTTGGGGTCAAAAAAGAGAGAGATTGAGAGAAAGAGAGAAAGAGAGAGTGGGACCAATACACTTCCTTTCATAGTTTACCTGGTGCATGCCTCTTATATAAAATAGATTTTTCATGCAATGCACATTCTATTGTTCATGCATTCACAGACAGCTCTTTTGAGCCCTCCAGGAAGTGAGTTCGAGGTGGGGCGGGGGGGGCGTTGATGCAGTCCCACTGAGGCTCAAGATGAAAAAGGAAGTTGGCTCAGAACAGTGCTGCCCCACCTCTGAGAGAGCCTCTCTCCCATTAACAACTTTCCTGTTGCAGTAGTCAGAATGTTTGAGATAAAACAGGCTTACATGCTTATGTCTGGTTCTCCAAATGCACACTGAGGTGTAATTTCATCAGTGATATAATCACTATTTTGGGAATAAAGTCCTGTGGAAAAATTCTTAAGGTTTGGACAATTGTGGCCCCACAAATGACCAAACTGATACATCTGTTAGGCACCTTGTTAGACACCAGATTGGTAATTATTGGGTCAGAACCACCTTATGGGGGGGGGTGCATGTGTTTATGCGCGGGGAAGGGATGGGTCGAACCTCACACAGAGATGGAGTGGCATTGTATCCCTCATGGCAGCCCCTGGAGCCCACATGGGGGAGGCCCGGAATGGCTGTCAGTCACAAACAGCCTGGGAAAACTATAACCCCCCACAGCTCCTGGAGCCCCTGACCCAGCTGGGATTGGCAGGGACAGTGAGAACACGGCCCCTCACCCTGGCCTGGGGCCCCAGAGTGGCCGGGGGGTCAGAGGCCCCACCTGGGGGGTTTGGCCATAGAGAACAAAGCAGAGAAAAACAGAGGCACGGGGTGCCACATGTTGTGGCCCTGTGTGAGAGCTGTTTTTTCACAAGGTTCCAGTGGTAGCTGTATGATCTGTCTCTCCTCTCTCTCCTTCTCTCTTCTTGCTCCCTCTGCTTCTCTTTCTTTGATCCTTTCTTGATGCTTTGGGTGACTTGTAGCTGGAGGGATTGGATTTTGACTTAAGTGTTGTGGATTAATACGTGCTGGATCAGTATTGTGGTGGAACATTTTGTCTAGCTTGTGCAGTGTCCTTTTTGAACCTTTGCCAAGTTCCCTTATTTTCTCCCTTAAATTAATAAAGATACCTCTAGGGAACAAGTCTATAACTTATTCTCTTAATGCTGTCTTGAGGTTTTAACCGCTCCCCCCCCCCCCGCTATATATATATTGTAAAGTAAAACTTGTAGCTGAACCCATGAGCTTGCAGCTCCCAGGGCTGGACAGTTACACACCTAAGTTCATATGTCTTGAGGAATACCTAGCTAGTAGTACCTAAACCAGGACACAAGAAAAACAGGAAAGTTCAAAATAGAAAGCAAATATGGTTTGACAGAACAGGAATTGGTGGTGTTGTATAGAAACCGGCATTAGTTTCATTCAATCCTTTCCTTTCTGATGTCAAAAGGGCCCAAATATTTTACAAATCATCAGTCCTATGCAAAAATTCTTGGGTTAGTACAGAGTGTAATGAAATAGAAAATGCAACTAATAGTGCTGGACCTATCAAAACTACTTACAATTACAATTCAGAATGAATACAGAAGTACAGGACTAAATCCAAGACTGTGCAAATTAGGATTACAATAAATTAAATTATTTTGAAAATACAATATTCAAAACTAATTGAGACAAATACAATTGAGAGTTCATTGTTTAAGAGAAAATGAGAATGACGAAAGGAGAGAAACTGGGAACTAAAGAAGGTCTGGTAAACAACTAAGAGCACAACTTCACAAGTGCAAAAACTGTTGGTGTGGCTATGCCTTTATCCTTATTAAGGATAAAGGAAATATGGTTGAAATATAGAGATTACAGGAAACTTACAGAAATACATTATTTTCATATAACTTTACTTTCCTTTTCTCATTGCTTTTTTCCCTTTCAGTTAGATTTTTGTGAAGTAATTTCTTGTAATCCCAGTGTGGGGCAGCAAAACTCAGAAAACTGAATCTAGGCTCTCAACAAAAACTTGATGGGAAGGGTATGTTTAGAGTACATATAGCCTAGCTGTCAGAGTTTCCTGTGTACCAGGGACATGTTACAGAAGAAACAGCTGAGAATTGTACATAAAATTTAAAAAGGTGAAGAATTCACTGCAAACATTGTTACATTTAACTCTCCTATATATAAGATGTCAATAAAGAGATTTTTTTAAATAGTTATTTAGTTTAACTTTTAGTGTATCAAATTTTATTAATCCTTTCTCCCTAATGGAAGTTCTTACATGTATTTAAACTTGTTATCTCCTTCCTATGGTCATTCACTATTAGTAGAATAAACATTTTGTAAATTTGTACAATGCCTAAAATTATCCTTTTAATTTCTGTGATAAGTTTCTGAAACATCAATTCTATTCCTTAAGTAAACACAGTAACTTAGATCATGAGTTTATTGAATGTGTTCACTGGAGGGGGAAGAAAGACAGGAATGAGAGAAGGTGTTTATATGATTTTATTTCAAGCACAGAATAAGCCACAATGGGTTTCAGGTGAGACAAAGCAGAAAAGCAAAATAAAGTCTATTATTGCACCATCAGCCCAGAAAACAGGTTTATTCAATGAAAAAAAATGTCTTATTTACATACTGACTTCATGTCTTTCAATTTATCTAGATCTTCTACTAAAGGGAGTGATGTGTCCAACACTAGAATTTGAGAAAACAATGGAAACCTACTACTAAAAAAAAAGTTTCAGCCCAGTTTCTTTTACAAAACAGTGAAGCAATGTGAAGGAGATGACAGGAAAACATATGAGAAGACAGGTTTGTTGAAAGCAAATGTCATCTGGAAAAAATAATTATTAAGAATACCATCTTAAGGAAAAAAAAATACTACCTACCTTAGGTTTGGCAAGTGTACTGAATAACAATGAAAAAGGAAGTGTCACATTAGGTACCAAATATATTTGTTTAAACACAAACTAGAAACTTTGTCTCAGATTACTGTAAATTAATGTGGTTTCTGGTCTTTCAAGTAAGAGGTCTTCAGACCAGGTGAATCTCAACACTTGTCAAGTGAGCCTTCTCTTATAAACCCCTGCAGACTACTCATCAGCTATATCAAACCCTAATGTTATTCTCTTAATACCTTAAGAGTATTAGGGTATATACTAACAAAACAAATGAAAAAAGGTATTTTATTAGCATTTTAGTGAATAGCAGCAAATATCTGAGAATGAGCCCTATCCAGGTTTTGTTTTAAAACCATTATCATACTAAACTATTAATATTATTATTATAACACACAACTCTCCAAAATTTCTACACTTTGTACGACAGCTGGTGCAGAGCAAGCAAATGCTGTTGAGGTACTGAAGTGCAATATACTATATGTGAATTGCTGTAGCTGTACAACAATTGTAAAACTCTATAATGTGACTCTACAAAGATTCTATACGAAGTTACAATGGCTATAAAATGAAAAACTAATGAGGAGAAATACATGTGGTCCATCAAAAGGCCAATGAAAACTTGTACAAAATACCTTTCTATGGACTGAAAAGTACTTAGAGGTCTTTAAAAACAAATAAAGCATGAACCAATCATTTTCTTAATGATGGAAAATAAGAGAACTTGGTAAATTGCTGATAATATATGTAACATTGCTTTTTTAATGTTTAAATGTTTTAAAGAGGATGAAACCCAGTAAGGGAATGTGAAAGACCATGTATAAGAATTTATTCAACTCTTGAAAATGAGAATGATGGCTTTATATAGAATGAAGCTGCTGGACAGTGTCTTGATCTCCTCTAAATAATAATTTAACACTGTCCTAATTAGGCATTGTGAATCCACTGTTTTCAGGATCAAGAAAGACCATGGTCTTCAGGAGACTGGAACAGCTAGAAGCAGACTGAGATAATAAGCCCCTGCACTTTACAGTAACAATATTTATTCAAGTACCTGCCACCTATCCTCATAGTGACCATGAGAACACAATAGTGACACTGATTAAGCAATTACTGGAATAAGCACATTCAAGAGTAAAATAAAATAATTGTATAAACTTTCACTTTTATGTAAAAAAAAATAATTAGTTCTTACTGAAATGCTACCCTAAAGGGTATCCCTAAGATGACTCTATTTTTTATTTTTTTTTTAATGCAAAGAAAATGGGCTGCAATAACAGCTTGAAACAATGGATGTGAGCCAGATGGATAATCACACCTTAGAGAAGGGTTTGTTTTGAGGGTGTTTTTCTATTACTATTCAAGATCAAGGGCTACAATTTCCAAATTAATAAATCTCATAAAAAATTTGAAAGATGCAGTCAGTAGCTGAATAGAGATACCTCTATCAGGTATAAATACCATTTCACTCTTGATAAATTTGTCCGTATAAAACTCTCTTGAATGCCTTAACATTGTCTATTAAGTCAGTTCATGTAAATATAAAAAGAAAAACAGAAAACATGTTTCCTAAAGATCTTAAAGAATATGTATATCTATATTCAAATATAGGAACTTTATTCTGTGTGATATGGGGTGAAGACTCCTTTCCTCTATGAGGAAAGGGATCAAAGCAAGAACATTTCAATGGTAGGTGGAAGTCTTAATAAAGAGAGAAGAATGAAGGGTATCCAAGCTACACATTTGTTATGTTCTTTTTGAAAGGCATTATGCCTGAATGGATGAAACTTCAGTTTATTGTCTTACAACAACTATAATTTCAGTTCCACTTGAAACAAGCTTCTGTAGTGTCTAAATACACTTAAAATCAGAAGACAGAATGATATTCACCTGCTTTGTGTTGAATTGGTGCCCAGAAAAAAAGCATGAAATGGACAAAACTGACAATCAGTGGAGGTAACCTTTGAAGAGCTGGTTCCATACTATCCTTTCTCCCACTTGCCTCTGGGCAACAGCATAGGTGAATAACTTCATTCTTTGTCCGGTTCAATACATCACCAGCACTTGAGAGCACACAGGAGATGTTGCTTGTATTCACCTGAAACATCCTCTATATTTGAGAAGTTATAATGCCTGGCTGCAACCTTTTTACAGTCAGCAAAAGGCCTGTTTAGCTGGTGAGCTTGAGAAAGAAGTTTAAAAATAAACATCAAAACAAATCCTGGGACAAAAAAATAAGGACCTGCTTCAAATGCTGCTTACAACTTTGCTTATTGCCTTCAATGAAACCATTTCTGATTTGGTCCCCTATGAGATAACAGTACTGTGAACTTTAATACCTCACTGTGGAAGGAACTCATTTTTTGTGCTAAAATGAACCTCCCTGAAGGCATGCTTAAGGCTCTTTTGCTTTAAGCTTCTCTAGTATTCACCTTAAAACCTGCAGTGCCTTTACCCATACCAAACTTGCTTCCAGAAGCAACATCAGTAAAAGTATAAAAGATGAGAAGACTTTAATACTATCTTGTGAAGGATCTAGTTTTTCTTTTTGAGAATTTTGCCCTTTCCAAAATGATATTTGACAGATGAATAGATCTTTTAAAATGCTAAAACATGGCAAAACACAAACACTTGTGCTACGTCTCTGTCTTTAGTTTCTGCACTACTGTGGAAACACTGCAGAACAGAGACTACAGGGTGAGTTTTTATTTTTTTGGGGGGTTTCTTGATGGTTGGGGACTTTTTTGCCCAAATTACTTCTCAGAGATTTTTTTTTTTTTTTTAATGACACAATCCCACTGATTGCATTTGAGAAACTAGAAGCAGATTCCAAGGCCTCAAACCGTAATGTCATTAACTGCCTCAGTTTTAAGGCAAGTGCACTGAAATTAAATCCTTCAGGAAAATAAAACCCATGCTTTACAGACTGTCTTTCTGGACTATGCCAAGTTGTCATATCTAAATAAATAGATTTTGGTATGCAGTTCTCTGGTGAGCATTATGGTTTGTTGCTAACTGACTGATTTTTGTCATTCAAATACTAATGAAAACTATAACCACTAGAGACAGTGGAGATTTAAAACTAATTTAGCATTTGAGCAGCTAAATTGACATGAGTCTTTGAGAGACACAACAGCAAATTACTCTTACAAATAGGCAAAAGGAGACATACTTTATGCACAGATTTTTCTACATTACTGTGATTAACACTCTGTCCACTGATGGAAACTAAAATTAAAAATAATGCTTAGCTAAGTATTTATGCAAACTAAGCACACAAAAGAGCAAATATCCCTTTTAGTGTGAAACGGTTATATTAAGTATACTAAATAGCTAGAAATGTGATACTTTGCAAAGCAATAAAAATACTGCATCCATTTCTGGGGTCTCCAACAGAAAAAGGATATTGACCCATTGGAGAAAGTCCAGAGGAGGAACACCAGATTGATTAGAGGGATGGAATACTTCTATGAGGAAAAGCTAAGATAATTGTGGCTGTTCACTCTGGAAAAGAGAAGCCTTTGGGCTGAGCTAACTGGAAGTTTTCAGTACTTAAAGGGAGCCTACAAGAAAGATAGAAAGAAACTAATTACAAGAACACGTAGTGACAGGACAAAAGGGAATGGTTTCAAACTGAACAAGGGCAGGTTTAGATTAGATATTAGGAAGCAGTTCTTTACTGTGAGGGTGGTGAGGCACTGTAACAAGTTACCCAGAGAATTTGTGTATGCCCCATCCCTGGGAGTGTTCAAGACTGGGTTGGATGGTACTCTGAGAAACCTGATCCAATAAAAGACCTGAGCCCTGCCACCGCCACCCTCAACAGCCCCTTACACCATGGCAGGGAATTGTAAACAGATGATCTTTAGGGTCCCTCCCAACCCAAACCAATCTATGATTCCATGACAATATAATACAAGATACAAATTACTGCGAAAATTCTATCTACTGTTTTAGAGTAAAAGCATTTACAGAAAAATTCTACATATCTCATTACAGTAATTTAGTCATTTAACTTATTACACAGCGGCTCAATGTAATAAAGATTGCTACTTTAGAACCAGTTGACACCACAAGTAAATTTTAACCCATTGTTTCAGTGAGACTATGTCCCTTACTCTCAATATCTTGTTAAAGTTGATTTTCTTCCCAGTACAGCCAAAAGATCAAAAAATCTATAATGGAGGACAAAGAATTTATGGTCTTTACAGTTTGGCCTTGAGATAATTTGTGATAATCAAGGATGGACTTACCTATTAATAAACTCCTCTGACAGTAAAACACCTATAAAATTAAACTTAGTAGAAAGATTCCTTGATTAATGTTACTTATATACTGTAGACTAATCAAGGAAAGATTTTCCATATATTAATTCTACCATCATCTCACATGTGCTGCTTATTACATATTATAACAGCAGTCAGCTCCCTAGATGTTATCAGGAACTTGACATTTTCTGTAATTGCTTAGGAAGTTGATGGAAATTTGATTTTGATGAAGTCACTTCCTAGGACAGAAAAGTGCTATTTGTCTGTAAAAATGTTGTACAACTCCCTTTTTGTTACTGAGGAAAGAATAGGTATATTCTAGATCTGTACTATCTACATTAAGATCTCTGCTTTGTTTAGGGCATTTGATGACTTTCTCTAAAGTCTGTATCTGCTTCATCACAAGCATCTCTGCTGCTTTTAAATCCAGACAAAGCTTGCAGCTTTCATGGGAATGGCTTACATATAATGAAAGGGTTCCCAGGAAATGAGGCAGGCACAGTACAGCATTGACTTTATTGTGTGCCATTTTACAAATTGAAACAATCAAGATCTACTTACATTTCCCCATGATGCAAACTATTTAACAGTGGAAAATATTACCTAGTAATGTACAAAAGCATAAGATTTAAGACCCTAGTTATTTTATTGGAATCATAGTAGATGCCAGAACACCAGTTTCAAATAAAGTCTACTGTGTCAGTCAATTTGCATCATGTTTTTTGACCTTTAAAAAAAAAAAAAAGTCTTTATATTGGTAACATGATACATGAAATACAACCTCAAATAAGAGCTATCATTACCATTCATTTCTTGAACAACAAAAAACAACATTTGGTTCTTTCTGATTAAGTAACTGACCTAAGACTCTGTCCTGTGCAACAGTAGCACATTTTCCTCTAACGTTTTTAATGCTAAATGCAGATGGCTAGGGTTTTTTTGTTGTTGTTGTTTTGGTTTTTGTTTGGTTGGTTGGTTGGTTTTGGGGGCTTTTTTTTTTGTTTGGCTGCATAGAAGATAGGACAACTGGAAATAAATTTCTGATTGGACAAAAGCAAAATAATTTCTTAGAAAAGACTACATTTCTGAGTCAAAATATAGCAACAGTGGAATATATCTGGCAATAATCCAAATTACTTGTTCTGACATAAAGTAAAACAAATAAACATTTTCATGTGATTTTTTACTTTGTTTCACAGAATTTATATTAAGAACAATTAATAAATGTCAGTATTAAAAGGAGTGATTGCAAAAATTCTCAAAATTAAAATTGCTGCTGACCCAAAGTATTTTGTTGCTTTACAGTTCACAAATATGTCCTATTTCAGTGTCATTTCATGCCTCAAATCACATGACTGACCAATAAAACCCTACAAATGGAGGAAGACTCAGAGGGGATGGGACAGGCCTGCACATCCCTGAAGCTGAAGGAATGAATCAGGGTGTGACTGAACTCAGCTTTTGCAGATAAACTGACTTCATCTCAACCCGAAGGGGCTTGAGCTGGCTTCAGCCCATGTGCTTCTTCCTGGCAGTTGTGGGTGTCCATGATGCACATTTTATAGATGCTAATAGGGGAATCACTTTGGCATTGTGATTGAGCAGTAAATTGCAATCACTTTACTGCTAAGTGTAACTTACTTTGCCAATTGTATTTAGTTTTCAGTGTATTTTGTATTTCTCTGCTAAATCAGAAATCCTGTATGTCAAATATCTTCAAATAAGTAAATTTAATATTAAACACCCTTCATGTGTGGAGTATGTAAAAGAGCTTGGTTAGGGAGTATTGGAACTTGACAACTCAGGACAGGGGTATTTTTTCCCCAGAAGATGCAAAAGTTCTCAGTTCTCCAGACCGCCTGTGGGACCAAAGTTAGTAAATCTGTAGCTTGAGTGACATGCACTGTGAATCACAGGTCTGCCTTTTACAGAAACTGCTTTCTTAGCTTTGTAAAACAAAGTCCGCTTAGAGGTATGGAATCCCTACAGTGTGGTTTATCTACTTTCAATAAAGAATAGATCAATCACGTAAATGAAATTTCATTCTGGTGTGTCACAACAAAAAGTGTTGAAAACATTTTTTTTCACTTCTCTTCCATTGACACACAGAAGCCCTTTCCTCCAGTCTTGCTGATAGCACAACAACATTCTAGGACTTCTTGGCTTGCAACTGAAATCACACAGTGACCCCTTTGGCTTTTTATTAAATGCATCACTGTCCCACTCTCCCCAAAAGATGGTAGTCTTTGCTTCTTATTACTTCTTCTCTCAGGAGTTCTATAGGAATTGATTCCCACTCCACTGTGCTCACAGGGTCCAAGGGACTGACACAGATAGTTCCACTCTACTCCAGGTGGGCACCTTTGGACAAACTAAGGGGCAGCTTTTCTTCCCATTGTTCAGCCTTTACCTTTTAATAAAATATCGCACACAATACACAGGTAAATTGTGTGCAAATACATCATGCAGTTACACTATTCAATTTCTATCTTCTCACTATAAGGAAACATCTTGCAGAGTTATGAAGTGATGCAACTGTGGCAAAGTCCCCAAAACATGTCTCAAAAAAAAAAATAATAAAAAAAAAAATCTGGTTGTTCACTCCATATAACACATAAAATGAAATCTTCTGCACAAAGTCTGCCATAATTCCCATACAGTGGTTCTCTTTCTTCTTTTGCCTAATTTCTCTGCACAGTGCTAAGTTTCCATCTTCTCCAAAGCTTGTTAAATTTCATATTCCTGAAAAGCAGAAGCAGCCTGCAGTTCTTTTACCTCACTCATCTCTTTCTGTCTGTCTCTCCAGGACTGATTTGTTTCTGCAAAATAACCTGGCACTTGTTTTTTTTCTCACCTGGGTGCCCTTCGTTAAAAATTACTCACATTTTATCTTCTTGCTTCCCAGCACTCTTACCTAGGAATATAATATTTTACATGGTGTCCAGCAGATTGAGTCTTGTTGAGTACTGCTTTGTTATTTATACAATTCAGATGGACTGCTTTTGGTGCGCACACAGTTTTTCTAGGGTGGGGAGTCTTTCTAGAATTAAAGTACTTTGATCAGATCCCTAGCCTTCTTTAAGTCTGTCATTTGAGGATATACAAAGATTTTCTCAGTTTCTGTGCCCCTCCAACACTGCATTTCTTTCTCTAATTTGTAAATTGTCAGGATGTCTGACTGATTTCCTGCAGTAAAATGCATGTGTTTTCCCCTCATCTAGTCAAAGTTTCTCATAGTTTGAAAGTATGAAAGATAAAGGATTTTTTTTTCATTCCTCCCTGTGGTTTAGAACATAGCTTTACTTTGTATGCTGCCTTGTTTATAGCTGACAGGGATGATCTTAAGCTAAGCCCCTTTCCTTTCAGCCTCAGACAGTGCTTTAGTTGCAAAATGCCTCAGCTGAGGTCCTTTTCCTATGAGCTTTTGGTTACTGTTCAGAAAAACTCATTCTGTACTTAACCTGTACTCAGCTATCCATTTTGCTGCTTCCCATACTGTAAGACAGTGTTCAGATTAATGTGAGATTGAAAAATTAAAAAAAAAAATTAAAAAAAAAATTGTCCAGTGATTGTTCCAGCTGGGGTTTGAATCTGCCTAATCTTCCTCATTTACTGTGCTGTGAAGCTCCATCAGCTGTCTGTTTTCCTTCTGAAGTCACTGGGTGCTAAGAGGCATGCTCTGCTTGGTGGTCTCCTCCAGAACCCTAGCTATTAATTTTTTGAACCCTTGAACATCACACCCCTTTGCTTTTTATTTGATTGTCCCACTATTAGTAATCTGGTCTCTGAAGTTTTTCTTTTAGTCTAGATTTTACTCATCATATCAGCTCTCTTCTTGCCAGTCTGGTTAGTTTAGTCTTAAAAGGAAAATGAGAAAAGAACCTCCGTGAATGTCACAATGCACATCTCTTATATTTCTGTTCTCAGAAAAATAATTCTGCCTTGTCGAACACTTAAACTGCAAGAAAATTGAAAGTGTGTTAGCTTCCTTTCATATAAATATTATGCCTAGACATTTACAAATACACAAATCATGGCTTCCAACAGGTCTGGAATCCCCCCAAAAGTAAAAGATTCTTCCCCAAGTCACCCGAACTTATAAGAGAGAATTAATGTCTTAAAGATTTTTGAAGGTAATTTGCAAAGTATGCTTCAAATTGGGAAGCCACTAACTTTTACTGAACTAAACCCAAGATTCAGAAAAAGAACTTATAAAATTACAAAGAAAAATTTTAAAAAAAATCCCTTTTTGAATATTTATTAATTTATAAACTTGTTCAGAAAGGAAAGGAAGGTTTGGGAAGGTTTGGGAAGGTTTGTGAAGGTTTGGGAAGGGAAGGTTTGTGAAGGTTTGGGAAGGGAAGGTTTGGGAAGGTTTGGGAAGGGAAGGTTTGGGAAGGGAAGGTTTTGGAAGGTTTGGAAAGGGAATGTTTGGGAAGGGAAGGTTTGGGAGGGGAAGGTTTGGGAAGAGAAGGTTTGGGAAGGGAAGGTTAGGGAAGGT